>CAMRHE010000050.1:600000-960000 GCA_947044405.1 Leptodactylus fallax
TCAGTACAAGGACATTCCTCTTGTCATTATACTTGACCAACAGCATATTCTCATTGCAGACCGCCCAATTCTCGCCCCTTCTGAGGCGCCGCTCAATCTGTGCCTTAGGGAGGCCTTTCTGTGCACTGCCCTACAAGCTGCAGTTTCCAAAACTTCGAGGTAAACTATACCCCACGGTCAGAAACTACATTGTCAGTTATACCATGTAGGCGGAAAACTTCTTGAATAACCAATTCTGCAGTCTCTTCTGCAGAGGGTACCCCCTTTGTGATATAAAATGAGCCATTTTGGTAAGACAGTCTACCACTACTAGAATTGTGTTAATATTTTTAGAAGATGGTAGATCAACAATAAAGTCCATAGAAACAGAACCCCAAGGACAAGATGGAAAAGGCAGAGGCTGAAGTAATCCCACTGGTGAGGAACGAGGGGTCTTATTCTTAGCACAGATGTGACAGGAAGAAACATACTTCTTAACATCCATCTGGTATTTAGGCCTCCAAAATGAGCGGGACAAAAGTTCTTTGGTCTTTTTGACTCCCATGTGACCTGCGGGTCTAGAGTCGTGAACAAGGTGCAGAATTTCTAATCGAGTAGTCTCAGGAACATAAACCCACTGATCAAGAGTCCAAACCCCGACTTTGAACGCCAAATATATATCTGTGGGGAGATGATTAAGGAAAGGATCTCCATTATAACCTTCTTTAATCCTCTGAAGTATACCCTTGGAAATTGTTGCCCCCACAAAATTCTTAGCAGGTAAGATGGTGGTTTTGGGTGTGTCATCTTGCATCATTTTGGAAAACATTCGGGATAAGGCATCTGCTTTTCCATTGTGGGATCCAGGTCTGTAGGAAATTATGAAATTAAATCTTGCAAAAAATAAAGACCATCTAGCTTGTCTACCAGAAAGTCTCTTGGCTGATCTAATATATTCAAGATTTCGGTGATCAGTAAGAACCTGCACCACATGAGATGCTCCTTCAAGAAGATGCCTCCATTCCATGAATACTTTCTTAATTGCCTGTAGTTCTTTATTTCCAATGTCATAGTTTCTTTCAGGAAGTGACATCAGGCAGGAGAAAAAAGCACAAGGATGAAGCAATTGTTTATCACCAACTCTTTGGGACAATACTAATCCTTGTAAGGGAATTGCTAGAGAAGCGATTTCCCAGTAGATGCTGTGAACCTGGGGGGAGGGGCACAACAAGACAGTGAACCCTAAACTGACCCCCCCCACACACACTGTTCCTGGCTACTTGCCTGATTTGGCCTAGGCGACAGACAGCAACTGGTCAACGATTCCTCCTTTAATGTAAGTGACAACACAGAACGCAGACAGGACAAGCAACAACAAAAGGGAGGTCAGCTAGCCAAGGCGTCAGTAACAGTCAAGCAATGCAGTACAGAATCAAAATCCAAGAGAATAGTTAAAGTCAAAGCCAGAGGTCAAGAATAAGAATAATTAATTAAACAGCAAGAGTAATAGCCAGTACGCACGAGGCAATAGCAAGCACCAATGGGAATGTGTGCAAACAATAAATAGGAAGGAAGAACCCGCCCCAGACTTGAAAGGAGGATAGGCTGTGAATCACACAGGTAAGGCTAAAATTAACTATTAGCAGAGCAGAGGGAAAGCAAGGTGAAGGAGATAGGTGTGGCGGAAAATCAATTAAGGAGGTGAGGGAATATGACAGTGTTCAGAAAATACAAGAAAAACCCAAAGGAAGGAATCACAACCGGACACGCCTCCTGCTCCGCAGCATGCGCCCGGAGGATGGCGCCAAAGCCCGGACGGGCAAGGATGTTACAGCATCCCTCCTTTTACAAGGGGCCTGTGGACCCTCACCAGATAGACCAGGTTTCGAGGTTCGAGGTTAATCAAACATGGTGCATGCAGGTTCCTACCAGAAACCCACGTCCGCTCCTTCGGGCCATAACCCTTCCAGTGCACAAGGTACTGGACAGAATCCTGCACCCGACGGGAAGCCAGAATTTTTTCTACCTCGTATTCTAGTTCCCCTTGGACCACCACAGGGGCAGGTGGACTGTAAGAAGTAAGGACAGGAGAGATATACTTCTTCAAAAAGCAACTTGTGGAGGACGTTGTGGATACGGAAAGAACTTGGAAGTTGTAATTTAAAAGAGACTGGGTTTATAAATTCAGTGATGACGTAGGGCCCAATGTACCATGGTGCAAATTTCCCAGAAGGAACTATAAGATGCAGATTCCTAGTGGACAACCAGACTCGATCTCCCACTCAGGACCAGGTAAGCATTTTTGATAATCTTGGGCTTTTACTAGGCTCAGACGAGCCTGGGCCAAGACTGTACACAGTCGTTGATAAGTCTGTTCGGCAGTGGGATTAACAGACTCGGTGCTACAGAGAGAGGAGTACCTGGGGTTAAAAAAACCATAGTTGCAATAAAATGGAGACATTTTAGTGGTGACATTAACCCTGTTGTTTATTGCAAACTCTGCCAGGGGAAGAAAGGTTCTCCATCTTTCTTTAGCATTGGACACAAAACACCGTAAGTATTGCTCCAATGTTTGGTTGAATCTCTGTCTGACCATTGGTCTCAGGATGGAACGCGGAAGAGAAAGACAGAGAGACCCCCAGATGACCACAAAATTCCTTCCAGAATCTAGAGACAAATTGTACACCCCGATCAGATACAATATTTTCTGGTACACCATGCAAGCGGAGTATGTGATTAATAAAGAGCGAAGCTAGACGTGGAGCACTTGGAATTTTCTTTAGGGGTACAAAATAACACATTTTGGAGAATCGGTCCACAGCTTCCCGAATCACAGTCTTCCCTTGGGAACAAGGCAAGTGAGTAATAAAGTCCATCGACAGATGGGACCACGGTCTCTTAGGTATAGGAAGAGGATGAAGAAGGCCCTCAGGTAATCTCCTAGGAGTCTTCATCCTAGCACATTTCTCACAGGCAGAAACAAATTCCCATATGTTTCGAGACCAGGAGGGCCACCAGTAAGAGCGGGAGAGAAGGTATTTAGTCCCAGCGAAGCCGGGATGTGCCGTTAAGGTAGAACAATGAATTTCCTCCAAAACACAAAGACGAAGATTTGGAGGTACAAATAGTTTCCCAGTGGGAGTATTTCTGGGAGCAAGATCTTTTGAATTAACCACTAAAGTAGCAAGATCAGGAGTAATAGTGGCAAGAACCACTCCGGGGAACAAGATTTTATCTGGGACGTCCTTAGGGGCATCACTGGGACCAAAACTGTGAGATAGGGCATCTGCCCGTACATTTTTAGTGCCTGGACGATAAGTCACCACAAAATTGAAACGTGTGAAGAATAGCGCCCTGCGGTCCTGCCTGGAAGACAGTCGCTTAGTGCTGTCAAGATATAGTAGGTTCTTATGATCGGTAAATATTGTAATCTGGTGTTTGGCCCCCTCAAGGAAATGTCTCCACTCCTCGAACGCCCATTTAATGGCTAGGAGTTCCCAATTACCAATATCGTAGCTGCGCTGCGCAGGAAACAATTTCCTCAAGAAGAAGGCCACAGGTTGCAAACACGTAACGGTTTCAGAACCCTGAGACAACATGTCACCAATCCCCACTTCAGAGGCATCAACCTCAATAACAAATGGGCAATCATAGTCTGGTGGCGCTAATACAGGAGCCTCAACAAAACATTTCTTGAGATGTACAAATGCCTGTTCAGCTTCCGGAGTCCAGTTGGTCAGATCAGCACCTTTCTTTGTGAGATCCATCAATGGCTTCACTATAGTAGAGAAATTCTTAACAAATTTTCGATAATAGTTAGAGAAACCTGTGAAGCATGGGATTTTCCAAAAAACAATCAGACCTTGATTGATGCAAAGAAATCCAAAGGAGTTTATTCGAAGTCCAATTTTAACAGAGAAAATATTTCATCAGAAAATATCCATAACGCATACAACAGAACCCTTGCCTTTCAGGCTACTGTAGTCTCACAGGTTTCCCACTATGTCAACTCCATCAACAACTACTGAGCTTGCTGGGTAATGGAATCCTTTTATATCATAGACATTTCCCATAATCCTATGCAGTTTTCTCTATAAAACACTGGAGTTGATGCAGACTTGCCTCTTATAAGGCCAGGGCAGACACACCCTACTACAGCTCCACTACTGCAGGTAAGTAAATGAAAACACTTCTTTATGAAACACAAATTGTGAGTATTTCCTTAGTTTTGGTACATTGTTTCCAGATGGCAAGACCAGAAAGAGTAGAAAATAGAGCATTAGGTGGCCAGCCTAATGAGGAAAGAAAGAAATAAGAAGCAGTAATAGAACATTCACACAGAGGATTTACCAGACCTGGCAACTCATGTACCACAACTAAGGTTACAAAACAGGAAATCAATTATAAACATAAAACAAAACATTTTACCTCTTCACATTCCTCCCCCCTTAAGAGGAAGCTTGTCCTTCTTCAGACAACTTTTACTTCAGCACCATACCTAGACAAATGATCGGCATTTTGGTGCTTCGTCCCTGACCGATGTTGTATCTCAAACTTAAATGGCTGTAATGCTAAATACCACCTAGTAATTCTGGCATTTTTGTCTTTCATGGTATGAATCCAAGTGAGGGGATGATGATCGGTTACCAAAGTAAACTCTCTTCCTAGTAAGTAATAGCGTAATGCCTCCAAAGCCCACTTAATTGCCAGCCCTTCTTTCTCAATAGTAGAATACTTTTGTTCACGGGGGAAAAGTTTCCTACTCAAATAAAGAATAGGATGTTCCTCACCATTATCCTCTTGACTTAGGACTGCCCCAAGTCCCACCTCTGATGCATCAGTCTGCACAATAAATGGTTTGTCAAAGTTCGGGCTTTGCAGGACCGGTTCTTTACACAAAATTTCTTTTATCTGTTCAAAAGCTAGCTTACATTCTGTTGTCCATACAACTTCCTCTCTTCTGTTCTTTTTAGTTAGGTCGGTTAAGGGAGCAACTATGGTAGCAAATTCTGGAATAAAACGTCTATAATAACCAACAAGACCTAAAAATGATCTGACTTCTTTTTTTGTGGCTGGAATAGTAGCAGATTGAATGGCTTGTACTTTTGATATTTCTGGCCTTACTTTACCACTACCCACAATAAACCCAAGGTACTTTGTTTCTTGGAATCCCAAAGCACATTTGCGTGGATTAATTGTGAAACCAGCTTTCTCAATTTCAGTTATTACCTTTTCCAAGTGATACAAGTGGTCTTCCCATGATTTACTAAAAATTACAACGTCATCTAGATAAGCAGCACTGTACTCCATATGATCCTTCAGGAGTAAGTCCATGGCTCTTTGAAATGTGGCTGGAGCACCATGAAGACCAAATGGCATGTTTCTGAACTGATACAGACCACTAGGCATCACAAAGGCAGTTTTTTCTTTTGATTTCTCATCAAGTGGAATTTGCCAATAACCCTTACATAAATCTAGGGTAGAAATATATTCTGCACACCCCAATCTATCTATGAGCTCATCAATACGCGGCATTGGGTAATTGTCAAAACTAGATATGGCATTAATTTTACGAAAATCTATGCAAAATCTTATTGTCCCATCTTTTTTCCCAACCATCACTACAGGTGATGACCAAGGACTTTTGGAGGGTTCAATAACTCCCAATTTAAGCATTTCCTGCACCTCATTTTCAGCCTCACCCTTTAATTTTTCAGGTATTCGATAAGGTTTCTGCCTGATAGGCGCATGCTCTCCAGTATTTATTGCATGAGAAATTAAAGACACACGACCAGGCTTACTTCCAAAAGCATGTGAACTAGACCCAATAAGTTTCCTCATGTCACAATGTTGTCCTTTAGATAACTTTGGATTCAAAGTTACCTCTGACCAGTGTGCACAATTTTTCAACAAATCATAAATCTCTTCAGACATATTCTGTGAAGCCTCGGTGACAATAGTACCGGTAATGCTATTTGTGGGATCAACCTCTGGTTCAAGCCAACGTTTTAATAAATTTGCATGGTAAACTTTATTTTTTGTTTTTTATCTGGGGTTTCAATTTCAAAGTCAACAGGACCTGTTTGTCTAACCACTTTATATGGCCCTTGCCATCTGGCCAACAACTTATTCTCACTGCTAGGAAGCAAGAGAAGAACCTTATCTCCAACTTTAATTGACTTATTTTTGGCATGCTGATCATACCATTTCTTTTGGTAAACTTTTGCTTTACGGACATTATCATGGGCTACCTTAATCAATTTCATTAATCTCTCTCTCATTTCCAACACATGTTCCACCACATTTTTCTGATGACCAGCTCTACCTTCCCATACCTCTTTAATAACATCCAAGAGTCCCCTGGGTCGTCTCCCATATAACAATTCAAAAGGGCTAAACCCTGTAGACTCTTGTGGAACCTCACGATAAGCAAATAACAGAAAGGGCAACCATTTGTCCCACAGTTTTGGATCATTATGTGCAAATTTTCTAAGCATATTTTTCAAGGTTTGGTTATATCGTTCAGTCAACCCATCAGTTTGTGGATGATAAGGGGTAGTTCTGAGGGGCTGTATACCAAGAAGTTTATAAACTTCTAACAGAAAGGAAGATGTAAAGTTACTCCCCTGATCAGTAAGGATATGCTTAGGTAATCCAACCCTGCTAAACACATTCAAAATTTCCTCAGCAACTCTTTTAGCAGTAACTGTGCGCATAGGTATGACTTCAGGATACTTGGTACAGTAGTCTACAATTGTAAGAATAAAACGGTTACCTTTGGAACTTTTTTCTAGTGGACCAAGAATATCCATACCCACAGTATTAAATGGTTCATCAATTACTGGCAAGGGTATAAGTTCTGCTTTGGGAGGAACAGAAGCTGTGTACTGACATACTGGGCAACTACGACAATAAGTAGTTATTTCATCATAAACTCTAGGCCAATAGAACCGATAAAGTACTCTGGCCAAAGTTTTTTTATAACCCAAATGTCCAGCAATAGGAACATCATGCGCTAATTTCAAAATTTCGGATCTAAACCTTTTTGGCACAACTAACTGTTACACTTGTTCTCTTGTTTTTGGATGACTACACACTCTATATAAAATATTGTTTTCAACTAGATAAAAGGGTGTAACAGGCTGCCTACCACTTTCTTCCACCACTTTACAGTTAGTTAAACCCTGTTCATACAACGGATATAAGTCAATGTCCTGTTTTTGTTCAAATGCAATATCAGTGTCCCACAGTTCAGCATTTTTATACTTGCCATCCTGGGAAAGTCTTTTCCTGAAGACATCCTGCTGTCCTGGAACGCTCGGAGGCTTTGATGACGGTGGCTCCATGATG
This sequence comes from Leptodactylus fallax, assembly GCA_947044405.1. NCBI lineage: Eukaryota > Metazoa > Chordata > Amphibia > Anura > Leptodactylidae > Leptodactylus > Leptodactylus fallax. The sequence continues at coordinate 607,330 of CAMRHE010000050.1, forward strand.
TCCTCATGAAATGGGAAAATGTCCTTCAAAGTCTCATCTCTCTTGTGTGCCTTTGCTTTAGCTCGGGTAGTCACAGCAGACAACTGGCTTTCCCCCATTAGCAAATCTTTGAATCCCGGAGTGGTTCTTCCAAGGATCACTGGTACTTGTAGTTCCGGAACAACAACTGCAGGCATGGTAAAACATTTCTCATCCAACTGAAGTTCAATATTTGATGTGGAATAATTTTTTGTATCTCCATGAACACAAGTAATTGGCACTTTGGGAAAGTCCATCTTCTCAGTTATTAGGTCCCCCTTTACCAAACTTAGTTTACTGCCAGAATCCAGCAAAGCATCCACAGTCTGTCCATTAATTTGGATTGGCCGCACAAAGTCACTGCAAGCACAAAACGATCCAGACGTTGGGCCTTTAGTGCTTTTCCTTGGGCAAAATTTAGCTATGTGTCCCTTTTCTTGACAAATATAGCACTTTTTTTTCACTTGTGTTCATGGTTTTTAATGGACTTCTGGCTTCTTGACCTCTCCCTCCAGAGATAATTCTAAATGGTTTGGATGGGCCTGTTGCAGACCTGCTTAGGTCTCTTTTTGCTAGGAGAAAGTTTTCCGCCAAAGAAATTGCTTTGTCAGCATTTTTGGGCCGATGTTTTTTAACCCAGGCATGGACATCAGCTGGAAGAATTTGTAGAAACTGTTCAAGGATGATCATTTCACTGATCTGTTTAGTTGTCTTTGTGTCTGGTTTCATCCATTTCACATATAAGTCTTGCAGGCGAGTAAAGACTTCTCTTGGACCATCAGTGTAGCAGTACTTCAATTCTCTGAACCTCTGCCTGTAGGTTTCCTCACTGATGTCATATCGCCTTAGAATAGTCTCTTTAACCAAGTCATAGTTATTTGCATCGTTTATGTTCATGTGGCTATATGCCAGTTGGGCTTGTCCAGTAAGATATGGTGCCAGTCTTACCACCCACTGTTCCTCAGGCCACTGACAAGTGTGTGCAATTCTTTCAAATGTGGTTAAATATGCCTCAATATCATCCTGTGGAGAAAGTTTTGTCATGCGAGGGTCTTTCCAAGGAGACATAGCAACAGGCGGTCTCAGGGTTTGGAATAGTTCCCTCCAACGTTCATCCTGACGTTGCAATTCCTCGCGATTTCTCCTGGCTTCCTCTATTTGCCTTTTTTCTGCTTCAATCTGCTGCACAGTTAACCATTTCATAAGGTCAGCAATGCTCTCAGGTAAAGTCATTTCAGAAGGTCCAGCAACACTTGTCGTTATTGGAGCAGCTGTGGCTCCTTGCACTTCTGCCTCCTCCTCCTCTATCTGTGCACTGGGTCTGGCACTTTGACTTTCCATTTTCACCAGCTTGCTTGCAGCAGTTTGCTTTGCAGATACAGTTGGTTTTTTTGTAATGCGCCAGGAACGTGTCTTGTACATAACTCCCTTGTTTCTTTATGCTGGAGTACTTGGAGCGATACTCCAAAAATCATCCCGTTTCTGACACCATATGTGAAGCATGGGATTTTCCAAAAAACAATCAGACCTTGATTGATGCAAAGAAATCCAAAGGAGTTTATTCGAAGTCCAATTTTAACAGAGAAAATATTTCATCAGAAAATATCCATAACGCATACAACAGAACCCTTGCCTTTCAGGCTACTGTAGTCTCACAGGTTTCCCACTATGTCAACTCCATCAACAACTACTGAGCTTGCTGGGTAATGGAATCCTTTTATATCATAGACATTTCCCATAATCCTATGCAGTTTTCTCTATAAAACACTGGAGTTGATGCAGACTTGCCTCTTATAAGGCCAGGGCAGACACACCCTACTACAGCTCCACTACTGCAGGTAAGTAAATGAAAACACTTCTTTATGAAACACAAATTGTGAGTATTTCCTTAGTTTTGGTACATTGTTTCCAGATGGCAAGACCAGAAAGAGTAGAAAATAGAGCATTAGGTGGCCAGCCTAATGAGGAAAGAAAGAAATAAGAAGCAGTAATAGAACATTCACACAGAGGATTTACCAGACCTGGCAACTCATGTACCACAACTAAGGTTACAAAACAGGAAATCAATTATAAACATAAAACAAAACATTTTACCTCTTCACAAAACCCAAGAAATGCTGTAGGGCCTTAAGGTTGGAGTTTTTAATAGCCGTGACTTTTAGTGGATCCATACAAAAAGAGCTGGGGGTAATGATGTAACCGAGGAGGGGGCCCCTTTTGCCCCCGGAACAGGCACTTGGACAGTTTGGCAAAGAGACTGTTTTGGACGCAACAGTAGCAAAACACTCCTAACATGCTCAATATGCGTGGCCCAATCAGGAGAGAACACCAGAATGTCATCCAGGTAGACAACCACGTAACGGCCAAGCAAGTCTCTAAAGATATCGTTAACAAAATGTTGAAAAACTGCAGGTGCTTTACACAACCTGAAAGGCATTACCAAATATTCAAAGTGACCTTCCGGGGTGTTAAAGGCAGTCTTCCATTCGTCTCCTTCTCTGATCCGGATCAGATTGTATGCCCCGCGGAGGTCAATTGTAGAAAACCAGCGGGCACCCACAATCTGATTAAAAAGATCAGGGATCAGAGGAAGAGGGTACTGATTTTTAAACTTAATTTTACTTAATTCTCGATAATCAATGCATGGCCGCAATCCAACAACTTTTTTTTTTTTTTTTTTAACAAAAAAGAACCCAGTCCCCATGGACGGGTTTCACCTTTAAGAAGACTATCCTGAATGTATTCCCGCATAGACTCACGTTCTGGAGCAGAAAGATTTTACGATCCTTCCCTTAGGGTATTTGGACTCGGGAAGGAGTTCAATAGCACAATTGTAAGGTCTATGCGGGGTAAAACTTCAGCAGATTTAGAATCAAATACATCATGAAAATCAGACAAAAATTCAGGAACAACCGTCTCCTCACTGAGACAATCGGAGGTATGCAAAGCTATGCAATGGGAGGAGCACTGATTCCTCCATTTCATGAAATCTTTTTTGGACCAATCCAAGGTGGGTTATGGAGGTCTAACCAGGGAAGCCCTAAAATAATATCAGACGAGAGATCCTCCATAACAAAAAAACTTATGACCTCCGTATGTATTGAGCCCACTTGCAAAGAGAGTAAGGGAGGTATTAAAATGGATTTTATCCCTGGCCAGTGGAGTAAAATCTACCCCAGTAACCAACAGAGGAGTATCTATTGACACAAGTTCAATGCGTAAAGCAGAAACAAACGAAAATTTAAAAAAGTTAGTGGCAGCCCCAGAATCTACTGGGGCCTGGCCAGAAAAAGATCTGTCCCCAAAGGACAGAGACACAGGTAACATCAATTTATGAGAATTTTCAGAAGCTACCTGACTGCCTGAGTGGTTCTCCAGATTACCACTCAAGCCCTGGAGTTTTCCGCCAGTGTGTGTAGTTTGATGGAACAGTCTCGGATGAGATGACTCGGTTTGCCGCAATACAAGCAGAGATGATTTCGGAGATGATATTCTCATCTAGCCTTGGTATCCAGCGCTCCCAACTGCATAGGCTCATCTCCAAGGAGAAACAGATTTTTTAACAGAAAGAGAGGGATAGACAGAAGACTTAGTGGAATCAGTCCCTAACCTCTCTTTACATCTGTCCTGGAGTCTCCTGTCAATGTGGACAGCTAAGATCATGGTATGTTCTAAGGTAGGGGGATCAGGGTGACCTACCCAAACATCCTTAACTGAATCATTCAGGCCCTGTTTAAAAAGAGCCCTCAAAGCTGAGTCAAACCAACCTGCTGTTATACTAAACCTCCGATCTCAGCGGATCGTTTGCCCTGCTGGTGGGTAAGAAGTTGTGCCTCGGCAAGTCCAATTTGATCAGGATTGACATAAATAGCGCCCAAAGACTTGAAAAATTTTTCCAAATCTGTCCACTCCTCTGCCCCAGGGGGACGTTTAACCCTTTTCCGACATCCGCCGGGTGCAAAATAAAGAAAATAAAAAAAGTAAAAAAAAAAATTAAAAATTAAAAGTTCAAATCACCCCCCTTTCCCTAGAACACATATAAAAGTAATTAAATACTGTGAAACACATACACATTAGGTATCCCGGTGTCCAAAAACGCCCGGTCTACAAATCTATAAAAATATTTTTCCCGTACAATAAACGTCGTAGTGGGAAAAAAAAAATCAAACGTGCCAAACCGCCTTTTCTGTTTTGCCTCTGATAAAAATTTTAATAAAAAGTGATCAAAGCAATAGACATTCCCCAAAATGGTATAAATAAAAAGTACACCTGGTCCCGCAAAAAAAGACGCCCTATACATCCTTGTACATGGAAGTATAAAAAAGTTACAGGTGTCATAATATGGCGACTTTTAGAAAAAAAAGATGTTTTAGTTTTGGATTTTTGTTAAGGGGTTAAAATGTAAATAAAACCATATAAATTTGCTATCCTCGGAATTGTATCGAAACATAGAATACAGATGACATGTAATTTTGGCTGTAGAGCTCATATGGCTCTGAGAACGGAAAAATAAAAAAGTTATTGGGTTTGGAAGGGGGGGGGGGGAGTCAAAAACGAAAATCGAAAAATGTCAAGGGTTAAGGGCCCAAGTCTGTGGATCCTGTAAGAGAGAAATGACCACCCCCACCATCTGAGATTGAGACACATGAGGGTTGACCCGAAAATACAACTGACATGACTCCCGGAACATCTCAAATTTACCTCGGTCCCCTGAAAAACGATCTGGGAGTAACATTTTAACCCTGGGAAGGGAAAAGACAGCAGGTGGTGTCACAGCAGCCTCAGCTTGATTCTGGGTGAGTGCGTGTACCTGGTTAGCCAGCTCAGACACTAAACCTGCTAAACCCTCCATTCGAGTCGCAAGGTCCTGAATAGAAGCCATGCCAGTCAGGAGCAGAAGGGTTTTTAATTTTAGGCTTGCTATTCTGTAAGGGAGTTGCTAGAGGAGCGATTCCCCAGTAGCTGCTGTGAACCTGGGGGGAGGGGCACAACAAAACAGTGAGCCCTGAACTGAACCCCCCCCCCCCACTGTCCCTGGCTACTTGCCTGATCTGTCCTGGGTGACAGTCGGCAACTGGTTGACGATCCCTCCTTAATGTAAGTGACAACACAGAACGCAGACGGGACAAACAACAACAAAAGGGAGGTCAGCTAGCCAAGGGTTCAGTAAAAGTCGAGCAATGCAGTATAGAATTAAAATCCAAGAGAATTGTCAAAGTCAAAGCCAGAGATCAAGAATAAGAATACAGGTAATTAAAGAGCAAGAGTAATAGCCAGTATGCACGAGGCAATAGCAAGCGCCAATGGGAATGTGTGCAAACAATAAATAGGAAGGAAGAACCCGCCCCAGACTTGATAGGAGGATAGTATGTCAATCACACAGGTAAGGCTAATATTAACTATTAGTGGAGCAGAGGGAAAGCAAGATGAAGGAGATAGGTGTGGCGGAAAATCAATTAAGGAGGTGAGGGAATATGACAGTGTTCAGACAATACAAGAATAACCCAAAGGAAAGAATCACAACCGGACATGCCTCCTGCTCCGCAGCATGCGCCCGGAGGATGGCGCCAAAGCCCGGACAGGCAAGGATGTTACACTACTACTGCTGAATCTGAAGCATCCACTTCAACTATAAATGGGAGGTCTGGATTAGGATGAACTAAAATAGGAGCAGAAGTAAAAAGTGTCTTTAAGTGGTGTGGGGGAGGTAGCTTGGTAGCAGCAAATGTACGGACCCAAACAGTCAGAGACAGGGACACAAAGCTCAGGTGCAAACAGGTTTATTTGCAAAAATGGCAAAATAAATAAACCTCCACTTCAGGCATAAATAAAATATCTTCTAGCTAAACAGTAATAAACCTCACTATACCTGTGGCTTGCTCCAGCCACACGAACCAGACAGGACAGTAACTCAGGACAGACCCAGAGCAGCTCCTCTCACTTCCAGGATCTGCTTTGAAGTGCAGGCTCTGTAGGCCTATATGGGCCAGTAATGAGCCCAAGACACACCTGGGCTGGGGCCTGCTCACAACCCGCCCTGGACCAGCCATATGACAAAAACTGGGGGCTGATATATCGCGACTCCAGCACTCTGCGAGCAGGGCCGGTTTTAGACAAAGTGGGGCCCTGGGCAAAATTAAAAGCGGGGCCCCAAATGCTGATATGCAAACAACACCATTGTCTTCCAGTCGCAACCCCCATAATAACGCCTCCTTTCTGCCAACAAAAAAGTAATAACAAGCCCCATTTTACCACACACAATTCAAATGAGCACCTTTGTACCACCTAATAGATTTTTGCACCTAGTCATCAGTTATTATAACACCTACTTATAAATAATAGTCCCTGCTTATACATAATATTACACCCTTATCAGTAATAGCGCCCTTATAAATGATAAATAGTGCCCTGTATCAGTAATATCCCCCTTATCAGTAACAGTCACCCTGTAAATATAATACTGCTCCCTTATAAATAATAGCCCCCTCATAAATAAGTTACCCTTATAAATAATAGTCCCCATTATCACTAATAGCCCCCTTTATAAATAAGCCCCAATTAACAATTATACCCCCTTATAAACAGCTCCCCCCTTATAAATAATAGCCCATCTTATAAATAATAGTTCCCCCTTATAATAGCCCCCTCATATTTAAGTTTCCCAATTATATATAGTAACCCACCCTTATATATAAAAGTTCTCCGTTATACAGTGTCGGACTGAAGGGCCTTAGGCTCACCAGAGGATCTTGTTCTGGGGCCCCACCTAACAGCTTCCTGCTAATAGCCTACACCGCGGCTCCTTCACTGAAGTCTTACATATGTGCTGACTATCTGGTGTTACTGAGTATGTTCCCAGTATAGTCAGCCCCTATAGTACTGTGCAGGCTCCAATAACCTCATGGCCAGCTCATGCACAGTACTGTATGGGGAATGACATGGCCATGGAGCACTACTCGTATGTGCAAGATTATAGTGAGGGAGCTGTGATGCAGACATAGCACACAGGGCTGCCAGCAGGAATTTTGAGCCCTACACAGTTTCCCCACATGGTATATAATGCTCCACAGTGGCCCCACACAGTATAAAATGCTCCCCTGGGTCCCCCATAGTGGCCTCACATGGTATATAAGGCTCCACACAGTATAATACTCCACAGTGGCCCACAAAGTATACTACCCCTTAGTGGCCCCAGATAGTGCAATATGCTCCCCAGCAGCCCCACACAATATAATAGGCTCCATACAGTATAATATGCACCCCACAGTGCCCCCCAGTATAATGCTCCACAGTGGTCTAACATAGTATAACATGCTCCACAATGGCCTCCACACAGTATGATATACTACCCTGAGGGGTTCCCCCAGTATAATGCTCCACAGTGGTCCCCCCCAGTATAATGCTCTACAATGGCCCCACAGAGTATAACATGCTCCCGAAAAGCCCCACACAATATAATACACTCCACAGTGGCCCCACACTGCCCCTTCCCCCCAGTATAAAGCTCCACAGTGGCCCATAGTATAATATGCTCTCCAGAGGGCCCCCACTAGTATAATGCTCCACAGTGCCCCCCCCAGTATTTTGCTCCACAGTGGCCCCACGCAATATATTATGCTCCCCAGAGCGTCTCCCAGTATAATGTTCCACAGTAGGCCCCACGCAGTATAATATGCTCCAGAGGGCTCACTAGTATAATGTTCTTTAGTTCCCCCCTGCAAAATGCCCCACAGTGGCGCCACACAATATAATATGCTCTGCTGATGGCCCCCCCAAAATAATGCTCCAGTGACCCCACTCAGTATAACATACTCCAGAATGGCCTCCACACAGTATAATATACTGCCCAGAGAGGTTACCCCAGTATAATACTCCACAGTGGCCCAAAACAGTATAATATGATCTCCAGAGCCCCCCCCCCCCCCCCATACACTAGGGTCCCCTCTGGAGAGGATATTATACTGTGTGGGGCCACCGTGGAGCATTATACTGGGGGGGGGGGGCTCTGGAGTGCATATTATACTGTTTTGGGCCACTGTGGAGCATTATACTGGGGGGCCCCTCTAGATAGCATATTATACTGTGTTGGGCCACTGTGGAGCATTATACTGGGGGCCCCTCTAGATAGCATATTATACTGTGTGGGGCCACTGTGGAGCATTATACTGGGGAGGGGGCCCTCTGGAGAGCATGTTATATACTGTGGGGCCACTTTGGAGCATTATACTGGGGGGCCCCTCTGGAGCGCATAATGCTCCAAAGTAACCCCACAGAATATAACATGCTCTCCAGAGGGGCCCCCAGTATAATGCTCCACAGTGGCCCAAAACAATATATATGCTATCCACAGGGGGCCCCGTAGTATAATGCTCCACAGGGGGCCCACACAGTATAATATGCTATCCAGAGGGGGCCCCCTAGTATAATGCTCCACAGTGGCCCTACACAGTATAATATGCTATCCAGAGGGGGCCCCCTAGTATAATGCTCCACAGTGGCCCTACACAGTATAATATGCTATCCAGAGGGGGCCCCCCCCAGTATAATGCTCCACAGTGGCCCTACAGACTCCGTCAGTGCTACTATTATATTATACTTTGAGGTCTCTTCAGACCCCAGAGTATAATAATCGAAGGCCCAGAAGAGATAAGGGAAAATAACAAACAGTTATACTCACCTTGTTCTTACCTCTGCTGGGCCTCCTCGCGCTGCTCCGCTATCACCACCGGCGACCGCTTCCTCTTCTCTGCGGCTGACGTCATGCGTTGTGGACGTCATCGCTGAGGCCTGTGATTGGGCCTCAGCGATTACGTGAGGCAGGCTGTCAGCACGCCCCACGTGACCGCTGTAGCCAGGCCTCAGCGGTGATGTCCGGAACGCCGTAAGATGACGTCGGACGCCAAGCCAAGGACAGGTGAGTAAAAATGTTTGTTATTTTCACTCACATCTGAAAGGGACCCTGCGGCACATGACGCTGGGTACCTTTCTGTTATTAATATGGCCATCCTGACTCCGGGATCCCGAGTAATCAGGCTCCGGATCCCGGGGGCCCCTTTGGGGACGGGGCCCTGGGCAGTTGCCCAGTTTGCCCCCCCCTAACGCCGGCCCTGTCTGCAAGTCACCTTCTCACAGTGGGTAAATGGTTCGTCTGCACTTGTAGACCATTTAAAAGGAATTCCATTCTGAGTTAATTGTGTTATTGGACTAATAACCTTTGAGAAATTCCTAATAAATGTGCGGTAGAAATTTGCAAAGCCAACAAATCTTTGGACCTCCTTGACATTCTTAGGAGAAGGCCAGTCTAAAATAGCTTGGATCTTGCTGGGGTCCATGCGCAATCCTGTAGAAATGATGTACCCCAAAAACTGAATTTCTGTTTTTTCAAATTCACACTTTTCCAGTTTAATATACAGTTGGTTTTCTCTTAGACGGCTCAAAACCATGGTAACTTGCTTACGATGTTCTTCAAGGTTCTCTGAGTATATTAATATGTCAACCAAATGCACCACTACAAATTGATCCAGCAGATCTCAGAATACATCATAGATAAAATGTTGAAATGTCGCTGGGGCATTGCAAAGTCCAAATGGCATGACAAGGGATTCAAAATGCCCGTAGCGTGTTCGGAATGCTTTCTTCCACTCGTCCCCGGGTCATATATGGACAAGATTGTATGCCCCTCATAGATTCAACTTGGTAAAGATCTTCGCTGACCATAATCTCTCAAGTAATTCTTGAATAAGCGGAAGAGGGTAACGATTTTTGACGGTTATTTGGTTTAGTTCCCTATAGTCAATACAAGGACGTAATGTGCCGTTTTTCTTTGGTACGAAGAATATAAGGCTCCTGTTGGAGAAGTGGAATGCCGTATTTCCCTTGATGTACTCATCTAGGAACTTAAGTTCCATCTCTGCAAGTGGAACATGCGTCTGTAAGGTATGGATGCACCTGGTAAAAGTTCAATAGGACAATCATAAGAGCGATGAGGAGGTAGCTGGTCAGGATTCCTTTTGTCACACACATCTTTAAATTCCTCGTATGGTTCAGGTAATTCTACAGAGTTAGTGATAGGCCTTTCAGTAGCTCCTACCTGGGAGGGAATTGACAGCTTCAGTTGACAATTTTGTTGACAATATTCAGAAGTAAATGTTACATTTCCTAACTTCCAGTCTACTGAAGGATTATGGATGCTGAGCCATGGTATGCCCAAAATTACTGGAAATTTTGGTGAAGAGATTAACTGGAAACAAATCTTCTGATGACCAGGATCAATCAATACTTCCAGTTTGGTAGTTTCATGAGTTACAGAACCAGAATTTAAAGGTGACCCATCAACAGTCACTAATTCAAATGGTGAAGATCTTGGACTGTGCTCAATATGATTATCAAAAGCAAACTTAATGTCCATAAAATTCCCAGCTGTACCGGAATCCAACATTGCTGTAGTGGACAACTTGTAAGATCCATAAGAAAACTGAACTGGTAAGGTGAAATGAGGTCGGTTAGATGTCATTATCAGGACATGGTGTGGTGGAAAACAGAGGCTGTGTCACCAGACTCAGCGAAGCACAATGGGGACAAGACTCCTAATTTGGTCTAATTTCAGTTGTAGCAACTGCCTGTTGAGTTTTATTAGGGCAGTCAAGAACATAATGTCCAGGTTGTCCACAATAAAGACATAGTTTTTCAGCAGTCGAAATTCGTCCCCGGATAACATCCACTTGCATAGGTTCTGGGGCAGATCTTGTTTGAGAAGGTGTCTGCAACTTTGGGAGAAAACGATCCTCTGGTAAATGGCGCCCGGATCATAATAGCCCCGTCTTTCTCGCTTCCTTTCCAGGAGTCTTTGATCAATACGGATGCATAATCGTATATACTCCTCAAAGTCAGCCAGAAGTTCTGTTTTAACAAGATCATCTTTAACTGATTCAGAAAGTCCTCCATAGAACCGACAGAGGTGCAGAGGTGTTTCAGGAAACATCAGAAGCCCAGCGCCGAAACTCTGCAGTATACTCTGCAACAGAGCATCTTCCCTGGCGAAGATCACGCAAAGCCCCCTCAGCAGTGGCACAATGGTTGGGGTCATCAAATACTAGGTTCATTGCTTCAAGAAAGTCCTTCAAATCATCCAAAATGGCATGATCCTGTTCTAAATAGGGTGATGCCCATGCTTTAGCATCGTCTATTAGCAGGGAAATGATGAACACAATCTTGGACCTATCAGTAGGGAACTGAGAGGAATGGGTAGAAAAAAATCATCCGGCAATGATTAAGAAATCCTCGGTACAAATGTCTTTTTCCACCAAATTTTTCAGGTAGTGGAATCTGGTAAGCTTGAGAAGTGGCACTGACAACAGAAGAATTAGCATGCAGTTCATGTACTTGTCCTTCTATTTCAGTGACTTCACTTTTCACTGTATTTAATTTTCCTTGAAGGTTGTACACAAGGTTATGTAATTCCGAGATCTGGAATGCATGCTGAGACAAGGCAGACTCCGCCCCTCTGGCCTCCATGTTGGGCCTGATTATTATGTAACGGTGCTAGTTATCAGATCTGGAGTCCAATTGTTGAGGCTAACAGTACAGTACTTAAATAGTAAGATACGCAGAAATAGTACCTCAGGAGTAGAAGTAACCGTGGTCAGACGTTTGCAGAGTTCGGTACACAGGAGCAGTAGATCAACCGTAGTCAGACGTTTGCAGAGTTCGGCTCACGGGAGCAGTAGAGTATTGGTGAGAATCAGGGAAACAGGAAGTAGATAGCCAGAATAATCAGGCACAGGATGGAGTAAACTGTGGGTTTATATAGGGACTGCTATACTGTGATTGGCCACAGAGCAGGTGAGATCCATAAGCTAATCATTGCAATAGAAAAGTCCAGGCTAAGCAAGGTAAAGAACAAACAGGCTTCTTCAATGGCATAATGGTCAAGGCTGCAGAACATTGCCAGGAAGTCAAGGGTTCAAGACTCAGTGAGGTCAGTTCCTAACACACAGGAAACATTTCATGATTCTCTGACTGTAATCGTTCACATTCTGTCTCTATTTGAACATGGTCGCTATGATCACTTCTTCCAGCTGTGACTTGTGCCTGTAAAGTTTGCAACACAGACATCTTTGGCTCATTTTCCAATAATAAAAACAAAAAAAGCCCAAAACAACCCCGAGTTCCTACATCTGGGACCCCGGTGATCAGTTGTTTGAAGGGGACCGCAGCACTTGTGCAAGCGCCATTAGTCCTTCTCAGTTTAGATTGTATTGCTCGGTTCATAGTGGCCATGCAATGTAACTACAGCCTCATCCTATACATTTCTATAGGGAAAGGCTGCAGTTACACACACAGTCACGATAAAACAGGACAGCATGCAATATAAACAGAGAAGGGGTCACCATCCCTGCTCATGTGCCATGCCCCCTTCAAACAGCTTATTGGTGGAGGTCTCAAGTGTCATAACCCTGCTGATCTCTTATTGATGACCTGTCCTGAGGACTGATCATCAATGAAAATGAGCTGGAAAACTCATTTAATAAAGCCCAAGTGTTCCTTAATTTAATACAATCCAATTGCCCTCTTATATTATGCCCCCTGAGATAAATACTGACGCCCTAATGCCTCCTTATATTAATAACCCCAGTTAAATTCATAAAGCCCTTTAATGACCCCTTATATTCACAAACCCCACAGTTTAATGTCCCTCTCCAGCTGCCCCAGTTTAAACTGGGTGCAACTAGAGGGGGACTTTAAACTGGGGGAGCTGGAGAGAGATATTACACTGTGGGGGCAACTAAAGGGGGACATTTTAATGAAACCAGAATAAACTTTTCCAGTTTTAGGTCAATTAGGATTACCAAAATTATTTATATTTGCCAAATGCCAGAATAATGAGAGAGAAGGAATTTTTAAGGCATTTTTATTACTTTCTGCAAAGTCAAAACTTTAAATACATTTCATTAGTATTTGGTGCCATTGCCCTTAAACTGTATGACTTGGGTCAAATGTTATGGATATCCTTACACAAGCTTCTCACAATGGTTGGTAGGAATTTGGACCCATTCCTCCTGACAGAACTGGTGTAACTGAGCCATGTTCGTAGGCCGCTTTGCTCACACCTACCTTTTCACCTTTGCCCATAAAATTTCAATAGGATTGAGATCAGAGCTTTGTGATGGTCACTCCAAAACATTGACTTTGTTATCCTTAAGCCACTTTGTAACCAGTCTGGCAGTATGCTTCGAGTCATTGTCCATTTGGAAGACCCATTTGCGCCCAAGCTTTAACTTTCTGGCTGATGTCTTGAGATGTTGCTTCAGTATTGCCACATAATGTTCTTTCCTCATGATGCCATCTATTTTGTGAAGTGCACCAGTCCCTCCTGCAGCAAAACAACCCCACAACATGATGCTGCCATCCCTGTGTTTCACAGTTGGGATGGTGTTCTCAGGCTTGGCCATAATGACCATTGTTACATTTGGAGGAAAAAGGGAGAAGCTTGCAAGCCTAAGAACACCATCCCAACCAGCATGAGAACAACGGGTGCAATTCTCGCAGGGCATTTCACGTAATATTAAAGTGGTTGTCCAGGATAAAATTGTTTTAAATAATTAGGCTGGGGGAGGTGAAACCGCCCCCAAAACAAAAACGTATACTCACCCTTTTTCAGTGCTCCAGTGCCTCCCAGTGGGGTCTGATCGTGCTGCTCAGATGTTTTCTTCCAGCGGAAGACCCTGCTGCATATGACCGCTGAGGCCAATCACTACTTGTGACGTCCCTGGGTCCTTTCATTAGGCCGCTGAGGCCCTGATTGGCCTCAACTGTCACATGACCGCTAAGGGAAGGGACTCGGGACGTCAAAGGCAGCAAGGACTTCCGCTGTAAGAAGACATAGAAGCAGCAGGACCGGGCTACACTGGGAGGTACTGGAGCAGCGGGGACAGGTGAGTATGTTTTTTTTTTTTCTCCTCCCCAGCCTAACTTTAAAATAATTTATCTTTAATGATAACCAGACCTCAGGCACAAAACAGATTCACCACACTAGCCTTTGGAAACAAAAGGCATAGCTCTGGAATTGCACTACTTGGACAGAATGCCAAACTTGTAGCAATTAAGGTCCAGACATAAGACTCAAGAGTATAGAAAAACTTCACTTTTATATGAAAGACTTCCCAGCTGAGATGACTAAAAGGCATCAGTTAGTAGCATGTGAAGACTGTATATTGATTGGCATCAAAGGGACACCGCCGCTCACTGCACAGCCTATTGGTGCAACTAGGATTCATTGTGCCACCCTCTTTCCAGAAAGTATCAGATCAAATTAGATTTTATGACTCAGCAGCAAACAAACAATTAAAGTGACAATTTTATATTCAGCAAAATACACATCCTAAAATGCACAATAAGAAGCACAAAGTGCAAGAAAATATACACAACAGTTACAAAAGCTAATCTTGGTTAGGGACCTAAACCAATCAACCATCCAAGGCCATTTTTGAAAGGTGGTGGCTACTACCAGCTTACACAACTACAGGAAGTGCTTACACAGCAATACAGACTGCAAAATTAATTTGTATACAACAGTCTGTATGACCTGTATATACTGTATCAAAAATATGAGCCTATCTGACAAAAAAAAGACTGTAATGGTTCTGAAGCTAAAAGAGAAATCATCAGAAATTTAATATTGTGCAGTAAAGTACTTTAAACAGAAGTGGGAATGAAGTGGATAGAAGAAAGGGAAACAGGGATGGGCGCCAGTATGAATACTGTATGTCAAGAAATCAGCTATGCCAAGATTTATTGTTGCAATGAAATAAAATAACTCGGTGGCTACACTGGCACTTAGTCCGTTTAAAAGAAAAAGGAAAAAAAGCTTCAGCTCACCACTGACTCTAATATTGTTCAATGAAGACTTTTTAATGCTGGTGGATGGGAACATGCCCTGGACTCCATAGGGCATGTAGACATGCTTCAAAAAATGGTAAAAAATTTCAGCAACCAACAAAATAATCAAAAAAAAAAATTTTTTAAATAAAAATTAACTTTTAATTTACATGAGTGAAATAGTACAATCCAACTCAGGTTCACAGAAATCTCTGACGCGTTTCAGGGTATAACACCCCTTAGTCATATCATAACTAGTCCGTTTGCTGATTGTATACCAATCTCAATGGCACAAAGATTTTATAGCATAAATATACGTTTATTTCTATGTTCAATATTAAAACAAAGAAGATGTTCAAATTATGCCTTTTTGGTTTTCCACTTCTTTAGATCATATGATACAGCTTAGAACCTGTGACACCAGTAATCAGAGTTGAGCTCTGATCAATCATGACTGCAGCATCTAAGGACTTCTCTCATGTGCTGCCGCCCTAATCGGAGCCCCCACAGCATGTTTGTGGGGTGCTGGAATATTTACATGGTAGTCTGAGGTCTGATCAGTGACCCCAGGTGTGTTAAGTCTCCTAAACATTGGCAGGATCAATGAGATAGCTCAGGGGTGTCAGACTAATTTTTGCCAAGGACAATGTCAGCCTATGGTTGTCTTCAAAGTGCCCTTAGTAATTCTGCAGATCATCAATTGTGGATAAGCGAATTTCTCCAAAAAGAGGAAGGTCCGCGCTAATTCCAGTAGATAAAGCTTTTATCTGTATTGCACAAACAAACGTTACAACGTTTCGGGGAATACCCTTTTCTCAAGTGTATAGTAGGCAAGTAAAAAACAGACTGAATACTATACTGCTTTAAATAGGAAAGTGCTCCTAGGTAACTCCCATAAAGGGAGGAGTTCAATAAAAACATTTACATAGAAACACACAAAGTACATATAATCAATACATCTGTACCTCAATATCAATATGTTCACAAACTGGGTGGCTAAATCGTTTCGGTGATGGTTCCTACTAGGACCTGGGGATGGGGAACGTTAGTTTAGCAGGTTTGACGTCCTTCCCCCCAATCCATTCAATTTTGTGTTGTACTGTATAATTATACTTACAGAGCAGTGATGCAGCGGTTGGGACCTCCTCCGGCACACAGCCTGTGTGCATCTTCTATTTTCCTCCCAGAACCTCGACCCCTAGTCTATGATACCATTGGGAAGAAATAGCTGCCAGCCCAGGGGAGGTGTATAAAAATTTAAAAAACTTATACGCAAATACTCACCTGTCGTGGGCTGAACACCTGCTCTGGGGCTCTTCTTGCCGGTAACTGAGGTCACGCCAGCGGTCACTTGGGGCGTGCCGGTGTAATGACATCATCGCACCGCACGTGACCACTGGAGCGCGAGACCTTAGTCGCCAGACAGAAGAGGATGCTGCAGACAGCAGATCAGAGTGAGGATGCCCAGGAGAGGTGAGGTAAGGTTGAGTATAAGTGTTTGTTATTTTTAATCACTTCTCCTGGGCCTCTACTTATTATGCTCTGGAGTCTGAGGAGACCCCAGAGTATAATAATAGCACCGGCTCTAGCGGGATGGCTCTTGGGAGGACATAACACTGTGTGGGGGCCACTGTGAGCATATAATACTGTGTGGGGGCCACTGTGGCGCACGTGATACTGTGTAGGGGCTACTGCGGAGCACATAATACTATGTGGGGACCACTGCGGAGCACGTAATACTGTGTGGGGTCCACTGTGGAGCATGTAACACTGTGTGGGAGCCACTGACATAAAGGAGTTGTTAAGTGCCTGATCAATGGGGGTCTGACCCCCATGTCCCACAGTGATAAGGTGAACAGGGGACCAAAAGTCCCGCTACAGCCTTCTTGTGAATGTAGTGCCAGGGAACTTGTGTGACCATTGCTCCATTCACTTCTACGAGGATGAGGGAGCTGCCGGAGATCACAGCTCCATAAACGTTAATGGAGTGGCGTGTTTTTATTTATTTACTTTTATATACATTATAGCGAAGGGGGAGGGTAATTTGACTTTTCACGTTTTTTATTCTTTTTAATATACTTTTAGAAACTTTCATGTTTTATTATTATTATTTTTCTTTTTTTAACTTTATTTTTAGCTCCCCCTAGGGGGCTTGAACCAGCGATCATTAGATTTTTTTCTAACATAGACTATAATATTACTATATTGCAGCCTATGGTAAAATTTTTGTATATCTACTGAAGCCTGATACAGACAGGCCTCAATAGTTATACAGTATACTATGCCATCGCAACCAAACGGCTCCTGTGATCTTGAAGTGAGGGAGCTATTCAGAGGTGGACAAAAAAGCAGCTTAAACCCTCAGGTGCCACTGTTACATTTGACCATGGCACCTGAGGGGTAAAGTGCGTGCAATCAGACATGTCTCTGATCAAAGGCACTGCCTCATGGTCTCTATTGTGTGAAACAGCAGAGACCCCGCAGCTGAAGTGGGTGCCATGTTTAAAGCGTGGCATCTTCTGTACAATTATGGTGGGAAAATCTAATTAGACTATTAGACTATTCCTTAAAATGGCTTAAAATATATGTATAACACTCTTAGGCTAAGGTCCCATGTAGCAAAACGCTGCGGAAAACGCATCACATTTTTTTTCCTCAGTGTTTTTCATTACATTTTCAGGTTAAGGCCCCATGTAGCGTCCTTCAGCAAAAAAGCGCTGCGGGAAAAACCGCGGCGGCAACGCATCGCAATTTTTTCTGTTGTGCTTTTCATAGAAAGTCTTTCTGCTTCAATTATACCCATGGGGACACCACCAGCATTTCTGTAGATATAATTGCCATGTTGCAATTTCCAAAACCGAAACAGTTTTGGAAATCGCAGCGTTTCCACTGCTCGTATTTTTCCACAAAGTGGGGATGGGATTTACTAGAATCCCATCCACTTTGCTGTGACTGTAAAATGCCGCACTTTTTTCTGTAGAGTTTCCACCGTGGGCAAACCACAGCGTTTATGCCACGTGGGCCCTGGCTTCACTGGGTTTTTCTCTGCGGACTATCTGCCCTTATTATACCTCTAGTGAAAATGCCAGCATTTCTGCAGGTATAATTGACATGCTGCAATTTTCAAAAATGCACGTTTTTGAAAACACAGCTTTATCGCAACATTTTTTTTTCTGCAATGTGTGGATGCGATTAGCCAGGTATTGTAAAACACTGCGTATTTTTCCCTCTGTGTTTCCGCAGCGGCAAAAACACTGCGTTTCCACAACGTTGGGCCTCAGCCTCAGGGCTCCTAGGAACCTATCTATCCAATTTCTAGCACTCTAAGGCAAACACAGCCGAAGTTATGTCAAAGTGAATGTGACATGTACTGTATGTCTATGGGAAAATGGATGGTCAGCAGTGGATACAAACTACAAGATTAACCATACAGTGTGCTGACACTTGCTTTTACGCATTTTAATATTTAAAATGCTCCAGAAATTACCCTTTTATTGGGGAAAGGTGCTTGCCTGTGGCTTTTTAGACACACATGGTGGCTATATGTAAAAAGCAATGGTTTTGTAGAAAAATGTGAAATCAAAATGTTTTTTTTTTTTTTTTTATGCCAGCACTGTGGCATTAACAGTATGCTATGGTGGAATGTGATAGACTAGGCCGCAGTGGTGGTGCAGCATCCCAGAGTGCTCCTGCTTATATTGTGTTTGTCTTTGTGCCTCTGGGTTATGTTTGTACAACGTATGTCCTGTCTATATGTTCTGTGTTCTATGTAATTTGTTTGCAGCTTGCCCATTATTTACCCTGTGGTTCCCCCTTTATTCAAAACCCTACACTTTGTGCATCCCTGGCCTATCACAGGCTACTTGGCGGGGTCTGGGAACCTTAGGTCTCCTGGGGAGCTGTTACAGCCTCAGTTTGAGTAGTGTGTATAGTTGGAGACAGCACTGCCAGAACTGAAGACTGAGGCCCAACGGTTTCCAACACAGCCCCTGAGGAGGAAGGTACAGCCCAAGGCTCTACTAGAGACAGCCCTTGGTCCGGGAATAACTGTCAGCACTTTGGACATTGTGCCAGGAGGAGTAGGGGAGTGTTGCCCTGGCACCTTCTGCAAGGTAACCAGACCCCTGTCAGGACTACCCTGGAGTACAGCCCCCAGTATCTGCTGCTGGAGGAGGCTAAGGAGTGGACTTAGTTGTGGAGTGGAGTACGGCACTAGAGCATAAACGTCACTGGGCATCCTCCCAAGACCAAGGCTGGGGGAGTTGAATACTGGGAGACTACAAACCCATTTGGAAGCTGCTGGTTTATTTGTTCAGTTACTGAAGTAAAGTTCAAACCTGTTTCAACTACACAACTGTCTTCCTGAGTTGTTCCTGCATTACCATCAGGGCCCTTCCAAACACCATCACACTGACTCAGAGTAGAGAGGACCCCTCTCCATCTGGAAGCGCCCCAGGGAAACTATTACTACCAAACATCAGGTAGTACAGGGGGACCCCCCTTATCGGTGTCCAACCTAGGAGTAGAGCTGGGGAGAGTGGTTGAGAGTACTCGGCCTATCTGGTGGCACGTCATCCACCACTACTACTCCCATCCTCCAGTTAAAAAAAAATGCCTGGACAACTTCTTTAACTGCATCCTCCATTGCTTTCTTGCTCTGCACCATGATAGCCTTTGAGAGCAGTGGTGTGAGGTCAATGAAACACCTGGATCTGAACGTAAGGGCTCATAGCCCAATGTCATGCAAAAGCCTTCTGATGGTTTGTGTCGACACCGTTTGCTGCCCTAGTCTTGGGATGTGACATCCAATTTCATTAGCAGAATAGAATGGATCTTTATGCACCATTCTTCTAACCAAACGATCCATCCATGTCGTAGTTATCTGTGCACCTCTTGCTGTCATTCCAGTTCGTCATTGTTTTCCCAACTACCAGGACATGCAAAGTTGAACAGTTCTGACTAGGCATGTAGCGATGTGCCGCAGTAATAAAACAAGGTCCCTCAGGATTCTATCTATCTCTATCTATCGACGAGTGGTGTTGATGGACAGTAGGAATTCCACGTGATCTGATTTTTGAGGTTCATGTGGCTAAAAAAGTTTGCTTTCAGTCTGCCTTTTGCTTTGTCTGGCCCCTCCCACATGCCACAGATTGGACCTAGGTGCTTGAAAATTTGATCATTTGCAGATCTCAGTGAAACAGGCTTGTTAGGATTTATTGTAGTAATCCCTTTTAGGTTCACACCAGCTTGAGAGAGAGAGAGAGAGAGAGAGACCACAATGGAGTATGATAGAACTGGATATTTTACTCAAAAACTTCTTCAGCAAGTGGTTCAGTACAGATATCTGATACAGCCTCTTTAATGATGCGATTTCCAAAACTGTTTCGGTTTTGGAAATCGCAACATGGCAATTATACCTACAGAAACGCTGGTGGTTTCCCTATGGGTATAATTGAAGCAGGAACTCAGGTCTAAAGCATCATATTAGGCCCATGTGCGGCCTGCTCTGGATAAAGTCTCTGTGTGTAGTCTGCACTTGTTGGAGGAGGCTTCTCTTCTCAAAGCAGATGATCAACTATAATATCCTGATTTGTAGTCTTTCAGGACTTTATACACCCTTATTCTTAGAGCACTCCTTCCACTCACCTTCTCTGCTTCTCACACACCACTCTCCTCTCCCTTCCAGGAAGTCACGTCATCCAGAATCCTCCTAGAATTAAGTTCAAAAATAGATGCCAAGTCTTGCCCCTAGATGGCAGCAGAGCACCAGTAATGGCATTGGAATTCACAAGTCAATATTTGCCACTATCAAACTTGTACTCCTTTCAGGCTACTTGTTTGATTTGCATAACATTATAGCCTATCCTTCTTTGTGTTGCAGTATCAATGTTGAGTAGTGTATGGTTTTTTTACTGACTCACAGGATGTTTTTGACTGACTTGAAATACAGTATAATGAAATTGTGCATGGTTAGGAGACCACCAGAATATGACCCTGATGCACTCTTGGCTCAGTTGCATATGAAAAAAAGCTGGCTTTTTATGGTCAAAAAGAAATAGCCATTCTACAAACAAATTATAGCATTGTGCTCATGGCTCTGAGCACTGTACGATATTGGTGCTGATTCAATAATGCTTTTGGTGATGTCAGACTTCCTTAAAAATAAAGAAATCTTTTGAAGAATACGATATTCTGAGGGCTTTTATTTAGCTCCACTAACTCAGGAAAATAAGCAGCAATGGGAAAGGGATTGAGAGGAACTGAGTTCTTTAATCACACAAAATTCCAAGTGTCATAGTGAATATTAGGTTTGGGCTACTCCTGAAGTCACTGTCTAAGTGGTCCCCTGGCTTTCACCCTATACAGGCATCTGGTCTTCGCTGCAGTGGACCATCAGGTCGCTTCCTCGGAGTAGTCCCAGTGAAGGTGACAGCTGACCCAAAGGTCAGAGAGAAGCCAGTGTGAAGCATCACCCTATGGATGTCCCAGGTGCATCAGCAGCAGGAGAATGGCTACAAGGAAAAGCACAAGGTGCACAGTGAATAACCAATGTAACCAAGAAATTATATCTGTTGGGAGTAGTATTACAATGACAATTGCAGACTCCTGTCATTACAAGATATAAGTCGAGTGATGTTCAGCTTGATAGCATTGCCATGACCGATTTGTTAATTGTGTTTTTTGTTTTTTTTATTTTGCTGTGGTTTTTTACAAACTATGGTTTTACAAAATAGAGTTACAAAGATTTGAGCATTTGCAATCACTTGTACGTTATTAAATGATTCTACATGTGTTACCGAAATGTCTGTGTTATCTACTGATATTCCTGCTGAGACACTTGACCTGTGCATTTATTCATATATGAGTAAGTAGATTCATGTCCCATATTTAGATACATTAGTTTGCCATTTAAAACCTTGGTAAGATATAATGAACTCATCATACACCAGTGCAATCTCAATTCAAGAGAAAAAAATAATAAAATATACACATACATACTGTAAGAATTTCAAGTGAAGTAGATGAAGACTTACATTATGGAAACATAACATAAGCTCATACAGATCATAGAAGTAATTTACTGAAAAAGATAGCTACATTATTGTAAACCATGTACCGGGGTGGGCTCCCCAGGATACAGCAAAATCACGAACAAAGGAAGCAACTCCAAATCAATTTAGTAAAAACAAGATTTTACTTAGTGTAGTAACACCCATTTACCAAAAAGAACACTCCTAGATATTTACATCTACTCAGCCAGTAAGCTGAGGCCCTGGTGTTGTACAGCGTGGTGCCCTCTAATGTGCGCCTCCAATATACTCCAAGCTTTTACCTATCTGCAGGCTGCAAATAACCAGCCGCTTGTTACCTTTTTATCACGCTAGTCACAGGAACAATTCAGTGAGTGTGATAGGGGCACCGGCGGTATAACACAAAAGCTTACAAACTTATCAAAATACCCCTATTCCCTCCAAACAAAGTACAACCAAGTAAATATAATAGAATGTCAGCTTGCAAGCCAAAGAAATGTGAAATTGCATAAACCGTCACTTCCAGACTTCCTCAGAAGCTACAACTCTATAGAACTCTGAGACCTCTATAGAACTCTGTCCCTACATTGTCTTACATTGTCAAATATTTGCTGGCATTGGCAGACTGTGTGGGGACTTCTCAATCACCTGCTACCAATCATCTTGCTACTTAAAGGGGTTGTCTGAAGTGTATTAACTTACTTACCTGGTCCCTGGGGATGTTGATGGCAGACCCAGGGATTCTGCCTACGTCACAACCCCTAGGTCATGTGATCCAAGGCCAGCCGCGGATCACATTGCCCCCACTTCCCCCTTGATCTCACCGGTAATTAATTAATTACCGGTGAGATCAGGGAGTAGGGTGCAGACTGACCCGGGGGCCGTGATGTCGTCGGAACTCCCAGGTCCATCATCATTATACAATGCCTGAGTAATACAGTAAGTTTACTTAGGTTCTGTCTCTTGTGCATGATGTTCTACAATTTTTCTACTCTGTTATTGTCCCTATTCTTACCTGCTGCTAGTCTAACATGTTGCCCGAATTCTGCTTGTCCCAATTTCAACCTGCTTATTTGTGGGAATGTTCTCTGTCAGCCCTGTCCTCTGTTCGCCTGGCTACAACTTCAGCCTTCTGACATAGTAATTTGTTTTGGTGTCATCTGCCATTGATACATCCCAGAAGTGACGTCCACTATCTAGGGGTTAAAGGGTAAATGCCAAGGAATTCTTTAGACTCAAGGATTTAGCTCAAAGCCAAATCCATAGCAATGCAGGTGGATCCTTGGCCACGACTACACAGATGGGTCTTATTGACATGAGCCAGCAGTTATCTTTTCTGTTCACACTGGCAATATTTCAGCTGTAATCAAAGATAGAACCAAACTAACCTGAACAAACACTGCGTGTGAACTCCTGAAAGGTGTGAAGACCTTGCTCTTATAGAGCACGCCTTCACACAGGCGAAACACAATGTCATGGCACAACCAGAAGAGTACATCCCTCTAGAACCTCCTGAAGCACAACTTCTCAGTGCAACCAACGGTCTGCTTCACTTGAGGTACCTAAAAAGAAAGCGCAAAACAGAAAAAGACCAATTGTACAAAATTTCTCAGTACCCAGTACTGAGTACTCAGTATACAGACAAATGATAGCAAATTGTTTAATAAAGAGAATAAATACTAATGAGACAGCAACCAACCTTGGGGAAGTACTCTGCATATGGTTACTATGGGCCCCAACTAGAGTTGCAATCTGAGGAGGTTAACCCTTTCATCCCTTTATTAACAACTTTAGTATGTGAATAAATAACACTGATAGGTTACTTAAAGGGGTTGTCCGAGATAACATAATAATTTAACATTAAACTAAACATCACCCCCCCCCCACCACCACCTAACTTCTAGCTTACATAGTTTCTGAAAAATGTGTATTTGCCCAGATCGCTGGGGCGGTCATGTGACAGCCCCAGGCACATTTTCTGATTTTCCAGTGATGTCCCGTTTCCCCATTAGTTAGGAAGAGTTAGTAATGGGTGGGCTAGCTAGAGAAACAAGGAGGGGGTGTGAGAGAGGGAGGGGGAAGGAGTGAGAGGGGGGATCTGAGTGAAAAGCAATGCATCATGGTAGTTGTAGGATAAGAGAGCAGGAAGCTACACCATGTAAACAAATGCAGACACCAGGAGCTCCCAGAGAAACCCAGAAATCACTCAAAACACTGCTAAAGCACTAATAGCACTAATGGACCTTTAAAAAAAAATATATATATATGCTCGGAAAGCCCCTTTTAAACTAAAGGTTAGCAGTGAAATAAAGCAATGTTTATAGTGTGATTATTTTTTTTTTTTTTTGCTTTAATTACTTTTACTTATTAAAACTAAATAATGAAACATTCTTTTTTCTAATCTGTTTTATTCCTTAGGATGCTGCCACACAATGTCTGTTTATATATAATCTAAGTCGGGCTGCCTTATATTTCACTGCAGTAAACGAAATACTGATTATTAGCTATTCCTCATTACTGTCTATGCAGTTTTGCAGGTTGCCATATGGCTAGTAATGACGAATAGCCAAAAATCAATCAGTGTTTCAATTACAGAAGCAAAATCACATGCAGTCCTGACCAGGAACCTAGTTAACCACTTAACAACCAAGGACATAATAGTACGTCCTAGCTCATAAGGAGCTGTATGGAGAGGGCTCAGGCGCTCTATTGCGATTTATTTGCAATGACAGACGGGAGCCAAGGTTCCCAGGCTTGTCATTACAGCAAGTCCTATTGCACGCTGACATAGAAGACAAGTGATTTTACTATTCACTGCAATACATTAATATTAATATTGCAGTGAATAGTATGAATGATCAGACCAAGGTTCAAGGCCCCTAGGGGGTCTGATCATAAAAGTAAAAGGAAAAAAAAAATTTTTTTAAAGTATAAAAAAAAAAAAAAAAACGCAAAAGTTCAAATCAACCCCTTTCAGATCACATATAAAAATAAAAAAAAAAGTAAACAGAAACACTTTAGGTATCCACGTGCTCATAAATGCCCAAACTATTAAAATATTTATCCAATATGGTGAACAGCTTAGTGGGGAAAAAAAAAAATCAAAATAGCCAAGCGATTTTTTTTTTCTCCTCCTAAAAAAAAATTAAATAAAAAGTGATCAAACCATCAGATCTTTCCCCAAATGTTATCAATAAAAACATCAGCTTGTTCTGCATAAAAAGATGCCATACCCAGCTCCATACTTGTAAAGATGAAAAAGTTCCAGGTGTCACAATATGGCGACACCAAAATTTTTTTCTATTTTGCAAAGTTTTTCATTTTTTAAAAGGTATCAAAACATTACAAATACTATATAAATTTGATATTGCTGTGTTCGTACAGACCATAGAATACAGGTAACATGTCATTTTTTTTCCCACACAGTGAGCGCCGTAAAAATTAAACCCATATGAAATTGGTGCAATTTCATTTTTTTCCAATTCCACCTCATTCTGAATTTTTTTTTCCAGCTTCCCAGTACACTGTACAGGATATTAAATGGTGCCATTGCAAATTACAATTTGTCCCACAAACAATAAGCCATCATGTGCCAAAAAAACCTGGCTCTTGGAAGATGGGAAGGAAAAAACAGATACGCAAAAACGAAAATTGGCTAGGTCTTTAAGGTGGTTAAACATACATAATGCGGCTGCATCCAGATTGTAAATTTTTTTAATTCTGTTTTTGGGGATTATGGATGCTGTCATCTTGCCTGACTTGGTACTGCAATTCCAGAGATTTTCTTTGGAGTGGGCACCTGAACATAAACTTTATGACACAAACAGTTACAGGTGCATGGAAACGTAAGAGGTAAGCTGTGTGGCAGCATCCTGATTGTCATTTTTTTTTACTCTGTTTTAGGGGATTATGAAAGCAGTTATCTTACCTGACTTGCTACTCTAAGTTGCAAATGGCAATTCCCGAGATTTGCTTTACATTGGGAATCTGAACATAAGAAACTTTATGACACATACAGTTAAGAGGTCACTGTGCATGGAATTGTTGGAAGTGAGCTGTTTTAATCACTTTTTATCAAAGTTGTACTGTCTTACTTCATCTTTATAATTGAGATGCAACTTTGTCTGGAAAGGCTACACTCCACTGGAATGTGTCAGATACTTTCTGAGGTTACACCATCATCTTGTATAACTATGGCCTGGTTCCTCTCGGGGTCTCTTTGACCACTAAGTTTCTTGCTATCACCAGGAATGTGCATATACAGTAGTATGCACACCAACACATTTGTTTATTTAACCCTTTCCCTGCCACCCACGTATTTATACATCTTCCCAGGGTGGCACTTTTCTAGCCGAGGACGTACCTAATACGTCCTTAATACTAATGCCGATATCTCAGGATTGTTTAGGGCTATGAAGATGAACTTAGATTCATTTTAAAGAAGAGAATTTCATCTTTAAAATGATATTAAGATCATCATGATAACCCTTATAGATCCGGAGCGATTTGCTGTTGAAAACGCTATTCAGCTTTGAGATCCCAATGCAGATCTCAATTCCCAACAGCGTTTTTAGCAGCAGATCGATCCGAATCTGTAAGATTCTCTGTAACATCTCTGCCTATTCGGGTATCTGCGCCACCCTCCGCTCGCACGCTGTGGCGTGTTCAGTTTGGTTCCTTGTGTAGGTTTCTTGTTGCTCAGTCTGAACATGGTCCTAGACAAGGTAATGGATTTCCGGCCACACCCATGTTCTGAGCATTTCTCTCTGGACTGCATAGAGTTAATCTCTTCCTGGCCTGTGTGATTGACAGCCTGTGTACCTATCAGGTCTGGGGCTGGGCCCAGACTTTCTATATACTGGATGTCACTTTCTCAGCAAGTTGCCGGTTATTGCACTGTCTTTGCCTGCTCTCTTTATTATATCCCTTGCTACTTTGTTACCTGATTCTCTGACCCTTTGGCTTGCCTTTTGACTATTCTCTTGGATTTTGATTTTATACTGCATTGCTTGTTTGTTACCGACCCCTTGACTTGCTCACTCTGCTTATGTGTTGTTTTTGTCTTTTCCTGTTCTGTGTGTCACTTTCTCAGTATAGGGCTCGTCTTCAGGTTGTCCTTTTACCGTTTAGGGTAACTGAGGCAATAGGAAGGGACAGTGGCTGGGGTGAGATTAGGGCTCACTTGTCTCTGTCCTTCCTCCCAGACCCCTGTAGTAATGTCAGGGTATTGCTACATTTGGGAAGACCCTAACATTCTCATTTTTTAAAATGAATCCAAGCTCATCTTCATAGCCCTAACAGATCCTGAGATATGGGGTTCTAAAATTTCCTCCCCCTCCTGCCTCAGGCAGCATCTTAAGAGCTGCGGTAGGAGAAGGAGGGGGGAAGGAGGAGAGCTACAGACTGCACAGACCATGATAAAGCATCATCATCATCCTGTGCATAACCTGTATGTGACCCCAGGGGAGGGTAGCAGGGACTTCTGTCCATGTTATCCCCTCTCCTATCAATCAGAGAGCATACTATACTTTTGCTCTCTGATTGTCACATAGAGGGATAATGTAATACCCCTCTGAGCCTTACTAGAGGGATATTCTTCTGTAATACCCCTCTGAGCCTTACTAGAGGGATATTCTTCTGTAATACCCCTCTGAACATAACCAGGAAGTTTATTGGCGCTGTGACCATTTACCGTCGTTCAGGTCGCAGCGCCAAAAGAGTTGCACCAAACACTTACACAACACATACACAAAGTCATCAATAAAGTTTACATTTAACCCTGTCCATACTTGATATTTCTATTTGAGATGAACGTATAAATTGCTACAATTTTGATAGGGGAATAGAAAATTATATTATATTGGTTGGTGCATTTCTGTGATTTTTTTAGCGTTTCTTTAACACCTGCACCTGTAAATATACATATGTGTGGTATGAATGAATTCCTCACATCTTGCAGTTTTTTGGAAATTACATTGTAGTTGCAGAAAGGATTACTTGAGCATGCACTTTAGTGCTAAATTAGAAATTTTGTGCAATTTTTGCTTGTAATCTCTGCTGCAAAGTTGCATGAAGGTAGTTGTATATATGAAATATTAAGTTGTGTTTTTATAAACAGTATGCTGTGCAATCTCAAAAAAGTTAGATTTTGGTATCACAGTCACAGTTTGCTATGTGCAGTATAGTTTTTTAACATATTAGTGAATGACAGCAAAATATTGCTTGTCTTCTGTATCAGTGTTTTTGAGAGTACGAGCTCTTGCTGTAGTTGATGTTTGTGGTATATATAAATTGTGTACGCCTTGATCTATTATTTTATATCTGTTTTGTGTGTGAATGTATGATTGAATAGGAGTTTTAGGTGAAAATAAATGTTTTAGTGCATTTTTTCAAAAAATTATGTGTTTGTCACAAAGTTACATGAAGTTGGACATGGCTATTAATAACCCATTGAGACACATGTAATCCTCAGGTTGTCTACTTTCAAGAAATATATAGGGTTTAGGGGTTCACTTGCTTTTCACGGTGTGTAATCCCTACATTTTATAGGATGATACGTTTTTAATATTTACAGCTTTAACGCAGATTTTTGTTCTTTCCATTTATGGTGATTTTCTGAAGATATGTCCATGCAGGTGTAGGCCTTAGTGATATAAATGAACTCTGCACATATTGAACTCCTGTTTTTAGGAGATTTGGTACATAGAACTTTTTGTTTGGTTTCCACTTTTAGCGACTAATATACATATATTTGCATTTTTTTTTTTTTATAAAACATACACTTTAAATCAAAATTGCATGAAACTGCCTGTTCGAATACAGTACCAAGTGGCATTTTGACAATGCTGTAGGTGTCTACTTTTAGAAAATATATAGGTATGGGGGGGTTAGTATGATTTTTTTAATGTTGCAATTTAGGTTTTATTTGTCCATCTCAAAACTATGAAAATTGCCTTGGTAGTCAGAGGAGAGAAAAATCTGAGGGTTAAAGGGTTAAAGACTGATCCCTTTGGGCACAGTTAAGGTCCGCAGTTCCCTCTGTCACTGGGAGGCAGGGACTCAAAGCAGCATAGATAACTATACTGCTAGTAGTCCCTCTCCCAGCATACTGAATCTCATTAGTTTGAATGTGGGGTTAGTGTGCAATAATCCCTCAGAGGAGCATGACTAATTTAGGCTAAGGCCCCACGTAGCGAAACACAGCAAAAAACCTACAAAAACAAATAAAAACGCAGTGGAATCACATCGTGTTTTTTTCCACAACATTTTTCATTGTGTTTTCGCTGAGCTTTTCTTTGCAGACTTTCTGCCCATATTATACCTATACGGAAAAAGCCAACTTTTCCACAGGTATAATTGACATGCTGTGATTTTCAAAAACGTGGCGTTTATGAAAACGCAGCTTTTGTGCTGCATATTTTTTTCTGCAATGTGTGGATGGAATTAGCCAGAATCCCATTCACTTTGCAGGTACTGTAAAACACTGTATTAAAAATGTTTCCTTTTTTCGCAACATGGGGCTGCAGCCTTACTCAGTAGATATTTCTGTGCATTGTACTTGGATTATTTTATTTACCAAAAGAGGCAATAACAGGTTAAGAAACTTTGAACATTTTCAAATGAAAGTGGTCAAGCTGACGTTTCTACCTCTATATTTTGAGCAATATCACCAACATTAAGACACTGCACCAGTGTGGTTTCAAAGCAGACAGACCTGAGAGGTTTTTAGTGATAATTATTATTATTTGCTTATTATATAAGGAGTCACTTCATGATAATTCAGTCTATTGAACCACTCAGCCCCTTTGGTCTTGTGGTTGGCAGGGGATAGTGTACTGTATGTTAAAGAACCTGCACCTCAGTTGCAGCACAATTATACATTGCTTTAAAATATTATGATCAAATATTTTTGCTTTTTTGAAAGGGGTTCATTTATTTCCACTCAGGCCGGAGCCCTACGTGGCGCAAACACTGCAAAAATGCGGCATTTTACAGTCACAGCAAAGTGAATCCCATCCCCACTTAGCGGAAAAATACACGCAGCGAACACGCTGCGATTTCCAAAATAGTTGTGCGTTGCCACTGTGGTTTTTCCCGCAGAGCTTTTTTGCTGTGGGACGCTACATGGGGCTTGGCCTCACTCAGTCTTACCCTCAACTTCTATTCAGGCTGCAAATTGAGCATACATGACACCCAGAACAGTCCATGCACCCTAGATGAATGATGTCACCTATTAAATTCCTGAGCCAACAGGTATGCAACACACACACACACACACACACACACACACACACTCACTGCTATTCAGTAGTCAAACACGTTGTGGAAAAGCAGCATTTTTTTATTGCAGATTTTTCTCCAATTTTTTGAGGCAAAGCCAGGGGTGGATTTAGCACACATATAAGTACCTCCTATATGTTCCTCATTCCCTTTGAAGCCTCGGCAAAATCTGCAACAAAAAAACTATAATTTTCCAAAACGTGTGGCCTTA
Organism: Leptodactylus fallax; assembly: GCA_947044405.1. Classification (NCBI taxonomy): domain Eukaryota; kingdom Metazoa; phylum Chordata; class Amphibia; order Anura; family Leptodactylidae; genus Leptodactylus; species Leptodactylus fallax. The sequence goes on from CAMRHE010000050.1 coordinate 637,747, forward strand.
GCCTTAAACACATTTTTAAAAGGCAATGGATCTGTAGAGAATACAAATGTAAACATTAATGGGAAAACTTTGATACAAAAAGGATCAACATTTACAAAAATGTAAAAAAGACAAAATGACATGCAAGCAAACAATTATAAAATAAGGTTAGGTTCACATCTCCACCGCAGATTCCGTCTAAAATTGGCTGGAGAGAAAAGTCCTGCATGGAGCCTGCATTATAGTCTATGGGGTCCGTGGATGTCTTTTTAGAATAACATTGGTCTCTCAATATTGATCTGAAAGTGAACAACCCCTTTAAGTCTTTATTCACAAGACAGTGTACGCTCTCCTTATCTTTAGGGTCCCTATGCGGACCTGAACAATGCAGAGACAAACCTAGCATAAATTTAATAAAATAACAGAAGACCTAAGGCTAGGTTCACATGTGCGCCAGGTTCACCTTTGTTCGGGTCTACTGGGGGACCCAAATGACGAGAAGCCGGACCGCTAAAACAGCAGTTACACATGGACACCAGCAGACCCCATTCACTATAATGGGATCTGCTGGGTGTCCATCATTTTCATACTTACGACTTTTGGCGATTTCTGCGGTAGAGTCTCCAACAGAGACTCCAGCCCAGATGTGAACTTAACCTAACGTACATGATGCAGTCCTTTTGTTTCCTTTGTGATAGGGTAAGTTGGTGTGGAAGCACACCTCAAGCTTTATTCGCACAACGGTTGTTTTTAAAATCATGAATGTCAATGGGTCTATTCACATGTCCATTATTTAGAGGGAACATTTTTCATGAGCAGTAAAAAAACTGACATGTTCTATCTTTGTCCATTCTGACAGCTATAGATAAAACCATGTGAAAAGACCCATACACATTAATGGGTTTTAAAGCAGACGTGTGACCACCTTTCAATGGTCTTCAACAGACTGACATGGACTACACTGTCTTGTGAATAAAGACTTAAAGGGGTTGTTCACTTTCAGATCAATATTGAGAGACCAATGTTATTGTTTGTATAATAAAAAGTTGTACAATTTTCTAATATACTTTCTGTATCAATTCCTCACGGTTTTTTAGATCTTTGCTTGCTTTTATTCATTGTGCTTACTACCAGTGGATAAAAATCAGTCCATGGCTCTGTGATATACAATTCATGGTCATGTGATGAACACACAGGTAAGTAAACAGAATAAATGACAACAAGCAGATGTAGAAAACCATGAAGTATTAATACAGAAAGTATATTGAAAAATTGTACAACTTTTTATTATGCAAACAATAACATTGGACTCTCAATATTGGTCTGAAAGTGGATAACCCCTTTAAGCAGTTGGTTGTTCTCCCCTCTGTCTGTCAAAACAGTTGCATGGTTGGGCAACAGAGGATTTCAACCACTGTTTACATTGTGCAAGGTGTCATTTTGGTGCAGTGTGCCAAAGTGTGGCATGTTCAAAGGTTGTATTACAAAGGTTGTATCATTTGAACTGTGTATTGTGCATTGCATTGACGAGTACATGTCACTTTAACTGGTGCCGGTCATTGAAGAATCAGTGCTCTGTAAGATTTTGGAAGTTGCATCAAACATTAGGCGGAATTATGTTGCGGCCCTACACACGGTGGAAAATGAAGAGGCAGACTTCCACTTCAGATTCTTCTTGATTTTCCGGTCCTCTGGTGGAATGCTGAAGCAAAGGTTTGGCATTCCACTGTGGCTTTCTTGAACTCAAGAAATGGAATATGAAAGACTGCCACCCTACTTGCTGAGGCACAATAGGTGTGTTTTTTTTTTTCTCATACCAAGCATTGTAGAAGATCCTGCTTAGAAGATATATCCTTTTATACCAATACATTATGTAGAGACATTATGTAGAGACAGTACAATACTATAGAAGCTTGATATAAGAAAAAAAAAAATCATATTGAAACTAGTAGAACTTGTGGCTCAACAAGTGGGAAATTGGTCAACTGTTTTCCTAATGCATAGGTATAATGAGAGGCAGTGGCGTAACTAGGAATGGCTTGGCCCCCACCCCGCACAAACCGCATTCCTGCACACTCCATTATGCCCCATAGTGGCCCCTGCACACAGTATTATGCAGCATAGTGGCCCCTGCACACAGTATTATGCGCCACAGTGGCCCCTGAACACAGTATTATGCGCCACAGTTGCCCCTGCACACAGTATTATGTGCCACAGTGGCCCCTGCACACAGTATAATGCCCCACAGTGGCCCCTGCACACAGTATTATGCCCCACAGTGGCCCCTGCACACAGTATTATGCCCCACAGTGGCCCCTGCACACAGTATTATGCCCAACCGAGGACCACCCGTGAATGATTATTATACTATGGGGTCTGAAAAAACCCCGGAGTATAACGATAGCAGTTTTTGTGGGGTTCGCAGTAGCGGCTGCCACAGGGCTCTGGGCCCCGGGCCCCATAATGTTCCGGTCCCTGTGGTAGCCGCTACCGCGGCTACCCCGGTATTTACGCCCCTGATGAGAGGTATAGCGTTTCATGACAAGAACATAGTTATGCCTCTATATAAATCACTGGTACGGCCATACAATTTTGGGCCCCAGTATACAAGAAAGACATAATCAAACTAGAAAGAGTGCAAAGGGCATCCAAAATTATTAGGGGAATGGGTGGATTGGAGTACAATGATAGATTAACAAACTTGGGGTCATTCAGTTTAGAGAAAAGACGTCTAGTTTAGAGAAAAGACGGGGAGATCTAATAACAATGTACAAATACATGAAGGGACAGCACAACGAACTTTCTAATGATCTTTTTACTCCTAGGCCAGTGACAGTGACAAGGGGACATCCTCTACGTCTGGAGGAGAGAAAGTTTCACCAGCAATATATAAAGGGATTCTTTACAGTAAGAACAGCGAGGCTATGGAACTCATTGCCTCAGGAAGTAGTGATGGGATTCATTGAACAAGTTCAAAGAATATTACGGGTTATGGGTTCTAGATTTTAATGGCAGGTTGATCCAGGGTTTTATACTGATTGCCAGATTGGAGTTGGGAAGGAATTTTTTTTCCCTTGAAATGGGGCAATTGGCATAAGCCTCATGGGGTTTTTAGCAGACATGGAGGTTAGTTGCTTTACTGTGGGACAGTGGCTATTTGCATAAAATTAGAACACAAATTATACACTATAATACAGCTCTTTGGTCTAGGTTTTTTTAAATAAACAAAAAACAAAACTTACATACATGTCAGTCTATTTTTACCTTTATATAATAAGAGTTATGTTTCAAGGGGTAGGGAGAAAATAGAGTTTTGGTTACCATCTGGCAAATTATAATCAATGAGGTATACTAATGTCTTACACCTTTCCTGGGTCTGTGGTACTTAGTTTGAAATTAATAAAATAAAGCATTGACAATAAACTTAAAGTAGCCGAATATTTAAAAGAAAATTCAGATAAAGTCTCCTGTTTGTTTCTCCTATAAAGCTCGACCTTCTCCAGGACACTGAAAAGAATACTGATTACAACCACCATCTTCTCTTTTGTAGGTGGGAACAAGTTCTGGAAGTCAGATTTGCCAACCTCTCTCATTTTAGGAAAATTAACCAAATATCACAGCTAAACTAATGTTTTATGGACAAATAAGAATAAAATATTAATAAAGCAGTGCGACAACTTGGGGAATTAGACTCAAATGGCGGCAGACTCCTGGTCCCAACAGCGGTGGTTCGTGGTACTGGGCGCCGGAAATATAGGGTTCAGACGGTCCAAGTGAAACATAAAAGTGGCTTTATTCAGCTCAACTGCAACATAACAAAAACAACAAAAAAACCTAGGCCACCGTTAGGGCCCTAACTCACTCATAGAGCCCCTCACTAGCCTGACTCTTGCTCAACTCTAGCAAAAGTCCCTGGTGGACCTCAGCCCTCCTGGCACAGACCGTCTATCTGTCCAGCTGGGTCCACCATCTCCTGCTCCAAGCAGGATACTCCAGTCCTCTGGAGTTACATGCCTCCCACCCAAAGGTGTGGCTGAAGGCCTTTTCAGGGCTGGACCTCAGTCTCTCCACAGCGCCCTCTGGCTCACATACTCACAGCAGGTAAGTGATGTATGTTTATTCATCCGAATACCAATATACAAAAACATGAGAACTTATACTGTATGAACACATGAGCAGCATTTATTATAACCATAAATCACAACAATCTGTATAACAACAGTAACCTTCACAAGCTCCTCTAACGTCACAATCAGAGACATTTACTTTTTATTACCAACACTAGTCAAAAGTGCACTGTTTTTGAAGACTGATGTCATTGACCATTGTCTACTCTTATGCTAGTGTGTATGAATATATACCATCAATCCATCAAATGAAAGAAAGTGGACATTGTGGATCTCCCAGTGGCATAAAACTTGTCACTGTCATCCAGTAGCAATGCCATAGTGGTCACAGCTGTACTTGTGACTGGCATCTAAGCCAGTGGGCCCACAGAAGCCCTTCACCACACTTAGGCTTTAATTACTGTTACATTTCTATTGTGTTCCTTCCTTACACAGCACAGTGCATCGCAGTGTATGCGTATCTTGAATCCTCCTCCCAGGTTCCTCTGATGATTTGACACAGTGGAAAGGGAGAAGAATTTAAGATACATATGCTGCCATATGCCATACTGTATAAGGAAGGCGTCCATTAAACAAGCTACAAGTGATATCATACTTTACAAGGCACATAAGAACTACTGGGAGTACAAAAAGAAATTATTACTTTAGTGGCACAAAGAAAGAAAAAATATTACTTTATGGGCGCACAAAAGGGGCTTATTTTAAGCAACGAGTTTCAGTTTCAACGGGTTTCAGGGACGCAAAGAAGGAAACTATTACTGTGGGACACAAATGGGGCATTATTATTTTCAAGAACACAAATGGAGAAAATTTACTGTGTAGGAGAACAAAGGGGTCAATTATTACTTTGTGGGAGCACAAAAGGAGTATTATTACTGTGTGGGGACATTATATTGTGGTGGGCACAATGGAGAAATTATTACAGAGTGGAGGCACTGTTACTTTGTTTAGCATAAAAGGGGGCACTAGTACTGTGGTTAACACAAAAGAATGCGCTGATGGTACCAGCAACCAAATGAGTTGTAGCAGGAAGCAGTAATCATGGGGGCCTGGGCATGACTAGAGAAAAGGGAAAATGGACAAATGCAATCAGAAAAGATATTACCTCGCCTGGATGTGACTTTACTGTATTAATGTAACGTCTCTGCCTGTTAAGGTCTCTGCGCCACCCTCCGCTCGGGCGCTGCGGTGAAGGAGGCGTGTTCAGTTTGATTCTTTGCTTAAGGTTCTTATTACTCAGTCTGAACACTGTCCTAGACTATGTATTTGAATTTCAGCCACACCCATCTCCTGCACCTTGTTTATTCTGATCCTCAAATAGTTAATCTTAGCCTTGCCTGTGTGATTGACAGCCTGTCTACCTATCAAGGCTGGGCCGGGTTCTTCCTTCCTATTTATTGTTTGCTTACATTCACATTGGCATTTGCTATTGCCTCGTGCGTACTGGCTATTACTCTTACTGTTTAATTTCTTGTATTCCTATTCCTGACCTCTGGCTTTGACTTTGACTATTCTCTTGGATTTTGATTCTATACTGCATTGCTCGAATATCCCTTGACTAACTGACCTCCCTTTCTTGTTGTTTGTCCTGTCTGCATTCTGCGTTGTCACTTATATTAAGAAGGGATCGTCGACCAGTTGCTGCTGTCGCCTAGGACAGATCAGGCAAGTTAGCCAGGGCCAGTGGGGGGTTCAGCTTAGGGTTCACTGTCTCGTTGTGCTCCACCCCAAGGGTTCTGCAGCAGGACTGGGGAATTGCTCAACTGGCAATTCCCTTACAATTAATTTTTCTCTATGTAGAACTGGTACAGCATATGACCATTATTTGTTTACTGCATCATTTAGACTTATACTACCATATTTAAAGCTGAACTGCTGTATCTAAGACTGCTGTGTTTTAAAAGTTGTATTATAGATACTGCATGCCGTCTCATATGTATAAGTTTCTATTTGGAGGGGGGGGCAATACATACTATATGTATTGAAACTTTTGCCCTTGACCTGCATGTCAGTGTCTTGACAATGGGAAAGTTTAGTATCCCATCAATGCAAAAGAATGACTAAGAATATGCTCTGTAAGCTTCTTAAGACACTGCTGGGTGGATTCTCTTATCCCTCAGCCAATCATCCAATTCACAAAAATAGCAGGACAATTCACTTCACCAAAATTCACAAAAATAGCAAGACACAGGCATTTTTGTTCCTGCAGACCTCCTTAGATGACAAAGAGTGGAATTCCCAGTTGACATTCTCCTTATACTGTAGGTCAGAGTGAAGAGATACTGCAAGTAATGGTTTGCTGTCTGTCATATGTATGTGTTACATGATTTGCCTTTCATTTGAATTAATGCCATTTAATACCACATGTACAGTCATATGAAAAAGTTTGGGCACCCCTATTAATCTTAATCATTTTTAGTTCTAAATATTTGGGTGTTTGCAACAGCCATTTCAATTTGATATATCTAATAACTGATGGACACAGTAATATTTCAGGATTGAAATGAGGTTTATTGTACTAACAGAAAATGTGCAGTATGCATTAAACCAAAATTTGACCGGTGCAAAAGTATGGGCACCTCAATAGAAAAGTGATATTAATATTTAGTAGAGCCTCCTTTTGCAAAAATAACAGCCTCTAGTCGCTTCCTGTAGCTTTTAATCAGTTCCTGGATCCTGGATGAAGGTATTTTTGACCATTCCTCTTTACAAAACAATTCTAGTTCAGTTAAGTTTGATGGTCGCCGAGCATGGACAGCCCGCTTCAAATTATCCCACAGATGTTCAATGATATTCAGGTCTGGGGACTGGGATGGCCATTCCAGAACATTGTAATTGTTCCTCTGCATGAATGCCTGAGTAGATTTGGAGCTGTGTTTTGGATCATTGTCTTGCTGAAATATCCATCCCCGGCGTAACTTCAAATTCGTCACTGATTCTTGTACATTATTCTCAAGAATCTGCTGATACTGAGTTGAATCCATGCGACCCTCAACTTTAACAAGATTCCCGGTGCCGGCATTGGCCACACAGCCCCAAAGCATGATGGAACCTCCACCAAATTTTACAGTGGGTAGCAAGTGTTTTTCTTGGAATGCTGTGTTTTTTTCCGCCATGCATAACGCCTTTTTGTATGACCAAACAACTCAATCTTTGTTTCATCAGTCCACAGGACCTTCTTCCAAAATGAAGCTGGCTTGTCCAAATGTGCTTTTGCATACCTCAGGCGACTCTGTTTGTGGCGTGCTTTCAGAAACGGCTTCTTTCGCATCACTCTCCCATACATCTTCTCCTTGTGCAAAGTGTGTTGTATTGTTGACCGATGCACAGTGACACCATCTGCAGCAAGATGATGCTGCAGCTCTTTGGAGGTGGTCTGTGGATTGTCCTTGACTGTTCTCACCATTCTTCTTCTCTGCCTTTCTGATATTTTTCTTGGCCTGCCACTTCTGGGCTTAACAAGAACTGTCCCTGTGGTCTTCCATTTCCTTACTATGTTCCTCACAGTGGAAACTGACAGGTTAAATCTCTGAGACAACTTTTTGTATCCTTCCCCTGAACAACTATGTTGAACAATCTTTGTTTTCAGATCATTTGAGAGTTGTTATGAGGAGCCCATGATGCCACTCTTCAGAGGAGATTCAAATAGGAGAACAACTTGCAATTGGCCACCTTAAATACATTTTCTCATGATTGGATACACCTGGCCATGAAGTTCAAAGCTCAGTGAGGTTACAAAACCAATTTTGTGCTTCAGTAAGTCAGTAAAAAGTAGTTAGGAGTATTTGAATCAATAAAATGATAAGGGTACCCAAATTTTTGCACCGGTCAAATTTTGGTTTAATGCATATTGCACATTTTCTGTTAGTACAATAAACCTCATTTCAATCCTGAAATATTACTGTGTCCATCAGTTATTAGATATATTAAATTGAAATGGCTGTTGCAAACACCCAAATATTTAGAACTAAAAATGATTAAGATTAATAGGGGTGCCCAAACTTTTTCATATGACTGTATGTATGCACTTTCCACAGCAAGCCATATGACTAGAGGTCTATGACTCTGGACAGACTTTGTTCAGCCTCAATAAGAAGGGAGTTGTCATGTTAATTCTAATAAATTAATAGTCAATAAACATAGCAGAATATATAGCAGAATATAAAGTGCAGGAGGAATTGCATGTTGTTTAGTGCTTCAAATACAGAACAATCTTTTTAAAAGGCTTCTCCATTTTTGTAATTAAAGTAAGCTGAAATAACCTCTGTTCATTCTCATTTTGTAGCTTACACCCTGTAGTAATTCAATACTTGAGAGATCATCTTGGGGACCATGGTCTATGCTGTTTGTCTACAAGCAATACTCATGTAACCACAATTTAAAAATTCTTCAAAAGAGTGACAAATTTTATGGTGTAATTTTAAAGTACCGATATGTAAAGTAAAAACAATACACTGAAAGAGACAACATTATAAATCATATCACTGAAAGAGAAGCCATATTTACCTGATGTTAGATAAAGCAATGGCTCACTGCAGGATTCAGACACGCCCAAGTGGTTTTATGGTAGTGGCTGCACATGTGCAAAATACTGATAAAACATCCACTCACACACCTACAATGCATGAGAGGGGTGGGTACCTAGTATTCCAAATGCACACAGATAAGACTTGTATAAGGTGCCAGTTACATGATGGCCATATTTTTAAATCAGGCAGACTGCTCATCACCTATATACATATACCTCACAAGCACCAGCACCCAATTTTCCCTCAATCAACATACAGTAACATGGTCTGACTGCATCCTGAAAAAAATGAGTTAATAACCATGTGGTATAAGTAGATATTTTGACCAAAATGTGCAAGTTTGCTTGGGTTCTATGCTGAAATCAAAATCAATACATTGAAAAATGTGTGGTTTATAATAATGTCTCTTTCAGAGTACTGTTTTCAATTTTATCATAGGGATTCGCAAAACATGGGGACCCTTGGCCCTGTTATGTTGGTAGAGGGAAAATGGGGTGTTGGGAAGTGCACGTGATCTAAAATTTTGGTGTAACTAATAGGCCTTAAGCCACCTTACATTACCAGGGGAATGGCACCACTTGGGTCTGTCCTCATCTTGCAATGAATTGCATTGCTTATCAGGTAAATATAGCTTCTCTATAATAACAATTTTATTTACATAAGTGGAGAACACCTTTAACAGGGTTATCCACTTTTTAATATTCATGGCCTATGCTTAGGACAGGCCATGAATATTAAATCTCTTTGGGTCTTGGCCATCAATATTAGAAGATAACACCAGTAACTGAGCAAAGTATTGGAAAACTTGTATTTAAAACCTGAGCGTTGAATACATTACTAAGGATATCAGAGCAATATAGAATAAAAAGGAGCAGTAAATTACATTTACACATAACATAGCATGAATAAGAAATCCTAAACTGCAACACAATAAAGTCTCAGTCTTGAGTTCACCTTTAATAACAGCCAGTAAGCTCACCTTCCCATAAAATAACAGCATATCATTTCCTTTAATGTTTTTCTTAACTCTTGACTTCGCAGAGCATAAATTAGTGGATCAATAACAAAATTGCACGATAAGAGTAAGATACACATTAAAGTGGGACATGAAGCATACACAATATGGGTTCTGGGGACAAGAAATATAAAAAATGAGATGCAGAAAGAAAGAAGCCCAGCAAACAACAAAAACTCCAAGTAAGATAGTCAGTGTAATGGCTCCTTTCATATTTGCTCCTTGCCTTATAGTGCTGGTCCCTGACAGAACCGCAATTCTCTTCATATGCAACCTGGCCAGCATGAACATATGCACATACAGGGAGGCCATGAGAGCAAGCATAGTGAAGATTATACTGATCAGGCAAATAATGACCACATTACTGTCATAGTACAAAATAAATAAGATGCCTGAGAGTGAGCATGATGTCCAAATACAAGTAATAATCAGGACTGTTCTCTTGACTGTGATAATGGTATGATACTGAAGAGCATAAAAAATAGTAAAGTACCTGTCTACTGCAATAGACAGCAGACTGCAAATAGAGGCAAGAAGGGAGCTGCAAATGATAGAATCCAAGATGTTGTCAATGCTCTCAATCAAGCGTTGTGCTTTTCTATCTGTATTACTTGACAGAGTGATAACAACAGTTTCAAAGCCATTTGATACACTCACAAGCATATCTGCAACTGCCAGGCTACAGATGAAGAAGTACATTGGAGAATGAAGGTTTTTGTTTCGAGATATTGCAACTATGACCAGAATGTTTTCTAGTAAGCTCACAATTCCCAAGATCACAAAGACTTCAGGCAAGACAAATAACTGCTCATAGCATCCTTCAGCTTGATGGCTCTTTTCCATGATTTCATTGGATCCAATGTGCAAGCCATGACTGTGATTTCGAAAGTGTATGAAATGCAGCCTGTGGTGCTGCTGCTGAAGATGGTGATGCTGTGTTAAATTCATTTTCTCCACTCACTCAAGGATTTAACATAGCTGGTGTAACACACTTATTTCCAGATGATGCAGTCAATTATAGATATATTCAGCATTCAAAAAAGCAAGAAAAATTCATATACTTAAATCCAAATTACACTTCATTTCTTCCCCTCTTCACTCTCTAGTAAATAATATTCCTTATTTTTCTCCAAGGTGCTTCAAAGACCTTGTCATGTTTTGACACTTATACAAACATGTACTGTACTGTCTTGAGTATCCCTGCAGTGAAGAGAAGACAGCATACATATAGTATACAGCAGTATTTATAGGGTGTGGAAAAAGAATGAAACTGTTTGCTTCCTCCTCTCTTTTTCTCTGGTAGCCAATCAGGACAGAGAAAAACCTTGCTTTCTTGAATGCTGAATATATCTGTAATTGACTGCGTCATCTGGAAACAAGCATGATATACTGGTTATGTTACACCCTTCAATGAGTAGAACGGTATTATACAGCCAGCAGCAGCAAAGGGAATGTAAGTCAGCTCATCTAGTAGTGTCCATCACATACAAACAGTAAAAGTGACAGGCAGCACCTGTTTTACTCACCTTGAAAATGATTGAGAGACATGAAACCTGTATGTCTATGTTAAAGGAATTTCCACACCATTACAAAATATTATTAACCTACAGTATATAAAATAGAATGAACTATGTTATTATATATTATTTTCATTATTTATTACTCAAGGTTTCTGTGACTGCTTGTTTTAATAATACTATCTAGTCCATGTATATTTTTTGAATAATACAATTACTCTTCTGCTTTTTTTCAAAATCATACCAACTAAACTACTTTTCCCATCAGTTTTTTGCCCAATGGAGTTATCTTCTTTAGAAGGTAGTGGGGGCCCCCTTTGGACAGCGGGGCAGTGCTGCATTTGCTGTCACGCTGTCCAAGGCAGTGGGTCCAGGCTGCCCCAGAGAACACTGATGAGTAGAAGACAGTGATGAAGTAGGGAGCCCTCCGCTCCCTGCTTCACCACCCGGCCGCTGTCGGAGTCCTGGGAGCAGGAGGTGCGATGTAGTGACATCACTTACATCATGCCTGTTGCTCCTTGAAGACTCCGAAACCAGAGAGAGGAGTGAATGGGGGAACGGGGGAAAAGTGAATATTAAGGTATGTGGGTTTTATATACATATACATTCAGTGGGGGACATGAAACTGGGGGGGGGAGCATGACACTGAGGGGACAGCTTGAGGGGGACATGACATGGTAGGGGGAAACCTGAGGGGGACATGACAGTGTGGGGGGAACTTAAGGGGGCACATGACACTATGGGGGCAACCAGGGGGATGGGAGGACATGAATCTGTGAGGGCATCCTGGAGGGGGACATGAAAATGTGGTGGCAACCTAGAAGGGGACATTATAAGGGGCGTTACATTGTATGGGGCCACTAGGGAGACCTTATACTGTGTGAGAGCCACTAAGTTAAGTTATACTATGTGGGGTCATTGTGGGGGCATTATAATTTGTGCAGGTCAGGTATTTTTAAGTGGTGGTGATGGGGGAGCCCACTTATGAAACCCACCAATGTGTTATAATGGCCCTGATTACAACACAGTGATGGCTCTAGCCCAAAAGGTGTATATGCATTATGGCTTGCAGCTGCCATCAATATTATCCAAGAAAAAGAACAAATGTATAACAGTACACCAGTATAACTTTTAATAATGTATCTAAAAGTGTAATAATATCAAAAATACACACAAAAATTGGCTCATTAGCCCTCTCTAAAAGTGTATTATTACACTTTTAGATACATTATTAAAAGTTATATTTTAGTGTACTGTTATACATTTGTTCTTTTTCTTGGGTTTTAACATTAGTACACATACCTACGTATCTTTTTGTTTGATTGGGTTTGCCATCAATATTATACAGCGGATACCGCACCATTTGCCCAGGATCGGAAATAACTTCAGTCTTGGTTGTTTTAACTCCTTAGATGCTGTGGTGGCATCTACAGATGTGTCCTTACTTACCTGTGTTATTGGCTGGACATGTCCACATATGTGTAAGACAACTTAAGCAGCTTTTCTAATAACGATTTTATAATAAGTTATTACAAAGTGATATGCTGACTGTCCTGAACACCTAACAGAGTGTGAAAATTGCAGCCTTTTAAAGTTTTTATTAGTATGTCTGTAATGCACAGTTGGTTTGAACCGACTGGGTCAAATTGGTTTGATTTTGGGCCATTTCTGAAGGTGTTGTCTAAATTGTACCCTGTTTTTCAATCTTTAGCCCCTATACAGGCATCAGGTCTTCAATGCAGGGGATCACCAGGTCACTACCTTTAGGAGTATTCCCAATGTAGGTGATAACTGACCCAGGTAGGTCTGCAGATACAAGTGCATGGCACAGAGGGAACAGGCCAAAGAGTAGTAGAGGTACAGGTTGAGGTCAGGACAAATAAAGTTTGCGCAAAATGGTTAGCCAAGCAGAGGTCAATGTCAGTGACAACTGACCCAAGTACGTCTACAGATACCAGTGCAAGGCGCCAAGGGAATGTAGGTGACAACTCACCTATTTGTGCAAAATGGTAAGCCAGGCAAAGGTTAATGTAGGTGTCACAAGTAGGTATACAGATACCAGAACATGGTACCGAGGGAACAGGCAAAAGAGTAGTTGAGGTACAGCCTGAGGTCAGGGCAAACAGAGTTTGTGCAAAATGGTAAATCAGGCCGAGGTCAACATAGGCAGACTGGCAGCACCACAAAAGACACCTTGGTAAGACATGAGGTTTCTTTGGATCAGACATAGATGTCAGGAAACAGGCCAAGACCAAACACAGGTAATCACCAAACAAAGCAAAAAATAAATGCCTAAGCAGGACACTAGCAGGCTAGAAACATTTGTACAGGCAGCCAGGGCCGTTTTAATGCATTGGGGGATCTGTGCAAACTTTTTAAAAGTGGGCCCCCCATAACTTAACTTAATTCCCCCTGCCCCCCTCAACTACCAATGTTACATAAATACAATTAAAGAAAAAAAAAAACAAATCGCATTCCCGCAGACCTGCAGGCTCCAACTGTAATGTCTGTGGCTCGGGACTTATTGCGCTTCCCTGTCGCAGACAATATTAGCCGAAGGCTGAATAATGGAGCACGGAGCTAATAGCTCCATGCCACACTATTGTATTCAACATCTATCTGTTTCCTAAGGACGCAGATAGAAGAGAAAACACTGCCTACTGCCCGAAACAGCGGGACATTACCCGAAATGTGGGACTGTCCCGCTCGATCCGGGGTGACCTTTTCTTAGGTCTAGGTCAGTGATGGTGAACCTTTTAGAGACCAAGTGTCCAAACTGCCACCCAAAACTCACAAAATTATCGCAAGGTAACAACACAGCAATTTAACCTTAATACTGTGTGGATCCACAATTGCGGACAGTTACGGACCTGCAAAATACAGTCATGTAAATGGGGCTTTACAGAGCTTTCAATAATACAAACAACTTTGTACTGAAAGGTAGAAATTTGCATTTGGTATATTTTTGAACAATTAATGTTCACTATTTACATCACACAGGATCTGTTTTATAGTGACTGTGCAATGTTATTATAGCCTGTACTAGTATCACGTGTGCTATAAAACAGATACTGTGTGATATAAATAGTGAAGGGGCCCCCACACAGTACAATGTGCTCCACAGTGACTCCCAGACAGTACAATGCGCTCCACAGTGGCCCCCAGACAGTACAATGCGCTGCGCAGTGGCCCCCAGACAGTACAATGCGCTCCGCAGTAGCCTCCAGACCTTACAATGCGCTACAAAGTGGCCCCTACACAGTGTTATATGCAACACAGTGGGCCCCCGCACAGTATTATATGGTCCACAGTCAGGGTCGGACTGGCCCACCGGGGAACCGGCGAATCCCCCGGTGGGCCCCGAGCCCCGACTATTAGTCCACATTTTACCAATGTAAATGCATTGGTCAGGGGCCCGATCAGGCCCCTGACCAATGCAATTACATTGACAAAATGTGGATTAGTAATGGTCAGGGGCCGGACTTTACTACCATAAAGATGGCCGCTGCCGGCGGAGCGCAGCGGCGGGAGACTGTCCATACTTTGTCATGGGCCCGCCTCCTGAAGCCTGCATCCTGATTGACAGCTGCTGCAGCCAATCAAATTGCAGCGCATTGCTGCACACATCAATGACGTCATAACACTCTGTGCGGCGGCGGGATTCAGCAGAGGAGTCCAGAACATCAGTGTGAAGGTAAGTACAAGTTACCACACACACAAAACAACTTCCCCCACTATTTTGCCCCCAAATCTTTCAGCTTCACTGACCCCTCTGAGAACTACAACCCCCAGCAGCTCCAGATGCTCTGGATCTGTTGAGAGTTGTAGTCCCCCCCAAAAACGAATATTCCATTGTACTGTTATGCTGGTGCCTGCTCTAGGGCTCCAGCATGACAATACCTAAGTTGCAGAAACCACTGAGGACTTTTCTGGCCGTCACTTTCAGTTTGAATATGGCGGACACCGGCGGACCTCATTATAATGGGGTCTGCCGGTGTCTGTGTGTAACCGCCATGTTAACAGTCCGCCTCTGTCATTCGGGTCCCATGGCGGACCTGTATGACAGAGAGCTTGCTGCGGATTTGAACCTAGCATAAGGCTATGGCTACACTACAACTTCCGTCATGGAACCAAAAATCGCCGTGTCGCCTTGGGATGCTTTCACACATTAGTGAATGGAGTCGCGTTGGGACCCTCAGGTTGCAATGCAACTCCATTCACTAACATAAGTGAAGGAGTTACAAGGCGACACGGTGATCCACATGACGGGAGTCACGGCTTATTCATCAAAAACAATGTTTTCCACCTGCCGGAGTTTTGCGCCTAATTTATAATGAGGTGCGCACATAAATTAGTCGCGTCTTCCAGAGTCCGTGCACCTAAACAGAACTCCACACCAGCTCCTTGCTGATGTAGATCTCTGGGATCATTAACACTAGAAAACTGAAGTAAATGATGATAAAATGACAGGGCCAGAAAAGTGGTGAAAAACTCAAAAAGTCATTTTTTTTGCAAAAATTTTCACTTGCGCAAAATAATTGTTACTTTTTTAATGGCTTGTACATCACTTTTTTTTTTAGCACACAAGCTGTGTTATATCAGCTCCATTTATTTATTTATTTATTCTGCTTACTTGTATAGCGCCATCATATTCCGCAGCACTTTACAGACATTGACAGTCATAAGTAGATTGTGAGCCCTATATGGGACAGTGACTGACAATGTCTGTAAAGCGCTGCGGAATATGATGGCGCTACATAAGTAAGAAAAATAAATAAATAGTATTTACACTGTACAAATAGGATACATGATGTTAAAAAAAAAAAATGTCATGCATCCTATTTAATGTCATGCATCCTATTCATACAGTGTATATACTATGGGGCTGATTTAACACGGCTTATTTATTTATATGGCAGATATAACCTTTTTAACCAGCCCCCAATACAATATAATTTTGTCAATATGTTGTTAATTTTTTTTTTTTTATTTATGCCGGGGGAGGTGAAAAACAACAAAAAAATACCCTACTCACCTGTCTCCGATGCTGCAGTGTCCTCCCAGTGCAGTCCGATCCTGCTACTTGGCTGTCTTCTGGCTGTGACGTCCCAGCTCCCTTCCGCTGAGGCCGTCACGTGATTACTTAGGTCAATCAGCGGCCTACAGAAGGGACCCAGGGACGTCACAGATAGTGACGTCCCTTCGCCGTGGCTGCGGATTGGCCTTAGCAGTCATGTGTGGTGGGGACATGCGCCAACAGAGTTGCAGGACTGGGGAACACACGAGCATCGGGGACCGGTGGATGTGTTTTTTTTTTTTCGTTTTTTTTCACCTCTCCCACTCTAATTAAAAAATACATTTTTTCTGGACAAACCCTTTAAAGGGATTATCCACATTCTAATATTGTTATACCACCTGCAGGGTACCAACACGCAGGATCCCCTGAAGATCAGCTGCATTGGAATAGCATGGCTCTCAGTAATGTTACCATAGCAGGAGCCACGCTGCTCACTAGCCCTATAAAGTGTAGTGGTGGCTTTAGGTACTGCAGCGCTGTCCCCTTGAAGTCTATGAGGCAGTACTACAGTACCAAAAGCCGCAGCTGCACTTTGTACAGTGAGTGAGCAGTGTGGCTCCTGGTATGTAATCATTACTGGGAGTCACGCTGTACTGGTGCAGCTGATCTGTAGGGATCCAGGTTGTCAGACTTCCACAGATCTAAGGGCTCATTCACACAACAGGATTCCAAGGCCGTGTGCTGGCTGTTGTATTAGCAGCACACGGTCCGATAGATTTTAATGGATCTATTCGCACGACCATTGTTTTAATCGTCTGTGTGAATGATCCAAGAAAGAAATAGAACCGTCTATTTTTGGTGATTTTATGGATCCCTCAATAGACTCATGTCAATGAGGGATCCTTGAAAACAGATTTTCTTAGGGTGTACACTGTGCTGGGAACTGTCGTGTGAATGTAGCCTAGAATATTAGAAGGTGGATAACCTTTTAAAAGGGTTATGCCATGAAGAATAGTTATCTGTTATCCATAGGATCGAGCCCTCAGAATTGGGGTGTTTTTCTTCTAACTGAATCCAGGCTGAATGTAGCTGTGCCCAGCTGGACGGGGAGGCGACCGTGCACCTATTAACTAGAATGGAAGTGCCTGAGATAGTGAAGTACAGGACTTCGGCTATCTCAGTTACTCCCATTAAAGTAAAAGAGGGCATGGATGCTTCCTATCCAGCAGGGCACGGTTACATTCACCCTGGATTCAGTCAGACTAAATTCACTGTGGGGAGAAAAACAACCCCATTCTAAGGACCTGGAACCTGGATTCTTTTTGGTCTGTCCTATGGATACAGTAGTAGTAGTTCGGTGACTCTGGCCTCGTAATAATCCTGGAGTATGTAAGGGATTCAGGTGCAGGAAGTGTAGGTCAGCGGGGACTTGTGTCACCACATTTCAAGAGCCATAGTCGGGGCACTTCTCTGTCCTTAAGGGGGCCCCACGTGGTGTAAACGCCGTGGAAAAAAAGCGGCGTTTTACAGTCACAGCAAAGTGGATGGGATTCTAGTAATTCCTATCCCCACTTTGCATTAATATACGTGTTGCAGACATGCGGCGATTTCCAAAACCGTTGTGGTTTTGGAAATCGCAGCATGTCAATTATACCTACGGAAATGCCGGCGGTTTCCCTATAGGTATAATGGAAGTAGAAAGTTCACAGAGGAAACCTCTGTGAACTTTCTATCAAAAGCGCTGCAGGAAAAACTGCAATGCGTTGCTGTCGTGGTTTTTCCAGCAGAGCTTTTTTGCTGCAGGACGCCATGTGGGGCTTAGCTTAAAGGGATTTTCCAGGGCTTTCCTTTTTTTTTTTAATTGCTGACCTATCCTTAGAAATGTCATCAATTGGAGATCTGTTGGGGGTCTGACACCTTGTCCCCCTGTGGTTCAGCTGGTTAAAGAGGCAGTGGACCTCTCTGAGTGCTGCTTCTACTTCACAGGACATGTGACATTATGTTCATTGATCACATGGCCTGATCACAGCTCATTCCCATTCAAGTGAATGGGCTGAGCTGTGATACCAAGCACAGTCACTATGGAGCTGTGCTTGGTAAGTACTGAAGAGGCTGCAGCACACACATCACGTGAACAGGTGCTGATCCCTTTCCAATTTTTAATTGATGATTGCATAGGTCATCAATTACTCAGCCTTAGAAAACCCCTTTAACCCCTTAATGACCGGACCATTTTTTGTTTTTGCATTTTTATTTTTCCCTCCCCACATTCCAAGAGCCATAACTTTTTCATTTTTCAATTCACAGAGTCACATGATGGCTTATTGTTTGCGAAACAAATTGTACTCTGTAATGCTACCATTCAATATGCTGTGCAATGTACTGGGAAGCTGGAAAAAAATTCAGAATGAGGTGCAATTGGAGAAAAACTGCATTTGTGCCAAATTCATATGGGTTTAATTTTTACAGCATTCACTGTGTGGTAAAAATGACATGTTACATGTATTCTGCGGGTCAGTACGAACATGGCGATACCAAATTTATGTAGTATTTGTAACGTTTGGATACCTTTTAAAAAATTAAAAACTTTGCTAAATAGAAAAAAAAAATTTTGCGTCGCCATATTGTGTCACCTGTAACTTTTTCATATTTACATGTATGGAGCTGGGTAAGGCGTCTTTTTATGCGGGACAACATGACGTTTTTATTGATACCATTTGGGGAAAGATCACTTTTTATTCAATTTTTTATAGGAGGCAAAGTGTTGAAAAAAAATGCTATTTGGCCATTTTGATTTTTTTTCCCCGCTACGCCGTTCACCGTATGGGATAAATATTTTAATATTTTAATAGTTAGGGCCAAAAACTGGATGGGCGATGCCAAAAACTGTATGGGCGATATTTCATATGGCAGTAGGGTGGGCCCCTAGAATCAATCCCACTGGTGGGCCCTAGGCACCCTAGTCCGACCCTGTCCACAGTGGCCTCCACACAGTATTATATGCTCCACAGTGGCCCCACACACAGTAGTATATGCCTCACAGTGGCCCCCCACACAGTATATGCGCCACAATTGCCTCCCCCCCATACAGTATTATATGCTCCACTTTGGGCCCCCACACAGTATTATCTGCTTCTTACCTTAAGTCCCATGAAGAGCAACCGGGCATCGTCCTTCTTCTGACTGCAGCCGCTGATGATTGACGTCATCTCGCCTGCGTCGGGGCAGAGGTCACACTCTGTAGTCATTGTAAGCCGCCGCCTACACTGACAGCTTTCAACTGTATGTACATATGCAACTACAGCAGAAAAAAGCGATTGCTCACTAACGGGGAATCCGGTTAGTGAGAGGCCTCTGAGAGTCCCCTCTGGCACGCATGCCATAGGTTCGCCAACACGGGTCTAGGTCATGGACTGACATTCCTAAGAGTGACAGGCACATTAATATTCACAACAGGCTAAAAATCTTGGAGTCAAAGAAGGAAATAAGTGATATCATTGCACTATTCAGATTTGACCTTTGTCTCTGGGAGGGACAATTGGTAAACTGAACCTCATGGAAGTAACGTACCAAACAACAGATGAATCGATCAGGCATAGGACCAAGGTGCTGAAAGAGTCTAAGTCCTGAACCCTGACAACATCGTCAAGACTGGTACACAGAAGCTAGGCAAAAACTGTGAACCTGCTGAACCAGACAGCAAACAGTATAAAACCATGCACAAAAGGCGAATAGCAAGCACTATAGTGAAGGTGGGAAAGCTATATACACACGTGGACAAAATTGTGGGGACCATTGTGGGTTTTTCTTTCATTAAACGAGGGGTACCAACAATTTTGTCCACGTGTGTATAGGAAGAAAGAACCCACCCCAGACTTGATTGGAAGGAAAGATGTCAATCACACAAGTAAGGCTGAGATTAACTATTTGAGGAGAAGAGGGAAACAAAGATGTAAGAGATGGGTGTGGTGGAAAATCAATTACAGAGGTGAGGGAATAGAGCAGTGTTTGGTGGCCTGGGTTCACTGCCTGCAATTAATGGGGCTATGGAGGCACAGGCGGCACATGAATGTCATCCATGTACTATCCAGGCCGTTTAATCACGGCCTGGATACGGTCATGTGCATGTAGTCAGCCTTGGTAACCCCCGGAGATATGGACTGGAGGACTCTGGAAGGATATAGAAAAAGATCTCATTATGCAAATCTTTCACCTGGAGGTCCAAAGATGCAGTAGAGAACAGAATGAGTCCTGGAGGTGATGCTACATTGACTGTGGCTTTTGCCAGGGACTTCTCTAGCTGTACTATAGGAATGCGGTAACTGGTCACCAAGGCCTTATGTATTTAATTGCCAGCAAAATCAGAGTCCAGAAAGTCCTGTACAGGAAAGTCCATAGGTCAGAATAACAGGAAAGTCAATTGCAGTAAGAGATTGTCTCTGTCTAGGTCATTTTTCCTACTAGCCCTAGTCTTTGGGTCCCGGTTTGAAAGAACAATTCCTGACATAATGACCCTGGACACCAATGTAGAGGCAGAGATTGTTGCTGCACATATGTTGACATTCCTCCTCAGACAGCTTAAAGGGTTTTTCCACGATTTTTTTTTTTTTCAAATGTAACTTTTTATGAGATTTTTCAGAAAAACATGAAAAAGTACAAACATTGCATAGAAATATACAGTATAGTACATTTACAAAACAGAAAATATAGTCTGTGAAGGGGTGCATGTAACTGACGTACTATGCAGCACCAAAGTACATAGTAAGAATTATAGGCATAGAATCGTACTTATTTACTGTATAGTGAAATAGAAGAAATACAGAAACAAACCGTAAACCTGCGACCCCGCTGGACCAAGATCTAGTCATGGTATGACATTAGACTCTCGACCTTTTCCCTTCCCAAATAAAGTCAGAAAGTAACTTTTGAAGTTTAGCTAAATACATGTTGTAAATGTCTGCTTTTGTAAATACCTTCAACAGATAAGAAGATAGAACAGTCATGTATTTTTATATAGTAATTACCAGTAAAGCCATCAGGGCCAAGGAATTTTAGGGAAGAGATGGCTTTGTAGCGTTCGGATAGAGAAAAGGGAGCAGGCAACGTTTGACGTTGATCAGAAGAAAGTTGGGGTAGGGGGGATAGTCGCCAAGAAGCCATCTATGTCCGACGGAGAAGGTTGGTACACCTCCGCATCGCCCTTCAAGTTATACATGGATTTATAGTAATTCCTAAATTGCTCAGCAATCAACCTAGGGTCAATGATTTTCTTGCCATGGGCATCTATAAGATGTGCAATGCGGGACTTGGGCTGGGCTTGCTTAATCTTCTTGGCTAGAAATGCGCTGGTTCTGTTGTTATGGACATATGTCTGACATTGGAACTTTTTCCAAGATCTTGCTGGTAGGCCAGTAAGCTCTGCAGTTGGAGTTGATATTTTCTGATCTCGTTAGATATGGTAGCCAGCAGGGTGCCAATGTCCTTAGAGTGCTGCTTGTTGGCCCTAGAGCACGCTTGTATGATAATGCCTCGCATGAACGCTTTATGGTATGTGGTCAGAGGTGGAGGGGGTGTTAATACTAAAGAATTCGAGCAGTCACGTCTCCCCTAATTACCCAAAATCTCACACCATCTCATCTACCAATTACTTGTGGCTGCAAAGTTGCTGATCCCGCCACTTTGGTTACAACAAACTGGGCCATCTCTAGACCAATGGAAAAATAAAGTTAACCAAATTGCTAGATTCGAGGAGCTCATCAGCTGGATAAAGTGTGTGCACACCCGCTATCTTAAAACATGGGACCCCTGGCTCAGCTCAAGATAATGACTCCAGTGCTTGTCGTTTTTTGGAATGTTTTGGGAACTACTCGACTCCTGACTCATAGTTTATTTCATATGGAGAATTGGAGAACTCCTTATCTCATTACCTCTCATTTATCTTTCTGTTTCTTCCTTATCTCTTCCTTATACCCTCCCCTCACCTTCTTCCTAGTACTGACATAACCTTCTTACTGCCCCCCCTTTCCTCTTTTCTTGTCTTCTTCTCTCTCTTCTCCGCTTCCCTTCTTCCCCCACCCTCCCTCCTCCCAAAAATGTACAAATCGACTAAGCGGTTAGTTGAATATAGGTCTCTTATATACACATGTAGTACCTACTATGAACATATTTTGCATTCTCTCTGATGTTTTATTTTTGTACTGGATGTAACGTATGTGCTTTCTTGTTCAATAAACTTTGAATAAAAAAAAACAAAAGAATTTAAGCAGGTCTTTGCAAAGGCTTTCACCATAAGAGCAATGGTCTAGTTGTTTAATCGCCACTGTGAAGGCAATGCTGTATTAAATTTTTCTCGGAGGACCAGAGAGACTGGAGCATGATCCATCCACAGTATAAGCCCTATGTGGAATGAAATTCTTTGTAAGAACTCCAGGAAAAAGTCAATTCTGGAATATGTGGAAAATGTGTAGAAGAAAAAACTATAATCCCTTTTACTATCATGCTGGTATCTCCACACATCGTATAGGCCGAAGTCTGCCAGGGAGAAAGACAGGACGGGAGACTGTCTTTGTGGATTGGAAGAGTCAAGATTATTATCAATGAGGCAGTTAAAGTCTCTGCCTATGATCAGAACTCAGATAGCAAAGGATTGAATTTTAGGCAGAATGGAATTTCAGTATGACTGTTGAGACTTGTTAGGGAGGTAAACTGTAACAAGGGTGTATTTTATATGATTTATAGTACAGTTAAGACCCAAATAACGGTCCTGCGGACCCCTCAGAGCAGATTCGAAAGTATCGTCTGCTTGCCATCTAGGATAGAAGTCCTAGGATACAGTCCTTTGGCTGTCAGACGCTTCACAGATAAGAGTCCTCCTTCTAGATCAGGAACATAAAGTACATCTTTTACTGGTATTGCTAAATTGTGTCCAGCGTCATTGGGGCATACAAAGGTTCCATTCCCATATCCTTCTGCACATATTTTACTTCCATCTGAGAGGTAAATAGTCTCTTTGTTATTCAGATCAAGTTCCATGAAAAAACTTCTATCACTTGTCATGTGACTGGTTGCTCCAGAGTCAATGCACCAGCCTTGCAATTTATGGTTGCCTGTCACTTTAAATGTGGCATTCCAGTTCCCTTCTCATGAATCAGAAATTGTGGCTTTGACTTTCTGCTGAGTATAAGAGGGACACGGTCTCATCTGCTCTGCTTTCCATATAGTGCAGTCTTTTTTTATGTGTCCTTGTCTGCAGCATCTAAAGCACACTCTGGTTTCCTTCCTGTGTGACCGTGTGTCTGTAGACTTAAGAGCGGTTTTGGAGTCAGTTTCTGTATAATCATGTGCAAGCTCCTTTCTTTGCTGATACTCATCTATGAGCCTGGTCTTTACAAATGTTAGTGTCAGATCTGTCTCAAGCCGTGTCTCCAGCGCATTGATCAGTGCAGTGAATGCATCAGGTAATCTGCATAATAAAATGGCTGCGGCGTGACTGTCTGTTATATTCTCACCGACTGATCTGAGTTGTGTGATCACTTCCAGCATGGCATTTATATGCTCCTGCATGTCCTGCTCTCTACTAAGCCTCATTTTGTAGAGTTTCCTCAGCAGAAACAACTTGCTGTTTAAACTGCATCTCTCATGCAGTCTTTCAGTACATCCCACATGCCTTTCGCTGTATTCTCACTGCGTATGTGAATAAGCTGATTATCTTCTACTAGTAAGCTTATGGTGGCCCACAACCATCTGTTTTTCCTGTCCCAGTCCTGATAATCATCTTGAGGTCTCTCTGTAGTGATAACTTCCCACAAGTCATCCCTGGATAATAGCATTTCCACTTTAAATTTTCATAGTTGATAATTGTCATTGTTCAGCTTGGCCACTGATAGTTTAGGTTCTGAACTACAGGCCATTCTCCCTCCTTTATATATATAGGAACAGTCTTACTTTTGTACAGGAGGTGTCTCTGTGGAAGCTTCTTTATGTCAATCTCTGTATCGGCCGCACCATCTTCCGTTCTGGATTTCGCTCTGCCTGGGCCGCGTCTGGTACCTGGGCTTTATCCGGTTACTGAGGCTTCATTTGATCACTGGGCCCATAACCTGTTGCAGAGTGTGAGTGCTGCATGTGGCAGAGTCAAATCAAAATAGACATTTGTGATATAACAGGAAGTGACTTTACTGAAACATGAATGTAGTAAGTGAAGGTCACCTCACATGGTGAATAACAGATATAGTACAGCACAATGTACAGGAAGTGCACCAACAACAACAACAAAGTATAGAGTGACTACAGATAAACAGTTGGTAACAGCTACATCTAGTGTCATAAATGTGAACTGCAGTCAATCCAGCAAGTATAGATGAAGCTGGGCGCTTGTATATCCAACACCCTTAAACAGGAGTGGGTTGGATTGCCTATTACTCTTTCATAGACTCCTGATAGGCCAGGTTACACTCAATACTCCAATTGCATACCCTAGAAAGATTTCCGCTACAAGCATGGACCATAACAGGACCTAGGTTGCAGGCTGAAGAAAAGGACCTCAAAGGTGGTAATTTCTGAAATACTAATTGAACCATGGGCAAGGAAAGGCAGCACAAGATTAGAGAGGTAAACAAGTGGCTCAAGAGCTGGTGTAGAAAGAAGGAGTTTTGGTTCTTGTAGAATTGGGCTGAACTTGCTGTGGGCTACAGATTTTATGGCAGGGATGCACTGCACCTCAATGTAGAGGGTACAGCTGTGCTGGAGGAAAAGATGGCTAGATGTTTGGAGGTGTGTTTAAACTAGGAATTGGGGGGAGGGTAATAAGAGATATAGAGGGCAAGATAGTGTAGACAGGGAACAATAGCTAAGTAATGTAACTGGGAGTATAGTGAGAACAGACAATAAGCAGAGGAAGAGTAGGGATAAAGATATACCAATGCCAAAAGTCTCACTATCAAGATTGAGGAACTAGAAGTGATAATGTTGGAAGAGGAATATGACATAGTGGGGTAAGTGAGACATGGCTGGACTCCAGCTATGACTGGGCTGTAAATATACAGGGGTAGAGTCTATTTAAAAAAGGGCATACAAATAGGAAAGGGAGAGCGATTTGCTTATACATAAAATCCTGCTTTAACCCCTTCCCGACATCTACCGTAATAGTACGGCGGATGTCGGGTGTTTAAATATGGCAGCCGCTTGGGAACCAAGCGGCCACCATAGCCGCCAGGTCTCTGCTGTTTTATACAGCAGTGCATTAACCCCTCTGGCGCCTCAGTCAAAGCTGACCGAGGCACCAATTCGCCAGGGATCGCTGGCATCCAGGGCCGGCGTCCCATGAGTATGACAGCCGGGAGCCTTGTAAAGGCCCCCAAGCCTGTCACTCATTACTTTCTATTGCAGCCTGCAATAGAAGCGCCGTTTTTTTTGCAATTCATTAGCATTATAATGCATTGCATTAGTGATCAGAACCTCTGGGGTTCAAGACCCCTAGGGGATCTAATAAATGCAAAAATAAAAAGAAAAAAAAAATATAAAAGATATTAAGTTCAAATCACCCCCCTTTCCCTAGAACACA
Source organism: Leptodactylus fallax (assembly GCA_947044405.1). NCBI lineage: Eukaryota > Metazoa > Chordata > Amphibia > Anura > Leptodactylidae > Leptodactylus > Leptodactylus fallax. The sequence continues at coordinate 663,493 of CAMRHE010000050.1, forward strand.
TATAAAAGTACTTAAATACTGTGAAACACATACACATTAGATATCCCTGTGTCTGAAAATGCCCGGTCTACAAATCTATAAAAATATTTTTCCCGTACGGTAAACGCTGTAGCAGGGAAAAAAAAATCAAAAATGCCAAACCGCCGTTTTTTCAATGTTTCATCTCTAATAAAAATTTGAATAAAAAGTGATCAAAGCGATAGCAACTCCCCAAAATGGTATAACTAAAAAGTACACCTGGTCCCGCAAAAAAAGATGCCCTAAGCATTCCCGTACATGGAAATATAAAAAAGTTATGGATGTCATATGGATGTCAGAATATGGCGACTTTTATAAAAAAAATTTTTTGCACAGTTTTGGATTTTTGTTAAGGGGTTAAAATGTAAATAAAACCATATAAATTTGGTATCCCCAGAATCATGACAAAACATAGAATACAGGTGACGTCATTTTGGCTGCAAAGTGAACACCGTAAAAACGAAGCCCATAAGAAAGTCGCACAAATGATTTTTTTTTTCCAGCTTCCCAGTACATTGTACAGAATAATAAATGGTAGCATCATGAAGAAAAATTTGTCCCAGAAAAATTAAGATCTCATATGGCTCTGAGGGCGGAAAAATAAAAAAGTTATGGGGTTTGGAAGGGGGGAGTCAAAAATGAAAAACAAAAAATTCCTCTGGCAGGAAGGGGTTAAGCTAGTCCTATGTGATGACATCTGAGAGGAAAATTAATATGTGAAGTCCTTATGGGTGAAAATAAGGAGAGGGATAAAGAATTTTAAAATACTGATAGGGTTTTTTTTTTTACGAGCCCCAAATACAATGGAAGAAGCAGAAAAATATATTAATAAGACAAATAGATTAGACTGAAAAACGTAATGAAGTCATTATTCTGGGGGACTACCCAAATATAAACTGGGGAGGGGGAAAAACCTGCAGGTCCAACAAAGGGAACAGGTTATTGTCAGTAATAAAAGACAATGACCTATCACAACTATTGCAGGACTCAACAAAAGGCAAGGCACTTTTAGACCTAATTTTGACAAACGGACCTGACAGATTGTCAAAAGTGCAGGTTGTGGGTCATCTAGGTAATCGTGACTACAACATAATAATTTTTCATGTACACTTCAAAAAAAATTTCACCAGCTGAGAGAGCAGATTAGCAGCATAAACTGAGAATGTCCTCAAAGTGAAGGGAACACAAAGTAAATAGGGCATTTTCAAAAACATCCTAAATAGGACCAGTGAAAAAAATATTCCTTTTGGGAATAAGCTTTTAGAAAACAGAAAACCAATGTGGCTAACTAAATGATAAGCAGTGCAAAGAGTGGTAAAAAAGTATTTAAAGTAATAAAACAAGAAGCTAGTGACGTAGCATTAAAAAATTATAAAGCGAAAAATAAATTGTGTAAAATACAAATAAAGGCATGACAGAACATTATTACCAAAAAAAGTAAAAAAAAATTATTCTTCACCTACATAAATAATAAGAAAAAAAAACTGACATTGTGAGCCCTCTCAAAAATAAACTGGGTAGCCATCAGCAAAGGGGGACATGACATTGGGATGGGGGAACCAATAACTCCTGCAGTTTCATCTTTGTGCAGTAGTTGTGTGGATTTATATAGGCTGGTTCAGCTTTAAGAGTATATGTGTGCATATTGAGCTTTAGGAGTATATAGGGGCTAGTGTGTCACTGTAGGGAGGGAGGTGTTCAAGAATAGATGTAACTTCCTGTCTTATTCATCTCTTCCTCTTTCTCACCACAAGGACTGGAGGAAACATGTGTCTGCTGAATCAGGAAGTATAATATTGGGGTTTATCACCTCACACCACACTGGTGTCACCACATTCACATTACACATCACTACTAGATTAGTATCACCATTCTACATCATACTGTATATGCTGCAGTATTACCACAGGATTTATCCTGTCACAGAGTCCCCTCATGTATTTACCTCACACACTGCAGACATGGCTGATATATCATAGTTTACTGCTGTATAATGCAGATTGTTCATGAGTCCTGGGGACTGAGGGGCTCTCTATGGTGGAGCTGGGAGGTCACAAGTAATGGAGACACTGTGGTGAGAGAGAGACAGCCTGGTCTGAAAGCTGCCTCTCTGCATATGGAGTCTAGTGATCTGTATACACCCTCCATCTTAGTTCCATGTACTGGACATGCTGTTTATATTGACCCTGCAATATACAGGTCCCTCACTGTATATGTAGTCCAGCAGTCCCTACAGTTCCTCCATCTTAGTGCTGGTCCTATATATGGCATCTAATGATCTATATGTGACCTCCATATCAGGGCTGTATACTGAATCCTGTGTGAATATATGGCAGCCGTCAGTCACTTTATATATGCTGTCCTGCTGATGCTGCTGTCTATAAAATGTCCGCCCTTACCTAATGTAGCTATTTCATGTTCCATTTGGAAATTCATCTAGTACCTAAAACGGTGGATGTTATAAGACTGTCTAGATTACGTGGGGCCTTATCTAGATGTTTTTTCACATCTTTGTCTTCTAGCAGAATATATTATATCTAGATCATATTTATAGCTCTGAAAGGTGTTCATGGAGGGCTCAGCAAATGGTGGAGATGTGGGTGGCCCAGGTGCACCTTGCTCTGTAGGATATACAGATTTGTATAGTTTTATAGCCATGTACTGTATATACGGTGATAAACTGACCGCCATGTTGTAGGCTGACCTCTGAGTCTCCACCACATGTACATAATGGATATCAGACAAATACTGCACCAGATTATTGAATTTCTTACGCTTCATGTGTAGCCAGTGACTTAGGAGCATTTACAGTCTGTATCCGGATAAGTATATGGATTACTATTATTATATGCTACTATGATATCATATAATGCAGCATCTCCCATCCCTGACTATGACATATACTATGTGATGGGTTAGTTCTCAGTGGTATCCTATAATAGTATAATTTTGTACCCACTGACAGCTGCTCAAGTCTATCCTTATTACCTACATAGCTCTGGATTATTCTGGAGCTGGTATAATTTAGTATTATTGCTTATACAGTATTTAGGGTGAGCCATCTAAGTTATTATTTCTTTTAGAGCACCTTTAATTCCATGGTGCTGTGTGTGTGTGTGTGTGTGTATATATATATATATATATATGTATATATATAGGGATTTACTTACATACATAGTGCCAACATAGGTACAATATGTACATAACTAACTAGCTGAGTGATATGGTACACGTGGATGAGAGGACCCTGCCTGCATGGGCCTCCAATCTTTAGGCCAATGTTTTACTGTGTTATTGTCAGTGGCCTTGCCTTTAAATGTAACCCTATAAGGCATGGTTCCTTAAGATTGGGATGTGTACACAATGTCCTCATGCCTCCAAGCCAGTGTTTAATTGCTGGTGGTTTGGGATACACTAACAACCAGTTTTGCCATTTCTTGACTGAACGTTGTTAATAGAATGTAATGTATTTATTTACTGATGTGTTTTCTTGATACTTTAGCTTAAATATAATCCTGCACTATAGCTATTGCTGTGCATTATAATTTGCACTATTTAAAATAAATATATATTTATATATTTTTGTGTTATGGGTCCTTGAAGTTATGTATAATTTGGCCAGTAATGGGCAACCATTTCGGGTGTAGCCCAGTGCAGGGGTAACCATCAGAGGTATAGCCTCCTGGTGTGGAGGGGTAACCATCGTAGGTATGGCCCCCTGGTGCAGAAGGGTAACCATCGGAGGTATGGCCTCCTGGTGTGGAGGGGTGACCATCGAAGGTATGGCCCCCTGGTGTGGTGGGATGACCATTGAAGGTATGGCCCCCTGGTGCAGAGGGGTAACCATCGGAGGTATGGCCTCCTGGGGTGGAGGGGTGACCATCGAAGGTATGGCCCCCGGTGTGGTGGGGTGACCATCGGAGGTTTGGCCCCCTGGTGTGGAGGGGTGACCATCGGAGGTATGGCCACCTGGTGTGGAGGGGTGATCATCGAGGGTTTGGCCCCCTGGTACAGAGGGGTAACCATTGGAGGTATGGCCCCCTGGTGCGGAGGGGTAACCATCGGAGGTATGGCCCCCTGGTGCGGAGGGGTAACCATCGGAGGTATGGACCCCCTGGTTTCTGCAAACCAATTATTCATTTAAAAAGACCCTGTTAGGGTAAGTCCCTATGATCATGGCTAGTTTTCACATGCCTGTGCAATAAATTGAGCCCTCCGAGCTGGTGGTGGCTGCGGCTGGAGGGAGAGAAAAACAAATGGGCATGTTTTTGATAAAAAATCTATAGCTTCAAGGACCATTTCTGTTGACTTGTCATTTTTCTTAGTGAAGATATATGACCTTTAATTGACCAACTCATATTTCTCTTAAGGATGCCGACAGTGTGATACAGCCATAGCTGCTGTAGAGTGTCTATTGCACCCTGCTAGCGAATGGAGCCCAGCACTGCTTATCATGTAACCCCATGCTCTGCATACAGGAGCTATATAGTCCTGTAGCTCCCTAGCGGAACGGGCAGCATCAGGATGGTGCTGGCCCATGTCCAGCAAAGAAGAGAATTTTCATCTTCTAATTTCGATCTGGGTCCCCTTGGGTCGGTGCTTGCGGCTAAGGGTAAAAGGTCATCAAGTGCTCTGAAACTGATTGAGAGATGACAGGAAAGGATCTCTCAATGCCTTCAAAGACTCCTGTAAATCAAGCAGATCATGGGCTTATTCTCATCATTATAAGCATCATTTAATGGCTTGTTTTACCGTTGATGTGGTTGGGATCCATCAAACAACAATGGTGAGGTTTTGCACTACAATAAGTGCTCTCTGGTTGCTGTAGTATCTGGAGAAGCTGACACACAGCAAGTTCTTTTCTCTTCCCTTCTTTATACATTCTATGTCTTTCCTGGCAGTGTAAGTGGGTATAGGGTTACCAATGAATATAAATGGACAGTTCTAGTTTTTAGTGGCAGAAGTACTTCTTGAAGAAGTCTTAATCTCATACATAGTATATACATCTATATCATTTGTTTACAGTTACCATCATAAGTGGGACCCCACATCACATAAGTGGGAAATATATACTTATATGCATAAATGGATGCCAATTACTTGTTTGTGGTATGGTAGAACTCCCCATGTATACTGATTTATGGTAATTTCAGTATTATAGTCTATTTCTCTTTACTAGTTTCTAACTACAGCCAGATCACTTTAGTTGCATTTTCAGCAACATTCATAGCTTAGTTGATCTGGCTTAACAATTTTCTTTATCCATCACTGGTTACGTTATATCGTAGAGAAGATAATGTGGGACTTGTAGTATAGAAATTTTCTAGAGGGTTATTGCATTCCTAATCAGTTTAGTGGCGGTCGAGTCCATTTAAGGTGTCAAATGGCCTCTCTCTCTTTAGCAATTTGTTTTCATATTTTCAGGCTGTTCAAGTATTATCCACAATACAGTGCCTTGTGAAAGTATTCGGCCCCCTTGAACTTTTCAACCTTTTGCCACATTTCAGGCTTCAAACATAAGGATATAAAATTTTTAATTTTTTGGTGAAGAATCAACAATAAGTGGGACACAATCGTGAAGTGGAACGAAATTTATTGGATATTTTAAACTTTTGTAAAAAATAAAAAACTGAAAAGTGGGGCGTGCCAAATTATTCGGCCCCCTTAAGTTAATACTTTGTAGCGCCACCTTTTTCTGCGATTACAGCTGCAAGTCGCTTGGGGTATGTCTCTATCAGTTTTGCACATCGAGAGACTGAAATTCTTTCCCATTCTTCCTTGGAAAACAGCTGGAGCTCAGTGAGGTTGGATGGAGAGCGTTTGTGAACAGCAGTTTTCAGCTCTTTCCACAGATTCTCGATTGGATTCAGGTCTGGACTTTGACTTGGCCATTCTAACACCTGGATACGTTTTTTTGTGAACCATTCCATTGTAGATTTTGCTTTATGTTTGGGATCATTGTCTTGTTGGAAGAAAAATCTCCGTCCCAGTCTCAGGTCTTTTGCAGACTCCAACTGGTTTTCTTCCAGAATGGTCCTGTATTTGGCTCCATCCATCTTCACATCAATTTTAACCATCTTCCCTGTCCCTGCTGAAGAAAAGCAGGGCCAAACCATGATGCTGCCACCAGCATGTTTGACAGTGGGGAAGGTGTGTTCAGGGTGATGAGCTGTGTTGCTTTTACGCCAAACATATAGTTTTGCATTGTGGCCAAAAAGTTCGATTTTGGTTTCATCTGACCAGAGCACCTTCTTCCACATGTTTGGTGTGTATCCCAGGTGTCTTGTGGCAAACTTTAAACCAGACTTTTTATGGCTATCTTTGAGAAATGGCTTTCTTCTTGCCACTCTTCCATAAAGGCCAGATTTGTGCAGTGTACGACTGATTGTTGTCCTATGGACAGACTCTCCCACCTCAGCTGTAGATCTCTGCAGTTCATCCAGAGTGATCATGGGCCTCTTGGCTGCATCTCTGATCAGTCTTCTCCTTGTTTGAGATGAAAGTTTAGAAGGACGGCCGGGTCTTGGTAGATTTGCAGTGGTCTGATACTCCTTCCATTTCAATATGATCGCTTGCACAGTGCTCCTTGGGATGTTTAAAGTTTGGGAAATCTTTTTGTATCCAAATCCGGCTTTAAAACTTCTCCACAACAGTATCACGGACCTGCCTGGTGTGTTCCTTGGTCTTCATGATGCTCTCTGCGCTTTAAACAGAACCCTGAGACTATCACAGAGCAGGTGCATTTATACGGAGACTTGATTACACACAGGTAGTTTATATTTATCATCATTAGTCATTTAGGACAACATTGGATCATTCAGAGATCCTCACTGATCTTCTGGAGTGAGTTTGCTGCACTGAAAGTAAAGAGGCCGAATAATATTGCACGCCCCACTTTTCAGTTTTTTATTTTTTTACAAAAGTTTAAAATAACCAATAAATTTTGTTCCACTTCACAATTGTGTTCCACTTGTTGTTGATTCTTCACCAAAAAATTAAAATTTTATATCTTTATGTTTGAAGCCTGAAATGTGGCAAAAGGTTGAAAAGTTCAAGGGGGCCGAATACTTTCGCAAGGCACTGTATATGTGCTGTTCTGTTATGTAATTTAAAGGGAAGCAAAGGCATGAATTCCTTGCATTTCATTGAAGTTGCAAAACTTCAGTGGAATTGTTACAAACTAGGCATACCTACACATGTCTAGACATGTCTGGTCGCTGCCTGCAGAGGTTGTAATATCTGCTTGTAAAGATTCTGCAAGATATTTAACCCCTTAACGACCTTGGACGTACTATTACGTTCTGGGTGCTAGGTACTTCGCGCACCAGGACGTAATACTACGCCCTAGGCCGGCTGCCCGCTCACTATCTGAGCGGGCGGTATCGGAACCGGGTGTTAGCTGTATCTGACAGCTAACACCCTGCTCCATAACCCCCGGTCTGAACTGAGTTCCAATCGGCGGTTTTAACCCCTTGGATGCCGCGGTCAAACATGACCGCGGCATCCAAGGGGTTCCGCAGTCTTGCCGCCCCCCGGCACCCCCGCGGCGAGATCAGGGGGTGCCGATATCTCTAATCTGCAGCCCGGGGTCTGCCCAGTGACCCCAGGCTGCATGGAGCCCCCAGTACCTGGTTGATCCTGCCGAGACCTGCGGAAGTCAGCGTTGTGTTTCCATAGCGCTGACTTCCTATATAGGCTGCAAGACACGTGTATGCTCGTGTCTTGCAGTCTATAGTACTGAGCCAGAGATCAAAGCATCTCTGGCTCAGGTGTCCTAATGGAACACAAGAAAAAGTAAAAAAAAGTGAAAAAAAAATAATAAAGTATGTGAAAAAAATTAATAAAAGAATAAAGCCCCAAAAATTCCCTTTTCCTATATAAAATGAACTATAAAAAATAAACCTAAAAATTAATAAAAACAATACATATTTGGTATCGTTGCGTCCATAACAACCTGTACAATAAAACTGAAACCATATTTAATGTACACGGTGAAAGTCGGGAAAAAAAAACGGAAAAAACCCGCCAAAAGTAATGATTTTTCGCCATCTCACCTTACAAAATATGCCATAAAAAGTGATCAAAAAGTCATATGTACCCCAAAGCAGTACCAATAAAAAGCACAGGTTGTCCTGCAAAAAATAAACCTTAAATCAACTCTATAAACTGAAAACTAAAAATGCTACGCATCTTAGAAGGTGGCGATGCAAAAAAAATTGATTTAAGTCCCCAAATGGGTTTTTGTTCTGCAAAATTGGTATTGCATAAAAAAACAGTATAAATGAGGTATCGCCGTAATCGTACTGACCCGCAGAATAAAGGTAAAATGTTACTTACGCTCTACGCTGCATGGTGAAAAATTTAAAAGATAAAACGCAGTGCCAGAATTGATGGGGTTGTTTTTTTAATCCACCAAGAAAGAGTTAATAAAATTTATTTAATAAGTTGTAAGCACCTAAAAATGATGTCATTAAAAAATACATCTCACCCTGCAAACAACAAGCCCTCATATGGCTACATCACCAGAGAAATAAAGAAAATATAGCTCGTACAATGTGAAGACAAAAATCGCCAAATCATTCGAGCATAACTGGCTGCGGCAGGAAGGGAATGTATAAGCGGTGCGAGCATATATTAGGGTACACACCAGATTTAGAGCTTACCAGGGATAATATACCAGAAGTGACCCCCCAGAGTGACCTCCCCAGTAATAGGAACTACTGGGGAAATAGTAGGGAATTTAGTGTACCCAATGTACTACGAACAGCTTACATATTCATTCACTTTTCCCCATCCGCTGTGCAGTCACGTCTGGGATACTAATGCTCACTACACCCCTTGATAAATTCTTTGAGGGGGGGCACTTTTCAAAATGGGGTCATTCCCTAGGGGATTCCACTTTACTGGTACTTTAGAGGCTCTGCAAACATGACATGGCATGCAGATCCCAAACATCTGAATCTGCTCTCCAAAAGCCACATAGTGCTCCTTCCCTTCTGCGCCCTACTGTGTGCCCAAACCGCAGTTTATACCCACATGTATGACACTGGTGTACCCAGGATAAGGTACTTAATGTCATATATGGGTATAAACTCCTGTTTGGGCACAGCCGGGCACAGAAGGGAAGGAGCACTATTTGGTTTTTGGAGCACAGACTTGGACGGTTTGGTTTTTGAACGCCATTGCACTTTTGCAGAGCTGAAATTCCAGTAAAGTGGAATCCCCTGACATGTCACCCCATTTTGGAAACTGCACCCCTGAAGGAATTTATCCAGGGGTACAGTGAGCATTTTTAACCCCCAAGTGTTGCTATAATTTATTATCCGTAAATGAATACGCAGCTGATGATGAAAGGTGAAAATGACAATTATTCCAGGAATACATCATTTCAGTGCGTAATATGTTGTGCCCGGCTTGTATCAGAGATGAACGCTCCAAAAGCTGTTGTGCCCGGGATCCCCGCTCACCAGTTTTTGGAGTGTGTGTCTGTGCAGACATAAACTGGGCACAAGATATTGGATACTGAAATGGCGTATCTATAGAAAAATTTCATTTTTAACTTTTCATTATCAGCTGCGCATTCATTTTTGGAAATTAAAAGAATGCAACACTTAAGGGTTAATAATGCTCGCTACCCCACTTGATAAATCCCTTGAAGGGTATAGTTTCCAAAATGGGGTGACATGTCTGCGGATTCCACTATACTGACAATTCATGGGCTCTGCAAAAGTGGCATGGTGTCCAAAAAGGAAACTGTGCTCTAAAAACCAAAATAGCGCTCCTTCCCTTCTGTGCCCGGCTGTGCCCAAACAGCAGTTTATACCCACATATGGCATTAAGTACGTTATCCTGGGTACACCAGTGTCATACATGTGGGCATAAACTGTCATTTGGGCACACAGCAGGGCGCAAATGTCAAGGAGCGCTATGTGCTTTTGGAACGCATATTTAGATTGTTGTTTTTTTGGACGCCGTGTCACATTTGCAGAGACCCTAAAATTGCCCCTACAAAATGGGGGTCACTTCTTGGGGAATTCCAATTTACTGGCACCTCCAGGGCTCTGCAAAAATATCATGGCGACCAGAAAGTCCCTCTAAATCTGTACTCCAAAAGCTAAAAAAAACCACAGTGCTCCTTCCCTTCTGAGCCCTGCTGCGTGCCCAAGCAGCAGTTTATACCCACATATATAATTTTTTTGTCCCCGGGATAGCCCACTTAATAGTTTTAGGATTGCGTGTCTCTTATGCCACAAAGTGGCCGCAACGTATTAGGCACTTAAATTGGATATTTCTTTAAAAACTTTAATTTTCACTTTGTACATTAATTTTTGGGAAGCATTTTTAGGCTCTAAATGATAATACCCCTTGATACATTCCTTGAGGGGTGTAATTTCTAAAATGGGGTCACTTTTGAGAGGTTTCCATTATATTGGTACTTTAGGGGTTCTGCAAACGCGACATGGCATCCAAAAACTATTCCAGCAAAATCTGCCCTCCAAAAGCTAAATAGCGCTCTTTCCATTTTGAGCCCTGCCATTTACCAATGCAGCAGATTACAACCACATATGGGGCATTTCTGTGTTCAGGAGAAATTGTGTAACGAACTTTGGGGTGCTTTTTCTCCTTTGTCCTCTTGTGAAAATGAAAAATTTGGGGCTAAATTGACGGTTTATTGGAAAAAAAAGTAATTTTTCATTTTAATGTCCCAATGTTAGCAAAATCTGTGAAACAACTGTAAGGTCAAAATGCTCACTATACCCCTATATGAATTCTGTGAGGGGTGTAGTTTCCAAAATGGGGTCACTTTTAGGGGGTTTCCATTGTATTGGTACTCTAGTGGCTTTACAAATGAGACATGGCACCTGAAAACTATTCCAGCAAAATCTGCTTTTCAGACGCCCAGTGTCACTCCTTCCCTTCCGTGCGCTGCCATTCGACCAAACATCAGTTTACACCCACTTGTGGGGTATTTCCGTGCTCGGGAGAAATTGCCTAACAAACTGTGAGATGCATTTTCTCTTTTAACCCTTTGTTAATGTGTTAATTTTAGGGCTAAATTAAGGAATTAGTGGGAAAAAATTAAATGTCTAAATTTCACCTCCATATTGTTTTAATTCCAGTGAAATGCTTAAAGGGTTAACAAACTTCCCAAATATTATTTTGAATTATTTGAGGGGTGCAGTTTTGAAAATGGGGTGATTTATGGGGGTTTCTAATATATAGGTCATTATAATCCTCTTCAGAACTGAAGTGGTCTCTAAAAAATTAGTTTGGGAAATTTTCTTGTAAATCTGCAAACTCGCTGTTACACTTGTAAGCCTTCTAACATCCAAAATAAATTACAGGACGATTAAAAGATGATTCCAATATAAAGCAGAGATATGGTAGATAATATGTACAGTCATATGAAAAAGTTTGGGCACCCCTATTAATCTTAATCATTTTTAGTTCTAAATATTTGGGTGTTTGCAACAGCCATTTCAATTTGATATATCTAATAACTGATGGACACAGTAATATTTCAGGATTGAAATGAGGTTTATTGTACTAACTGAAAATGTGCTATATGCATTAAACCAAAATTTGACCGGTGCAAAAGTATGGGCACCTCAACAGAAAAGTGACATTAATATTTAGTAGATCCTCCTTTTGCAAAAATAACAGCCTCTAGTCGCTTCCTGTAGCTTTTAATCAGTTCCTGGATCCTGGATGAAGGTATTTTTGACCATTCCTCTTTACAAAACAATTCCAGTTCAGTTAAGTTTGATGGTCGCCGAGCATGGACAGCCCGCTTCAAATTATCCCACAGATGTTCAATGATATTCAGGTCTGGGGACTGGGATGGCCATTCCAGAACATTGTAATTGTTCCTCTGCATGAATGCCTGAGTAGATTTGGAGCTGTGTTTTGGATCATTGTCTTGCTGAAATATCCATCCCCGGCGTAACTTCAAATTCGTCACTGATTCTTGTACATTATTCTCAAGAATCTGCTGATACTGAGTTGAATCCATGCGACCCTCAACTTTAACAAGATTCCCGGTGCCGGCATTGGCCACACAGCCCCAAAGCATGATGGAACCTCCACCAAATTTTACAGTGGGTAGCAAGTGTTTTTCTTGGAATGCTGTGTTTTTTTGACGCCATGCATAACGCCTTTTTGTATGACCAAACAACTCAATCTTTGTTTCATCAGTCCACAGGACCTTCTTCCAAAATGAAGCTGGCTTGTCCAAATGTGCTTTTGCATACCTCAGGCGACTCTGTTTGTGGCGTGCTTTCAGAAACGGCTTCTTTCGCATCACTCTCCCATACATCTTCTTCTTGTGCAAAGTGTGCTGTATTGTTGACCGATGCACAGTGACACCATCTGCAGCAAGATGATGCTGCAGCTCTTTGGAGGTGGTCTGTGGATTGTCCTTGACTGTTCTCACCATTCTTCTTCTCTGCCTTTCTGATATTTTTCTTGGCCTGCCACTTTTGGGCTTAACAAGAACTGTCCCTGTGGTCTTCCATTTCCTTACTATGTTCCTCACAGTGGAAACTGACAGGTTAAATCTCTGAGACAACTTTTTGTATCCTTCCCCTGAACAACTATGTTGAACAATCTTTGTTTTCAGATCATTTGAGAGTTGTTTTGAGGAGCCCATGATGCCACTCTTCAGAGGAGATTCAAATAGGAGAACAACTTGCAATTGGCCACCTTAAATACCTTTTCTCATGATTGGATACACCTGGCTATGAAGTTCAAAGCTCAGTGAGGTTACAAAACCAATTTTGTGCTTCAGTAAGTCAGTAAAAAGTAGTTAGGAGTATTCAAATCAGTAAAATGATAAGGGTACCCAAATTTTTGCACCGGTCAAATTTTGGTTTAATGCATATTACACATTTTCTGTTAGTACAATAAACCTCATTTCAATCCTGAAATATTACTGTGTCCATCAGTTATTAGATATATCAAATTGAAATGGCTGTTGCAAACACCCAAATATTTAGAACTAAAAATGATTAAGATTAATAGGGGTGCCCAAACTTTTTCATATGACTGTATTAATGTATTTGGGTGGTATGACTATCTATCTGAAAAGCAGAGCATTTCACATTTTGAAAATTGCGATTTTTTTTTTCCAAATTTCCATCAAATTTCCTATTTTTTTATAAATAAATACAAAAATATTCATTAGTGTTTACCACTAACATGAAGTACAATGTGTCACGAAAAAACAATCTCAAAATCACTTGTGTAAGTTAAGACGTCTCAAAGTTATTGCCATATAAAGTGACACATGTCAGTTTTGAAAAACGAGGCCTGGTCCTTAACGCACTTTTGGGCTGGGTCCTTAAGGGGTTAAAATCTAAGCAGCAATAGACCAATACAGTACGATCTGATATAGCTAAAATGTCTTGTCAGTGTTGGAACAGTCACAATACCTTCTGTTACATTTGTGAGTACACACCTAGTACCTAACTAGGCTTATAGCTGCGCACAGTATGAATAAATGGAACTAGAGAGAAATACGCTACCCAGAGACCAAAATACAGCTCTGAATTATAGCCATATTTAAGCAGAATCATCACAACTGGGTACAAAAGTTTTTGTCTTTTGAAGCTGCCAAGATGACTTAACACAGTTTTTTGAACAGGTTGACAACCTGTGTTTCTGCACAGACAGTGATGGGTGGTTCGCAGCTTTGGGTTGTGTGCATGAGCCGAATCAGTGGCGTCTCTTTATTGACTCATCGGTGTTAAGTCTCAAGGCTCTCTTGTTACACAATGGTAATCTTCATCCTTCAATACCTGTTGACTATGGTGCACACATGAAAGGAACATACAAGAACATGGAACTGCTGTTGAAACACATCAAGTACAGCAACTACAACTGGAATGTTCTGTGGAGATTTAAAAGTAGTGGCACTGCTGCTTGGATTGCAGCTCGGATATACCAAGTACTGCTGTTTCATTTGCGAATGGGACAGCCGTGCTAAGCAGTCACATTACAATAAAAGGAAGTGGCCAATATGTAACCAGTTGGCTCCTGGGCAGAAAAATGTTGCACATAAAGCACTTGTGGACCCAGCAATGATATTTCTGCCTACACTTCACATAAAACTCGGGCTGATGAAAAATTTTGTGAAAGCAATGAACAAGGAAACAAAAGGTTTTCGTTATTTGAGACAAATATTCCCAGGAATAACCTTTGCCAAGATTAAGGAAGGCTTTTTTATTGGTCCACAAATCCGACACATCATGAATAACAAGCATTTTGAAGAGCAGCTGGTGGGGCCTGAGAAAATAGCTTGGAAATCTTTCAAGGATATTTCAGAGAATTTCCTTGGCAACTGTCGAGCACCAAACTACATTGAATTGGTTGACAACCTTCTTGACGCTTACAAAGCGATGAAGTGCAACATAGACATATTCCAATATCTAACCCATGTAGTGAAAAAAAGGAATAATAAACACAGTTAAAGGCCCCACATAGCAAGCCGCAGACAAAAAACGCTGCGGAAAGACCACTGCGGAAACTCATTGTGTTTTTTTTCGTAGTGTTTTTCACAGCAAGTACGCAGAGTTTCCATCTGCAGACTTTCTGTACCTATTATACCTATATGGAAAATGCCAGTGTTTATTTCAATTGTCTTTTTTACTGTATCAACTTAATGCATTTTTGTATTACTGTATTATATACATTCTGTATTTATATGTTTGAATTCATTCACTATTGTCCACCAGTATTCACTGTATTTTTATCATATTATATTTATACTCTTCACTATGTGCATTTGTCAGGCTTCTCACACTGTGCACTTTATTTATATTTGCACATTTTTGCACACACTTTTCTTATTATATTCATTATGTTGCTCCATACTAAGGTATTCATACAGTGCCTTGAGAAAATATTCGGCCCCCTTGAACTTTTCAACCTTTTGCCACATTTCAGGCTTCAAACATAAGGATATAAAATTTTAATTTTTTTGGTGAAGAATCAACAAGTGGGACACGATTGTGAAGTGGAATGAAATTTATTGGATATTTTAAACTTTTGTAATAAATAAAAAACTGAAAAGTGGGGCGTGCAATATTATTCGGCCCCTTTACTTTCAGTGCAGCAAACTCACTCCAGAAGTTCAGTGAGGATCTCTGAATGATCCAATGTTGTCCTAAATGACTGATGACGATAAATATAATCCACCTGTGTGTAATCAAATCTCCGTATAAATGCACCTGCTCTGTGATAGTCTCAGGGTTCTGTTTAAAGCGCAGAGAGCATCATGAAGATCAAGGAACACACCAGGCAGGTCCGTGATACTGTTGTGGAGAAGTTGAAAGCCGGATTTGGATACAAAAAGATTTCCCAAACTTTAAACATCCCAAGGAGCACTGTGCAAGCGATCATATTGAAATGGAAGGAGTATCAGACCACTGCAAATCTACCAAGACCTGGCCGTCCCTCTAAACTTTCATCTCAAACAAGGAGAAGACTGATCAGAGATGCAGCCAAGAGGCCCATGATTACTCTGGATGAACTGCAAAGATCTACAGCTGAGGTGGGAGAGTCTGTCCATAGGACAACAATCAGTCGTACACTGCACAAATATGGCCTTTATGGAAGAGTGGCAAGAAGAAAACCATTTCTCAAAGATATCCATAAAAAGTCTTATTTAAAGTTTGCCACAAGCCACCTGGGAGACACACCAAACGTGGAAGAAGGTGCTCTGGTCAGATGAAACCAAAATCGAACTTTTTGGCCACAATACAAAACGATATGTTTGGCGTAAAAGCAACACAGCTTATCACCCTGAACACACCATCCCCACTGTCACACATGGTGGTGACAGCATCATGGATTGGGACTGCTTTTCTTCAGCAGGGACAGGGAAGATGGTTAAAATGGATGTGAAGATGGATGGAGCTAAATACAGGACCATTCTGGAAGAAAACCTGTTGGAGTCTGCAAAAGACCTGAGACTGGGACGGAGATTTATCTTCCAACAAGACAATGATCCCAAACATAAAGCAAAATCTACAATGGAATGGTTCACAAAAAAACGTATCCAGGTGTTAGAATGGCCAAGTCAAAGTCCAGACCTGAATCCAATCGAGAATCTGTGGAAAGAGCTGAAAACTGCTGTTCACAAACGCTCCATCCAACCTCACTGAGCTCCAGCTGTTTTCCAAGGAAGAATGGGCAAGAATTTCAGTCTCTCGATGTGCAAAACTGATAGAGACATACCCCAAGTGACTTGCATCTGTAATCGCAGCAAAAGGTGGTGCTACGAAGTATTAACTTAAGGGGGCCGAATAATATTGCACTCCCCACTTTTCAGCTTTTTATTTTTTACAAAAGTTTAAAATATCCAATAAATTTCGTTTCACTTCACGATTGTGTCCCACTTGTTGTTGATTCTTCACCAAAAAATTAAAATTTTATATCCTTATGTTTGAAGCCTGAAATGTGGCAAAAGGTTGAAAAGTTCAAGGGGGCCGAATACTTTCGCAAGGCACTGTACACACCTGACTGGTTGTGACCTCTGTGTGAGCAGCTGATATTTCTTTTTGGCTTAATACTGGCGGACTTCCTATTGTATTCGTATACACAGGAACGATGTTGTGAACCAGGAGGCAAGCATGCGCTGTACTATCCTGGTTTACTTATGTCAGTATCATCTTGATGCCACTTTCAGCCTTTGTGGCTATGATGCCATGTTTGTCACTTCTGGTTAAAAAGTTTGTATGCCACACATGGCTAATCATGATTCTCGCCCTCTCTTCCCATATGTTTTTACCATGTGAGTTTTTCATTGCTCCTGATTGGTTATATTACTGTATATAATATTGTGTTCCACACCATATTGACACCCCAGATGAAGCCTTCTTGCCGAAATGCACGTAGGGGTGCAGTCATCCCTTATGATCTGTATGAGGTCCTATTTATGCTTTCCCTCCTGCTTTCCTCCCCTTGTCTATGCAGTCTTATGCACACCTATTTGGGTGTGTGTATGCATATTATGTACTCAGAGAATTAGGACACCTTTGTAAGCACATTGGAGGGTTGCAGCTTTTTGTTAAGTATTATGCACTACTGACCTCTTATGGTCATTTTGGATGCTTCCCATCTGTGGATTTCCCTGAAGTCTCCCCCTTTTCATTTTTGTATTCATTTAAAGTAAAAAAGATGCATTTTATTTGTACGATTTTTGTTGTGAGTTTTTGGTTTTGGATTTATATGTTTTGCTTACGGCCTGTTTTTATTTTGACTACTACTAGCCCATTTGTTATTAGCTTTTTATTTAAATTTTTATTTAAAAAAAATAATCTACCATTTGTTTTTAATATTATTGTAAAGACTGTTATGGTTTTATTGCATTTTTATTTCAAAAATTGAGTTTGTGTTTTTCTTTTTAACTTTTAAACATTTTTTTTTTTTTGTTAATCCCAAACAGGAATTTTAAATTGTAATCTCTTTCATTAATACAATATAGGGTCATGCATCCATTTCTCAGTGCATTAGCCTGGGTACTATTAGTACACGTGCTGGTGCTGTAACATACATAATTATGCCCTAATAAAAGGCAGTATGACTAAAGAGCGTTAAATGGAAAGAGTGACCTATTTTTTTAAATGATGCTTTATGTTAAACATTTTTTTTAACCACTTCCATACCAGATTCTTTACCCCCCTTGTTGTTTTTATTTTTCCATGTGTTTATTTGTTTAAATTTTTATTTTATATCCGGGAAAATATAAACAAAAGAGGAGGGAAAACGTGCTTGTTTTTCACTTTTCATTTCTTTTTTTGGTTATAGAAAATTCTATATTCTTGTTTTCTATACTGAGGTCCAAATTATTATGCAAATTGGATTTAAGTGTCATAAAGATTACATTTTTTGTTTTTTAATTAAACTCATGGATGGTATATGTTTTAAGGCTCTTTGGATCACTGAAATCTCAAACAGCTGTGATAATTAGTTTGTTAGGTGAGCTCAATTAACCCCTCAAGGACACAGCCCAAAAGTGCATTAAGGACCTGGCCTAGTTTTTCAAAACTGACATGTGTCACTATGTGGCAAGAACTTTGAGACACTTTAACTTACACAAGTGATTTTGAGATTGTTTTCTCGTGACACATTGTACTTCATGTTAGTGGTAAACACTAATCAATATTTTTGTATTTATTTATAAAAAAATAGGATATTTGATGGAAATTTGGAAAAAAAAAATCGCAATTTTCAAAATGTGAAATTCCCTGCTTTTCAGACAAATAGTCATACCACCCAAATACATTAATAAATATTATCTACCATATCTCTGTTTAATATTGGCATAATCTTTTAATCGTCCTTTAATTTATTTTGGATGTTAGAAGGCTTACAAGTGTAACAGCGATTTTGCAGATTTACAAGAAAATTTCCCAAACTAATTTTTTAGGGACCACTTCAGTTCTGAAGGGGATTATAAAGGCCTATATATTAGAACCCCCCCATAAATCACCCCATTTTCCAAACTACACCCCTGAAATAATTCAAAACAGCATTTGGGAAGTTTGTTAACCCTTTAAGCATTTCACAAGAATTAAAACAATATCGAGGTGAAATTTAGACATTTCATTTTTCTCCACTAATCCCTTCATTTAGCCCTAAATTTAACACATTCACAAAGGGTTAAAGGAGAAAATGCATCTCCCAATTTATTATACAATTTCTCCAGAGCACAGAAATACCCCACATGTGGTTGTAAACTGATGTTTGGGCATTCGGCAGTGCACAGAAGGGAAGGAGCGACACTGGACGTTTGAAAAGCAGATTTTGCTGGAATAGTTTTCAGGTGCCATGTCTCATTTACTGAGCCCCTAGAGTACCAAAACAATGGAAACCCCCTAAAAGTGACCCCATTTTGGAAACTACACCCCTCACAGAATTCATCAAGGGGTATAGTGAGCATTTTGACCCCACAGCTGTTTCACAAATTTTACTAACATTGGGATGTATAAATGAAAAATTACTAAAACGTCATTTTATCCCCAAATTTTTCATTTTCAAAAGAGAACAAAGGAGAAAAAGCTCCCCAAAGTTTGTTACACAATTTCTCCTGAACACAGAAATGCCCTATATGTGGTTGTAATCTGCTGTTTGGGTACATGGTGGAGCTCAGAATGGAAAGAGCGCTATTTGGCTTTTGGAGGGCAGATTTTGCTGGAATAGTTTTCAGGTGCCATGTCGCATTTGCAGAGCCCCTAAAGTACCAATACAATGGAAACTCCCTAAAGTGACCCCATTTTGGAAACTACACCCCTCATAGAATTTATCTAGGGGTATAGTGAGCATTTTGACCTCACAGCTGTTTCACAGATTTTATTGACTTAGGGACGTAAAAATGAAAAATTACTTTTTTTCCAATAAACTGTCCATTTAGCGACATATTTTTAATTTTTGCAAGTGGTTAAAGAAGAAAAAGCACCCCACAGTTTGTTACACAATTTCTTTTGAACACAGAAATGCCCCATATGTGGTTGTAATCTGCTGTATGGGTACATGGTGGGGCTCAGAATGGAAAGAGCGCTATTTGGCTTTAGGAGGGCAGATGTGGCTGGAATAGTTTTTGAGTGCCATGTCGCATTTGCAGAGCCCCTAAAGTACTAATACAATGGAAACCCCTCAAAAGTGACCCCATTTTAAAAACTACACCCCTCAAGGAATGTATCAAGGGGTATTATCATTTTGAGCCTAAAAATGCTTCCTAAAAATTAATATACAAACTGAAAATTGAAGTTTTTGAAGAAATATCCAATTTCAGTGCCTAATACGTTGCGGCCACTTTGTGGCATCAGAGACATGAACTCCTAAAACTATTAAGTGGGCTATCCCGGGGAAAAAAAAATTATATACAGTCATATGAAAAAGTTTGGGCACCCCTATTAATCTTAATCATTTTTAGTTCTAAATATTTGGGTGTTTGCAACAGCCATTTCAATTTGATATATCTAATAACTGATGGACACAGTAATATTTCAGGATTGAAATGAGGTTTATTGTACTAACAGAAAATGTGCAATATGCATTAAACCAAAATTTGACCGGTGCAAAAATTTGGGTACCCTTATCATTTTATTGATTTGAATACTCCTAACTACTTTTTACTGACTTACTGAAGCACAAAATTGGTTTTGTAACCTCACTGAGCTTTGAACTTCATAGCCAGGTGTATCCAATCATGAGAAAAGGTATTTAAGGTGGCCAATTGCAAGTTGTTCTCCTATTTGAATCTCCTCTGAAGAGTGGCATCATGGGCTCCTCAAAACAACTCTCAAATGATCTGAAAACAAAGATTGTTCAACATAGTTGTTCAGGGGAAGGATACAAAAAGTTGTCTCAGAGATTTAACCTGTCAGTTTCCACTGTGAGGAACATAGTAAGGAAATGGAAGACCACAGGGACAGTTCTTGTTAAGCCCAAAAGTGGCAGGCCAAGAAAAATATCAGAAAGGCAGAGAAGAAGAATGGTGAGAACAGTCAAGGACAATCCACAGACCACCTCCAAAGAGCTGCAGCATCATCTTGCTGCAGATGGTGTCACTGTGCATCGGTCAACAATACAGCACACTTTGCACAAGAAGAAGATGTATGGGAGAGTGATGCGAAAGAAGCCGTTTCTGAAAGCACGCCACAAACAGAGTCGCCTGAGGTATGCAAAAGCACATTTGGACAAGCCAGCTTCATTTTGGAAGAAGGTCCTGTGGACTGATGAAACAAAGATTGAGTTGTTTGGTCATACAAAAAGGCGTTATGCATGGCGTCAAAAAAACACAGCATTCCAAGAAAAACACTTGCTACCCACTGTAAAATTTGGTGGAGGTTCCATCATGCTTTGGGGCTGTGTGGCCAATGCCGGCACCGGGAATCTTGTTAAAGTTGAGGGTCGCATGGATTCAACTCAGTATCAGCAGATTCTTGAGAATAATGTACAAGAATCAGTGACGAATTTGAAGTTACGCCGGGGATGGATATTTCAGCAAGACAATGATCCAAAACACAGCTCCAAATCTACTCAGGCATTCATGCAGAGGAACAATTACAATGTTCTGGAATGGCCATCCCAGTCCCCAGACCTGAATATCATTGAACATCTGTGGGATAATTTGAAGCGGGCTGTCCATGCTCGGCGACCATCAAACTTAACTGAACTGGAATTGTTTTGTAAAGAGGAATGGTCAAAAATACCTTCATCCAGGATCCAGGAACTGATTAAAAGCTACAGGAAGCAACTAGAGGCTGTTATTTTTGCAAAAGGAGGATCTACTAAATATTAATGTCACTTTTCTGTTGAGGTGCCCATACTTTTGCACCGGTCACATTTTGGTTTAATGCATATTGCACATTTTCTGTTAGTACAATAAACCTCATTTCAATCCTGAAATATTACTGTGTCCATCAGTTATTAGATATATCAAATTGAAATGGCTGTTGCAAACACCCAAATATTTAGAACTAAAAATGATTAAGATTAATAGGGGTGCCCAAACTTTTTCATATGACTGTATGTGGGTGTAAACTGCTGCTTGGGAACACAGCAGGGCTGAGAAGGGAAGGAGCACTGTGATTTTTTTAGCTTTTGGAGTACAGATTTAGAGGGACTATCTGGTTGCCATGTTATTTTTGCAGAGCCCTGGAGGTGCCAGTAAACTGGAACTCCCTAAGAAGTGACCCCATTTTGTAGGGGCAATTTTAGGGTCTCTGCAAATGTGATATGGCGTCCAAAAACCAACAATCTAAATCTGCGCACATGTATCCACATGTATGACACTGGTGTACCCAGGATAGTGTACTTAGCAACACCATATGTGGGTATAAACTGCTGTTTGGGAACAGCCGGGCACAGAAGGGAAGGAGCGCTAATTTGGTTTTTGGACACCATGTCACTTTTGCAGAGCCCAAAAATTGCCAGTAAAGTGGAATCTGCAGACATGTGACCCCATTTTGGAAACTACTCCCTTCAAGGGATTTATCAAGTGGTGTAGCGAGCATTATTAACCCTTAAGTGTTGCATTCTTTTAATTTCCAGAAATGAATGCGCAGATGATAATGAAAAGTTAAAAATACAATTTTTCCAGAGATACGCCATTTCAGTGCCCGATATATTGTGCCCAGCTTATGTCTGCAGAGACACACACTCCAAAAACTGTTAAGTGGGGATCCCGGGCACAACAGCTTTTGGAGCGTTCATCTCTCATACAAGCCGGGCACAACATATTACATACTGAAATGACGTATTCCTGGAAAAATTGTCATTTTCACCTTTCACAATCAGCTGTGTATTCATTTATGGATAATAAATTATAGCAACACTTGGGGGTTAAAAATGCTCACTGTACCCCAGGATAAATTCCTTCAGGGGTGTAGTTTCCAAAATGGGGTCACATGTCAGGGGATTCCACTTTACTAGCGTTTCAGCTCTGCAAAAGTGCAATGGCGTCCAAAAATCAAACCGTCCAAGCCTGTGCTCCAAAAACCAAATAGAGCTCCTTCCATTCTGTGCCCAGCTGTGCCCAAACAGCAGTTTATACCCACATTTGACATTAAGTACGTTACCCTGGGCACACCAGTGTCATACATGTGGGCATAAAACTGCAGTTTGGGCACACAGCAGGACGCAGAAGGGAAGGATCGCTATGTGGCTTTTGGAGTGCAGATTCAGATGTTTGGTATCTGGACGCCATGTCATGTTTGCAGAGTCTGTAAGGTACCATAACAGTGGATTCCCCAAAGGAGTGACCCCATTTTGAAAACTGCACCCCTCAAAGAATTTATCAAGGGGTGTAGTGAGCATTAGTATCCCAGATGTGACTGCACAGCGGATGGGGAAAAGTGAATATGTAAGCTGTGCGGAGTGCATTGGGAAAACCAAATTCCCTACTATTTTCCCAGTAGTTCCTATTATTGGGGAGGTCACTCTGGGGGTCACTTCTGGTTTATTTTCCCTCATAAGCTCTAAATCTGGTTTGTCCCCTGATATAGGCTAACACAGCTTATACATTCCCTTCCTGCCGCAGCCAGTTTTGTTCTAATGATTTGGCGATTTTTGGGGTTTTTGTCTTCACATTTGTACAAGCTATATTTTCTTTATTTCTCTGGTGATGTAGCTATATGAGGGCTTGTTTGCGGGTTGAGATGTATTTTGTAATGACATCATCTTTGGGCGCCTATAATTTATTGAATAAATTGTATTAACTCTTTCTTGGTGGATTAAAAAAAAAACCATCAATTCTGGCACTGCGTTTTACCTTTTAAATTAAAACAGCGATACCTCATTTATATTGTTTTATTATGCAATACTTATTTTGCAGAACAAAAATCCATTTGGGGACATAAATTAATTGTTTTTGCATTGCCATCTTCTGAGATGCGTATTTTTATTTTGCGGTTTACAGAGTTGGTTGAGGGTTTATTTTTTGCAGGACAACCTGTGCTTTTTATTGGTACTGTTTTGGGGTACATATGACTTTTTGATCACTTTTTAAGGCATATTTTGTAAGGTGAGATGGCGAAAAATCATTACTTTTGGCGGGTTTTTTCCGTTTTTTTTTTCCCGACGTTCACCATGTACGTTAAATATTGCTTTAGTTTTATTGTACAGGTTGTTATGGACGCGGCGATACCAAATATGCATTGTTTTTATTAATTTTTAGGTTTTTTTTTTATATAATTCATTTTATATAGGAAAAGGGAATTTTGGGGGCTTTATTCTTTTATTAGTTTTTTTCAAACACTTTATTTTATTTTTTTCACTTTTTTTTATTTTTTCATGTGTCCCATTAGGACACCTGAGCCAGCAATGCTTTGATTGCTGGCTCTGTACTATAGACTGCAAGACACAAGCATACAAGTGTCTTGCAGTCTATACAGGAAGTCATCGCTATGGAGACACATAGCGCTGATGTCCGGAGGTCTCGGTAGGATCAACCAGGTAGTGGGGTCTCCAGGAAGCCTGGGGTCACTGGGCAGACCCCGGGCTGTAGATTATAGATATCGGCACCCCCTGATCTCGCCGCGGAAGGGGAGCGGCAACATGGTGGAACCATGTTTGACCGCGGCATCCAAGGGGTTAAAACCTCCGATCAGAACTCAGTTCCGACCGGGGGATATGGAGCAGGGTGTTAGCTGTCAGTTACAGCTAACGCCCGGTTCTGATGCCGCCCGCCCGGGTTTTTTTTAAAAAAAGGTCTGTTAGTGCTATTAATAGGTTAATAAGTGCATCCAAATACCTTTAGCAGTGTTTTGAGTGATTTCTGGGTTTCTCTGGGAGCTCCTGGCATCTTCTGCATTTGTTTACATGGTGTAGCTTCCTGCTGTCTTAGCTAATGCAATGCATCATTGCACTTGTAGGCTGACTCATACTACCTCCATCTCACTACCTCCCCCTCAACCTCTCACACCACCTCCCTCTCTCCCAAGCTATCCTGCCCACTACTAGCCCTTCCCAACTAACTCCCAGCTACTGCTCCCACGCCTGCACAGTAGAGGTGGATTGCCAGCTGCAGCACAGCGCCGGGACGATTGCACGCGCGCCGGCAGAGTGTAGAAATAGGAGGAGCCGTCCTGCAGAAGGAAGTCTGGAAAGAAGACAGGTAAGTATGATGGGGTGGAGGGGAGGGAGAGTATTGGTGATGTTCCGTTTCCGGAAATGGGGAAACGAAACGTCACCAGGTAACCAGAATTATGTAATTTAGAAAGTAGGTAGGGGAGGGTGTTTAGATTAGACTATGAATTCCATTTTATCCAGACAACCCCTTTAAGGCTGGGGCCCCACGTTGCAAATATGCAGCGTTTTGGCTGTGATGGAAATGCTGTGGCAAAAACGCTGCATATTACAGTACCTGCAAAGTGGATGAGATTCTGGCTAATCCCATCCAAACATTGCAGAAAAAAAAATCTGCAGAAATGCTGCGATTTCAAAAAGTGTTGCGTTTTTGTTAATTTGCAGCACGTCAATTATACCTATGGGAACACTGGTATTTTCCATATAGATATAATAGAGAAAAGCATAATCAAAGCATGTTGATTATGACAGTAAATGGGTGTTGCTATAATTAAAGAGGTTATTCAGAATTACAAAACATGGCTGTTTTTTTTTACAGGAAAAGTTCCATATCTTTACATATGAAATTACATCACATGTGTTGGTCACATGACCATGCGATAGAACAGTCCCATTCAAATAAATCCTGGATAACCCCTTTAAATGTTACAATGTTAGATCACAAATCTGAACAATTTTCAATTACAATCTTTAAGAAAAAAAAAAAAGTTACTGTGCCTGATCATTGACATCCTCTGGTGTTCTATTGATTTCCTCTGAAAATCTACCCAATGTCCATTGCCGGTGAGAAGAAACGACTTCTAGTAAGTTACATTTTATTAGCAGGCCCTAAGAATGCTGTATGATATATCTAAACCACACTATCTTTTCCTCTAAGCAATACCCATCAATCATGAGAACAGGTTACCTTGCACCCTCCTCTAAATCGTGTGTTTGTCGCACATGCATGCTGCTACTTCATTCATTTTTATGGGACTGCCACATGCTGCCCTTTGACTCCAGCAGTCCCTAAATATATGGAACTGCACGATGGGATGCAAGGTACAACCCTCCTCCCACCACTGTCCTCATGATTGATGGAGGCCCCAGTGAATGAATCTGCAACTGATCTGCAATTAAAAGGGGTTATGCAAGACTTTAAAAACATAGTTGCTTTCTTCATCTCAAGAAGTGACATCATGTTTGTTGGTTACATGGCCATGCTGCAGCTCAAACTCATTCATTTCAATGGGACGAAGCGGTGGCATTGCCATTTGACCAACAGACGTGATGTCACTCCCTGAAAAGAAGAAAGCAGCCATTTAATCTCATGGGTAAATCACTTTAAATTTTATTAAATTTTAATTAAGTGAGGAAGCAGGAATATGACGGACATTTATATATGATCACTATACAGCTACTGTACAAAAGGATAGATCAACAAATAAAAACAATCCTCCATCATGATCAGTGACATGTAAAATGTTTATTGAACACACAATCTACACATCTAAATCTATATGTTCTATAGAGATTAGAAACTGACAAAGCATATGTGCAAAGTACAAACACAATATCCAATGTAATGTTATAAAATGAATATTGGCAGTTACGCTTATTGCTCACAGTGATACAAATTCTGTTCCTCTCTACTTATCAGTGTACTATAATTTCTGTGCATGCACTATGCTGTTGCTTGGCAACTATTAATGGCAGAAAACAAGTCTGTAAAGTACAAATGCTTCAAGCCTCCCTTATTTAACTCCTTCTTAATATATATATATTTTTTTTACTTTACCATATTCCAAGAGCCATAACCTTCCGATTTTTCATTTATGGTGCATTTTGAGATATTTTGGTATAATTTTTTAAAACAATAAAATAGAACGTAATAATATATATCGTATTTTTCAGACTATAAGATGCACTTTTTCCCTCCCCCTAAATTTGGGAGGAAAATGGGGGCGCGTCTTATAGTCTGAATGTGAGGGTGTTTTGGCAGGGGGGCGGAGTAGCAGGGTCGCAGTATCGCCCCACTATTGCCGCCGCTGGCTTCTTGCAGTGGGAGGAGTGGGGAGATGCTGTGAGCCCTGAGCTGAGAGGGTCTTCCGGTGGTGTGAACCTCCCACCATCCGCCTCGCTGTTACGGCAGATTCTGGGTCTGTGAAGATGATGGCGGCCACTCTGCTGCAGAGCGGTTGCCATAGCTACAGGGTCTCCGCTGTAATGCGGAGACCCGGAGCTAATGCCTACGATCAGAGTCCACTCTGATCACGGGCATTACTACTTTAAAGTGCCCCCTAAAGTGACAAAGTCCCCTCCAGGCCCGTACCTTTGAAGTTGTAGGCCGGCTCCTGCACGGCGAGATAGCAGGAGCCGACCTGTTCCTGTGAAAGCTGGGAGCCTTATTACGGCTCCCAGGCCTTTCATAGGAATATTACTATTGCGGCTGGTCTATGACCATCCGCAATAATAATGTACAGAATCTCCCATAGACTGCAATACAATTGTATTGCAGTCTATGGGACTTGCATTCAAATGATTGAAGGTTCAAGCCCCCTAATGGGGGGCTAATAAAATAGTAAAAAAAAAAAAAAGTTGAAATAAATAAATATAAAAAAGTTCTAAATCACCCCCTTTCCATAGAGTACATATAATAGTAGAAAATTACACATAAGGTATCCCTGTGTCCGAAAATGCCCGGTCTACAAACTTATAAAAATATTTTTCCTGTAGGGTGAACATCATATCGGGAAAAAATATCAAAAGTGCTGGACCGCCGTTTTTTTTGCTGTTTTGCCTTTGATTTGAATAAAAAGTGATCAAAACAATAGACATTCCTCTAAATGGTACAACTAAAAAGTACACCTGGTCCCGCAAAAAAAGATGCCCTATACATTCCCATACAGCTGCAGGGTCACCTGTCAATGTGGCCTTGAAGCTGTTGCAAAACTACAACTCCCATATATTAAATATTTTACCACATTTTTTTCCTTATTTTCCTCCTCTAAAACCTAGGTGCCTCTTACGGTCCGGTGCGTCTTACAATCCGAAAAATATGATATATATTTTTTTTTTAAACAAAAACAACCACATAACGCTTTTTTTAAATCATTTTTGGAACACTCTTCACTATATTTTAACTGTATTGTGCTGGTTATGAAGATGAAAGGAGATTCACAATATTTTGAATTTTAAGACTTATTAAACCTTTTAAAAATATACATAATGGCATTATTCTATTTTAACCATTGTCTTTAAATTAAATTTTATTAAGGGATTATCATTTATTTTTTTAATTACAATGCAATTGAAAGACCTAATTATTCAAAATCAGTATGGCCTGTGTTAAAAATTGCATAGGGACTGCCCAGTACTAAAACCCTTATTCTACATATGTGTGCCCTGCAAAGTACTACTATTCTTACCCTGCATACATGGCACCATGGGCGCACTGCACAGTACTTCTACTCATATGCACAACACTGGATATAATATATGGATACATAGGTGCTGCAAAGTACCATTTCTCCTGGGGTGGTTTCACTATAATCATTAGGTATGTTGTTCTAATCCATCAGAGGATCAGAGCAATGGACATTAAGAAGGACCTGTCACAAACTACAAAATTCCATACATTATTTGGTTCTTTCTCTGCCCCTGATCAATTTAGCATTTTTATCCTTAAAGGGGTTATCCGGTTTCTAACATTGATTGCCTATACTTAGGATACATCATCAATAATAGCACTACGGGGGTCCGACATCAGGGACCACCGCAGGTCACCAGTATCGAGTGTAAACAATACCATGAGCCACGCTGCTCACTCACCGTAAAAACTGTAGTGCCAAGTATTAGGTACTGCAGCGCTGCTGCATAGATTTCAAAGGGACAGCACTGCAGTACCTACACTTGCTGCTAAAGTTTGTACGGTAAGCGAGCAGCGCAGCTTTCTGTATGTAAACAATGCCGCAAACCGCGCTGTCTCGGTACTAGAGTCCTAAAGATAGGTCATCAATGTTATAAACTGGATAACCCCTTTAAAATCCATCCACCTGTTCAACAGATATTGCCCCTGAAAGAGAATATATGAATAAACTCTTATTCACCAAGTAGGCTAAACCTTTTATTTTCTATGACAAAATCTAAAGGTTACCACCCACATGGTGAATAAGAGCTAATTTACATATAATCTTCCATGGGCCATATCTATTGAATGCGTAGGTATATTTTAAAAATAAAAACGCGAAATTGATCAGGAGCACGGCTTAATGATGTATGTATTTAACCTTTTTTACTTGGTAATATATCCTCTTTAAATATTTCAGAATGACTGATACAAATGGAAGACTTAAAATTAAAATTTAAAAAAAAAAACAAAACAACACACACAAAATATCACCAGATCCAACAATAAAAAAAAAAATCCTTTGGTAGGGCGGTAGGGCTGCCTCGAGTTTTTTTTGTTTTTTTTTTAACCCAGGGTGCTCCACAGCTGAAAAAGTTGGTAAACACTGGTTTAGGGAAATTATGTCTCACCTAGTACAACTCTGTTACAGATTACAAGCTTAGCTACTAAGAAAGGAACATTGTTTGATCTTCTATGAACTTCCGTATTTATCCCTTTAAATATTTTCAGTTATATTTTTCACCATACTTGCTTATTCCCTGGCATATAATTTGATTGTATTGCGTAATACATTTATTAAGAACAGTGTTTGGTTGTAAAAGTTTACAGATATCTGACGCAAGATCTCTCACATTGATATTTAAAGGAATATATTGTCAGAAAATGATGTCGCGTGTAAATCAGGTTTTTCACGTCAAAGAGTTTTTCTCATAATATTTACAGCACCTGGCTAAAGTTTCCGTCAAGCCCAACGTCACTGAAGTGGCAGACACAAGCTTGACCACTATGTTCATCAGGGCTGTGGAGTTGGTAGACCAAACCACTGACTCAGACTCCTTCACAAATGATCACAGGATAGGTCATCAGTATATGATATGCTGTGGTCTGACACCCACGCGGCCTATCCAGCTGTTTATCAGCTTCTGGTACCTGGAGGCTGCTAGAGCAAATGATCTGTAAGGGGTCCGGGTGTCAGACCCTGAAAAATGCCATACTGATGATCTATCCTGTGGATAGATCATCAGTATGGAAATTCAATTTAGGACAGAAAACCTCTTTAAACATAATACTTTTTTCTATATTTTAATAATTTATAATTGTTTTCCATGCCATTATCTATATTAAAGAAGATTTGTTATCTCTCTTGACATGTCAGTTTTAATAAATTATTGCATTTCCCGTTATATATAAATTCTGGAGCATATATACTTAGAACTAGTTGTTGTATCCCTCCTCTGATATTTCCTCTAGAAATGTATAAATCCATTGACAAGTGGGTATTACTAGTTATAGAGACAATTCTCAAACAGTCTAACACAATCAATGTCGACAGTGTTAGGATGCATTTACAAAACTGAATTTCAGCAATGAAACTCGGTCCGTGTGTTGGCCGGATTTACCAGCCTGCAACTTATGCTGAGAAAGGGACTCCTAGCAGTATAGTCATCTATGCTGCTAGGAATCCTGTGTCCCAGCGACATACAGTCCTTTACTGTAAAAATGCAACCGAGTGCAATATGGATTGGTGCTCGTTCTATGCCTACAGCTGTAGATGGAAATGGAGCTTAAGTGAAGGGTTGCACAGTATGTAAGAGCACATTCAACATTATAGGTATTTGACTGAAGATGCGCAATTCCTTTTAGGATTTGTGAGATGATGTACATCAATTTTGCTATGTACTATATATCAAATACCATTTTAAAAGAAACCTGTACATATAAATCCAATATTGCTGAAAAGTCTGTAACTGACTTTGAGAACGATGTACAACACTGACATACAAATAAACAGTTAAAACAGCCATTTTTCCATCTTAATAAGTACAAATATGCAGTTAATGTATAGTATCTAAGACTTCTGAAGGAAGTGACACCACCATACGTATACTACCAATATAAAACAGCTTTTTTTGCAGTCTTAAAACATACCTCCAGTTATAAACAACTATATGAACAGTACAGGTGAACATAAGAAACTTTATCGTTTAAATGTAATCTATCTTATTAACCCCTGCCCGCTGCAGCCATTTTTCTGTTTTTAATTTTCGTTTTTTGACTCTGAGCCTTCCAAGGGAACTTTTTAAATGCTTAGGAAGCCTTTGCAGGTGTTTTGGATTAATTATTCTAATTTTCGGAGATAATGACTTTTGGGTTTCTCTTGGTTGTAAGCCATAATTATCAACATTAACATAAATAAACACTTGAAAAAGTTCACTCTGTTTGTAATGACTCAATATAATATATGTTTCACTTTTCCAATTGAATTTGACACTGTAGACCACATACTCCTCCTCACTATGCTCCACTCTATTAGCCTCAGGGATACTGCTCTCTCTTGGTTTTCTTCCTATCTTTCTGACCACTCATTTAGTGTATCATTCGCTGGTGCTATTTCTTCTCCTCTGCCCCTTGCAGTTGGGGTTCCTCAAGGTTCGGTCCTAGGTCCCCTACACTTCTCACTGTACACAGCCCCAGTTGGACAAACCATTCGCAAATTTGGCTTTCAATACCATCTTTATGCAGATGATACCAAACTATAAACCTCATCCCGTGACATCAGCCCTGCCCTACTACAGAACACCAGTGACTGTCTCTGCTGTCTCTAACATCATGTCTTCACTTTATCTGAAATTGAATCTTTCTAAAACTGAACTTCTTGTGTTCCCTCCATCTACTAACTGACCTTTCCCCCTATATCTCCATTTCTGTCTGTGGCCTTACTATTACACCGAGGCGGCATGCCCACTGTCTGGGGGTTGTATTTGATTCAGATCTCACCTTTAACCCACATATTCAGACACTTGCACGCTCTTGCCACCTGCACCTTAAAAACATCTCTAGAATTCGCCCTTTTCTCACCGTGGAAACATCACCTCTCACCTCATTGTCACTCTGATTCTATCTCTTCTTCACTATTGCAATTCTCTTCTAATTGGGATTCCTCTTACTAAACTCTCCCCACTTCAATCTGTCCTGAATGCAGCTGTCAGACTCATCTTTCTGTCAAACCAGTACACAGATGCATCTACCTTGTGACAATCGCTGTATTGGTTGCCCATCCACAGAATACAATATAAAATTATCACACTGATCCACAAATCCATCCATAGCGCTGCGCCCCCCTATATCTCCTCTCATCACTGTCTACCACCCTAACCGTCCTCTCCGTTTTGCCAATGACCTTAGACTTGTATCCTCTGTTATATGAACAACCCACTGCAGTCTCAAAGACTTTTCTCGAGCTGCACTGGTGCTCTGGAATGCTTTACCCCAGACAATCCGATTAATCCCAACTACAGCAGCTTCAAAACTGCCCTAAAATCACATCTGTATAGTCAGGCTTATCACGTGACCTGATCACAGTGTAGTGTGCGGAGGTGCAGAACAATAACACCTTTTATCCTCCCTCCTCTGTTCCTCAGATCCTGGCCCCTCCATCTAGAAGTTACACTGCATTTCTTGCACTTAGTATCTGTTTATTCACAGATACTGGCTGGTGACAGGTTCATATAGCTTCAGTTACACAACCTTTTCTATTAAAAGATGGCTGGACCATGGTAGCAAACAAGCCCTCTGACCTCTTGTGTCCCCCTATCTCCTCATAGAATGTAAGGTCTTGCGAGCAGGGCCTTCACTCCTATTGTTTGACATGTTTATTTCTTTGTCACATTAAAATGTCTCATGTGTTCTCTGATTTGTAAAGTGCTATGGAATATGTTGGCGCTATATAAATAAAGTTATTATTATTATTAAAAATAAATAAATAACTTTTTGATGATATTCTAAATTTATCGAGATTCACTTGTATGTTACAATTGTGTGTTATTTCACATGGACCCTCTAAACAAGTAAATTAAACCTAATCAAAATGAGGGGAAATTAAAGTAAAACTTGTCACGCAAAGAATAAGCCTTCACATAGCTCCACACGTGGACAAAATTGTTGGTACCCCTCGTTTAATGAAAGAAAAACCCACAATGGTCACAGAAATAACTTGAATCTGACAAAAGTAATTTGCCAAACTACATGTTGACAAGCCACAAAGCTTCTGGGAGAATATCCTATGGACAGATGAGAGAAAAATCGACATTTTTGGCACAGCACATCAGCTCTATGTTCACAGATGGAAAAATGAAGCATATCTTGAAAAGAACACTGTCCCTACTGTGAAACATGGAGGAGGCTCTGTTATATTCTGGGGCTGCTTTGCTGCATCTGGCACAGGGTGTCTTGAATCTGTGCAGGGTACAATGAAATCTCAAGACTATCAAGGGATTCTAGAGAGAAATGTGCTGCCCAGTGTCAGAAAGCTTGGTCTCAGTCGCAGGTCATGGGTCTTGCAAAAGGATAACGACCCAAAACACAGAACTAAAAACACACAAGAATTATTATTTTTATTATTATTATTGTTTATTTATATAGCACCATTAATTCCATGGTGCTTTACATTTTCGGATTTACATACAGTACACAAGATATACAAAACATAATATAAACAGTGACTAACTGGCACAGTGGGATAGAGGGCCCTGCCCGCAAGGGCTTACAATCTATGAGGGAAGAGGGATAGATACAGAAGGTGAGGGGAGAGAATGTACAGGTGGTGTGGTGGCAGTAGTGTTATTGGAGGTTGTAGGCCTTCCTGAATAGGTGAGTCTTCAGGGCCTTCTTGAAGCTTGTGAGGGTGGGGGACAGTCTGATGTGTCTTGGTAGTGAGTTCCAGAGTATGGGGGATGCACGGAAGAAGTCTTGGGAGACATTTGTGTGAAGAGCGGATAAGAGCAGAGCGGAGTAGGAGACCTTTGGAGGATTGGAGGTTACGTGCGGGCAGAGAGCGGGAGATTAGGTCGGAGATATATGGAGGGGACAGGTTGTGGATGGCTTTGTATATCAGCGTTAGTAGTTTGAACTCTATTCGCTGGGCGATGGGTAGCCAGTGAAGGGATTGGCAGAGGGGAGCAGCTGATGAAGAACGGGGGGAGAGGTGTATTAGGCGAGCAGCACAGTTTAAGGTGGACTGGAGGGGGGCGAGAGTGTTTGCTGGAAGGCCATGGAGAAGAGTGTTACAGTAGTCTAAGCGAGAGATTATGAGGGCGTGAACTAGCATCTTTGTAGTTTCAGGGGTGAGGAAGGAGCGGATTTGGTGGATGTTCTTGAGTTGGAGGTGGCAGGAGGTATTGAGAGTTTGAATATGTGGCTTGAAGGATAGGTCAGAGTCTAAGGTTATCCCAAGGCAGCGGGCCTGTGCGACTGGGGTGAGAGTGGTTCCATTAATTTTGATAGATGGGTCAGGTAGGGGTGTTGTGCATGGAGGGGTCAAGATTATGAACTCCGTTTTCTCCATGTTGAGTTGAGAAAGCGGGAGGAGAGAAAGGAGGCTACGGCTGCTAGACATTCTGGGACTCTGGACAACAGGGAGGTAATGTCTGGTCCAGAGAGATATATTTGGGTGTCGTCAGCATAGCAATGGTAATGGAAACCATGGGATTCTATGAGTTGGCCAAGGCCTAGGGTGTAGATGGAGAACAGGAGGGGTCCTAGGATGGAGCCTTGGGGGACACCTACAGAAAGAGGGCATGGCGGGGGAGGTGATGTGCGAGTGAGATGCCAAGGGATTAAAGCATTTCTAACAGGAGGGAATGGTCGACTGTGTCAAAGGCAGAGGAGGAGGA
Source organism: Leptodactylus fallax (assembly GCA_947044405.1). Classification (NCBI taxonomy): domain Eukaryota; kingdom Metazoa; phylum Chordata; class Amphibia; order Anura; family Leptodactylidae; genus Leptodactylus; species Leptodactylus fallax. The sequence goes on from CAMRHE010000050.1 coordinate 697,885, forward strand.
CAGAGTAGTGGCTTTGGCAGTTAGAAGGTCATTAGTGACCTTAGTTAGGGCAGTTTCTGTGGAGTGATGGGGTCTGAAGCCTGACAATAGTCTGTCAAAGAGCACATTGGACGAGAGATAGGAGGACAGTTTGGGAGTGGACGTGTTGCTCCAGCAGTTTAGAGGTGTACGGGAGCAGTGAGGTGGGGCGATAGTTGGCTGGAGAGGACAGGTCGAGGGAGGGTTTCTTAAGTATAGGTGTGACGGTAGCATGTTTGAAGGCGGAAGGGAAGGATCCATTGGTTAGGGATAAGTTGAAGAGATGGGTTAGGGCAGGAGTAATGATTTCAGAGAGTGTGGGGATGAGGTGTGACTGCATAGGGTCAAGCACGCAGGAGGTGAGGTGGGATTTAGATATTAGAGTGGACAGTTTTTCATCAGTGACGGAGAAACAGGTTAAAGATGAAGAGCACAGGACAGTTGGGTAGAGTGGTTGTTGGGGGTGTAGGGTGAGACTGTCTCTGATGGTGTCAATTTTGCTTTTGAAATAAGAGGCAAAGTCATCAGCTTTAATAAGTGATGTCCGAGGGGGCACAGGAGGACAGAGAAGGGAGTTGAAGGTAGTGAATAGCTGTTTGGGGTTGCGGGATAGGGCAGATATTGGCGTGGAGAAGTAGACCTGTTTTGCAGAGGTGAGTGCATTCTTGAATGTGAGTACTGCCTCTTTATACCTAAGAAAGTCCTCCTGGGAGTGGCTTTTCTTCCAGAGGCGTTCTGCAACCCGTGAGACACGTGTCAGTTCTTTAGTCAGGTTAGTGTGCCAGGGTTGCCTATTGATCGGTCGGGCTCTTGTGTTAGTGAAGGGGGCTACAGAGTCAAGGGCTGAGGTAATGGTGGTATTGTAGAAGTCAGTGGCGGTATCTACATCCTGGAGTGAGATTATGTCAGCGAGTGGTAGGAGAGAGTCTGAGAGCATGCGGATGTCAAGGCGATTAAGGTTTCTTATTCTGAAGTAGCGTTCTATGAGCCCTGACCTAAATCCTATTGAGCACCTTTGGAAGGAGCTGAAACATGCCATCTGGAAAAGGCACCCTTCAAACCCGATACAACTCCAGCAGTTTGCTCATGAGGAGTGGGCCAAAATACCTGTTGAGAGGTGCAGAAGTCTCATTGACAGTTACAGGAATCGTTTGATTGCAGTGATTGCCTCAAAAGGTTGTGCAACAAAATATTAAGTTAAGGGTACCATCTTTTCTGTCCAGGCCTGTTTCATGAGTTTTCTTTTTTAAAAAATTCTGTTGAAGCATGGTTGAAAAGCAATGTCTGACTTTCATTTGTTCATTTTCATAGAATTTTTATATATTATTACTTTTGTCAGATTCAAGTTATTTCTGTGACCATTGTGGGTTTTTCTTTCATTAAACGAGGTGTACCAACAATTTTGTCCATGTGTGTATATAAACAGAAAAATAAAAAAGTTATGAATTTTGGAAGGGTATATGAAAAAAAGTCACCAAGCATTAACGCACAAACTACCCTGCGTATTTAAGGGGTTAATAACATATATTACAAAGTTTCATATATTAACCTATACTGTTCATTTATGAAAATTTGTTTATAACTGGAGGTACACTTTAAGACCCTATTATACAGGTACATAATTGGGACAAACATGGAAAAAAAAACGTTCATAGGAGTGCTTGTTCCTGATAACTGGCCAGTGTAAACGTGCTTGCGATCGTGTGACAAAATGAATACATTTTTACTGTGGCACAAAAATTATCATTTGTTTGCATCATATTGTAATCTTTAACCAGGAATGTGCTGTCTGCGAGCAATGAAACTGTATGGAAGATGAACAATCACTTCTCCCCCATGTAGTGATGCAAATAAGTGTTGATCTATGTATTACATCATCAGTCTGTACTAGGGCTTTTACTGTGCAAATCCTATGTTTTCTATACTACACAATACAAAGAATAGCTTTATAGAGGTTGCTAAATGGATTATCCAATTATGGATAGGCAATATACTTCAATAATTTAAACAAGTAGTACAATAACAAATTAAAAACAAGGCTAAGTTTATTGTGTCAGAAACAGTTCTATTTTCAGGCCACTATGTGAAAAAAGATCATGATCCGACAATCAGACAGATGATGATCCAGGAGAAAATTCTAAATGAACATCCAACGTGCCATAAAGTGAACGAAGAACATCCAAAACCTTTTCTTGTATGTAGTCAACTTGTTCAGAAGGGCAATAGTCATCAAGACTTGACCTGGGAAAAGGACAATAAATCAAGTCATAATATGAGTTAAAATAGTGAGAACTACTGCAATGTACAATCGATAAGATCTCACACTGTTTAAAGAGGTCCTTTCATGTCCTCATTAACTGGTTAAGGACTGGGCCTAAAAGTGCCTAATGGACCAGGCCTCATTTTTCAGAACTGACATGTGTCACTTTATATGGCAATCACTTTGAGACACTATAACTTACTCATCTGATTTTGAGACTGTTTTTTTCATGACACATTGTACTTCATATTAGTGGTAAACATTGATCAATATTTTTGTATTTATTTATAAAAAAAATTAGGAAATTTGATGGAAAATTTTGAAAAAAAAAAAAAATCGCAATTTTCAAAATGTGAAATGCTCTGCTTATCAGACAGATAGTCATACCACCAAAATACATTAATAAATATTATCTACCATATCTCTACTTTATATTGGCATCATCTTTCAATCGTCCTTTGATTTATTTTGGATGTTAGAAAGCTTACAAGTGTAACAGCGATTTTCCAGATTTACAAGAAAATTTCCCAAACTCATTTTTTAGGGACCACTTCAGTTCTGAAGAGGATTATAAAGGCCTATAAATTAGAAACCCCCATAAATCACCCCACTTTCAAAACTGCACCCCTCAAATAATTCAAAACAGCATTTGGGAAGTTTGTTAACCCTTTAAACATTTCATGGGAATTAAAACAATATCGAGGTGAAATTTACACATTTCATTTTCATCCAATAATACATTCATTTATCCCTAAAATTAACACAATCACAAAGGGTTGAAGGAGAAAATGCATCTCACAGTTTGTTGTGCAATTTCTCCCGAGCACAGAAATACCCCACATGTGGGTGTAAACTAATTTGTGGGCACACGGCAGCGCATGGAAGAAAAGGAGCGACACTTGACATTTGAAAAGCAGATTTTGCTGGAATAGTTTTCAGGTACCATGTCTCATTTGCAGAGCCCCTAAAGTACCAGTACATTGGAAACCACCCAAAAGTGACCCCATTTTCGAAACTATACCCCTGACAGAATTTATCTAGGAGTATAGTGAGCATTTTGACCCTACAGCCGTTTCACAGATTTTATTAACATTGGGATGTGTAAATGAAAAATTACTAAAACATCACTTTATCCTCAAAGTTTTCTTTTTCACAAGGGGTTAGATGAGAATTAAAGGAGAAAAAGCACCCCACAAGTTGTTTACAATTATTCCTGAACACAGCAATACCCCATAAGTGGTTGTAATCTGCTGTATGGGTACATGGCGGGGCTCAGAATGGAAAGAATGCTATTTGGCTTTTGAAGGGCAGATTTTGCTGGAATAGTTTCAGGCGCCATGTCGCATTTTCAGAGCCCCTAGAGAACCAATACAATGGAAACCCCCAAAACTACACCCCTCACAGAACATAGTGGTATAGTGAGCATTTTGACCCCACAGCCGTTTCACAGATTTTATTAACATTGGGACATGAAAATGCAAAATTACTTTCTTTCCAATAATCCGTCAATTTAGCCCCAAATTTTTCATTTTCACAAGAGGATAAAGGAGAAAAAGCACCCCAAAGATTGTTACACAATTTCTTCTGAATACAGGAATACTCCCCATGTGGTTGTAATCTGCTGTATGGGTACATGGTGGGGCTCATAATGGAAAGAGCGCTATTTGGCTTTTGGAGAGAAGATTTTGCTGAAATAGTTTTCAGGTGCCATGTCACATTTGCAGAGCCCCTAAAGTACCAATACTATGGAAACCCCCAAAAAGTGACCCCATTTTGGAAACTACACCCCTCAAGAAATTTCTCAAGGAGTAATGGTGAGAATTTTGACCCTACAGCTGTTTCACATATTCTATTAGCATTAGGATGTAAAAATTAAAAATTACTTTTGTTTCCAATAAACCGTCCATTTAGCTCATATTTTTAATTTTTGAAAGGGGATAAAGAAGAAAAAGCACACCAGAGTTTGTTACAAATTTTTTTTCTGAACACAGAAATGCCCCATATGTGGTTGTAATCTCCTGTATGGGAACATGGTGAGGTTCAGAATGGAAAGAGCGCTATTTGGCTTTTGGAGGGCAGATTTTGCTGGAATAGTTTTAAGGTACCATATTGCATTTGCAGAGCCCCTAGAGTATCAATACAATGTAAACCCCTCAAAATTGACCCCATTTTAGAAACTACACCCCTCCAGGAATTTCTCAAGGGGTATTATCATTTTGAGCCTAAAAATGCTTTCCAAAAATTAATGTACAAAGTGAAAATTTAAATTTGTAAAGAAATATGCCATTTTGGTGCCCAATACGTTGTAGCCACTTTAAGTCATCAGAGACACACACTCCTAAATCTATTAAGTGGGCTATCCCGGGTACAAAAAAATTATATATGTGGGTGCAAACTGCTGCTTGGGCACATAGCAGGGCTCAGAAGGGAAGGAGCACTGCGCTTTTTAGCTTTTGGAGTGCAGATTTAGAGGGACTTTCTGGATGCCATGTTGTTTTTGCAGATCACTGGAGGTGCCAGTAAATTGGAATTCCCCAAGAAGTGACCCCATTTCGTAGGGGCAATTTTATGGTCTCTGTAAATATGACATGGTGTCCAAAATCCAACAATCTAAATCTACGCTCCAAAAGCCACATACCGCTCCTTCACATCTGCACCCTCCTGTGTGCCCAAACGGCAGTTTATGCCCACATGTATTACACTCGTGTACTGAGGATAATGTACTTAGTGTCATATGTGGGTATAAACTGCTGTTTGGGCACAGCCGGGCACAGAAGGGAAGGAGCCCCTATTTTGGTTTTTGAAGCATAGTTTGGTTTTTGGACGTCATGCCACTTTAGCAGAACCCCTGAATTGCCAGTAAAGTGGAATCCGCAGACTTGGGGCCCCATTTTGGAAACTGCACCACTGAAGGGATTTATCAAGTGGGGTAGCAAGCATTTTTAACCCTTGAGTATTGCATTCATTTAATTTCAATGAAGGAATGCGCAGCTGATAATGAAAAGGGAAAATTGCAATTTTTCCAGAGATTTGCCATTTCATTGCCTGATATTTTGTACCCAGCTTGTGTCAGCAGAGACACACACCCCAAAAACTGTTAAGTGGGTATCCCGGGCACAATAGCTTTTGGAGCGTTCATATCTGATACAAGCCGGGCACAACATATTATGCATTGAAATTACATATTCCTGGAAAAATTGCCATTTTCACCTTTCACAATCAGCTGCGTATTCATTTCTGGAGAATAAATTATAGCAAAACTTGTAGTTTCCAAAATGGGGACACATGTCAAGGGATTCCACTTTACTGGCATTTCAGGAGCTCTGCAAAAGTGTCATGACGTCCAAAACCTAAACTGTCTCAATCTGTGCGCCAAAAACCAAATATTGCTCATTCCAATTTGTGCCCGGCTGTTCCCAAACAGCAGTTTATATCCACATACGACATTAAGTATGTTATCCTGGGTACTCCAGTGTCATACATGTGGGCATAAACTGCAGTTTGGGCACACAGCAGGGTGCAGATGTGAAGGAGCGCTATGTGTCTTTTGGAGTGCAGATTCAGATGTTTGGTATCTGGACGTCATGTCATGTTTGTAGAGCCTCTAAGGTACCAAAAAAGTAGAATCAGTTGTGTTCTAATGATTTGGTGATTTTTGGGGTTTTTGTCTTCACATTGTACAAGCTATATCTTATTTATTTTCCTGGTGATGTGGCCATAATAGGGCTGATTTTTTGCGGTATGAGATGCATTTTTTAATGACACCATTTTTTGGGTGCCTATAACTTATTGAATAAATATTAACTCTTTCTGGGTGGATAAAAAAAAAAAAAAACATCAATTCTGCCATTGGTTTTTACCTTCTAATTTTTTTTTGCCGTGCAGCGTACAGCATACAGTGGGGAAAAAAAAAGTATTTAGTCAGCCACCAATTGTGCAAGTTCTCCCACTTAAAAAGATGAGAGAGGCCTCTAATTGATATCATAGGTAGACCTCAACTATGAGAGACAAAATGAGAAAACAAATCCAGAAAATCACATTGTCTGATTTTTTAAGAATTTATTTGCAAATTATGGTGGAAAATAAGTATTTGGTCAATAACAAAAGTTCATCTCAGTAATTTGTTATATATCCTTTGTTGGCAATGACAGAGGTCAAACGTTTCCTTTAAGTCTTCACATGGTTGGCACACACTGTTGTTGGTATGTTGGCCCATTCCTCCATGCAGATCTCCACTAGAGCAGTGATGTTTTGGGGCTGTCGCTGGGTAACACGGACTTTTAATTCCCTACAAAGGTTTTCTATGGGCTTGAGATCTGGAAACTGGCTAGGCCACACCAGGACCTTGATATGCTTCTTACGAAGCCACTCCTTCGTTGCCCTGGCGGTGTGCTTGGGATCATTCTCATGCTGAAAGACCCAGCCACATTTCATCTTCAATGCCCTTGCTGATGGCAGGAGGTTTGCACTCAAAATCTCACGATACATGGCCCCATTCATTCTTTCATGTACAAGGATCAGTTGTCCTGGTCCCTTTGCAGAGAAACAGCCCCAAAGCATGATGTTGCCACCCCCATGCTTTACAGTAGGTATAGTGTTCTTTGGCTTTAACTCCGCATTCACTCTCCTCCAAACATGACGAGTTGTGTTTCTACCAAACAGTTCTACTTTGGTTTCATCTGACCATATGACCATTCTCCCAATACTCTTCTAGAACATCCAAATGCTCTCTAGCAAACTTCAGACGGGCCCGGATATGTACTGGCTTAAGCAGGGGGACACGTCTGGCACTGCAGGATCTGAGGTCCTGGAGGCGTAGTGTGTTACTGACTGTATCCTTTGTTATGTTAGTCCCAGCTTTCTGCAGGTCATTCACTAGGCCCCCCTGTGTGGTTCTGGGATTTTTGCTCACTGTTCTTGTGATCATTTTGACCCCACGGGGTGAGATCTTGCGTGGAGCCCCTGATCGAGGGAGATTATCAGTGGTCTTGTATGTCTTCCATTTTCTAATTATTGCTCCCACAGTTGATTTCTTCACACCAAGCTGCTTGCCTATTGCAGATTCAGTCTTCTCAGCCTGGTGCAGGTCTACAATTTTGTTTCTGGTGTCCTTCCACAGCTCTTTGGTCTTCACCATAGTGGAGTTTGTAGTGTGACTGTTTGAGGTTTTGGACAGGTGTCTTTTATACTGATAACAATTTCAAACAGGTGCCATTACTACAGGTAATGAGTGGAGGACAGAGGAGTCTCTTAACCCCTTCACGCATTCTCACGTACATGTACGTGGGAGAATGTGGCTAGTTACCGCATCCCCATGTACAGGTACGTGACGGTGATCGAGCGGGCTCAGAAGCAGAGCCCGTGCGATCACCGCGGGAGCCCGGCAGTATTAACCCTTAAAATGCCGTGGTCAATAGCGACCGCGGCATCCAAGGGGTTCCGCCATCTTGCGGCACCCCCCCGCGGCGAGATCGGTGGGTGCCGATATCTATAATCTGCAGCCTGGGGTCTGCCAAGTGACCCCAGGCTGCCTGGAGACCCCACTACCTGGTTGATCCTGCCGAGCCCTGCGGAAGTCAGCGCTGTGTTTCCATAGCGCTGACTTCCTGTATAGACTGCAAGACACTTGCATGCTTGTGTCTTGCAGTCTATAGTACTGAGCCAGAGATCAAAGCATCTCTGGCTCAGGTGTCCTAATGGGACACAAGAAAAAGTAAAAAAAGTTAAAAAATAAATAAAGTATGTGAAAAAAATTAATAAAAGAATAAAGCCCCAAAAATTCCCTTTTCCTATATAAAATGAATTATATAAAAAATAAACCTAAAAATTAATAAAAACAATACATATTTGGTATTGCCACGTCCGTAACAACCTGTACAATAAAACTGAAACCATATTTAATGTACACAGTGAACGTCGGGGGAAAAAAAAACGCCAAAAGTAATGACTTTTCACCATCTCACCTTACAAAATATGCCATAAAAAGTGATCAAAAAGTCATATGTACCCCAAAACAGTACCAATAAAAAGCACAGGTTGTCCCGCAAAAAATAAGCCCTAAACCAACTCTCTAAACTGAAAAATAAAAATGCTACGCATCTTAGAAGATGGCGATGCAAAAAAAAAAAAATTGATTTATGTCCCCAAATGGGTTTTTGTTCTGCAAAATTGGTATTGCATAAAATACAATATAAATGAGGTATCGCCATAATCGTACCGACCCGCAGAATAAAGATAACATGTTACTTACGCTCTACGCTGCATGGTGAAAAATTTAAACGGTAAAACGCAGTGCCAGAATTGATGAGGTTGTTTTCTAATCCACCAAGAAAGAGTTAATAAAATTTATTTAATAAGTTGTAAGCACCTAAAAATGATGTCATTAAAAAATACATCTCATACTGCAAACAACAAGCCCTCATATGGCTACATCACCAGAGAAATAAAGAAAATATAGCTCGTACAATGTGAAGACAAAAACCCCCCAAAAATCGCCAAATCATTAGAACATAACTGGCTGTGGCAGGAAGGGAATGTATAAACTGTGCGAGCATATATGAGGGTACAAACCAGATTTAGAGCTTACGAGGAATAATAAACCAGAAGTGACCCCCAGAGTGACCTCCCCAATAATAGGAACTACTGGGGAAATAGTAGGGAATTTAGTGTACCCAATATACTCCGCACAGCTTACATATTCACTTTTCCCCATCTGCTGTGCAGTCACGTCTGGGATACTAAAGCTCACTACACCCCTTGATAAATTCTTTGAGGTGTGCAGTTTTCAAAATGGGGTCATTCCCTAGGGGATTCCACTTTACTGGTATTTTAGAGGCTCTGCAAACATGACATGGCGTCCAGATCCCAAACATCTGAATCTGCGCTCCAAAAGCCACATAGTGCTTCCCTTCTGTGCCCTACTGTGTTCCCAAACTGCAGTTTATACCCACATGTATCACACTTGTCGTACCCAGAATAATGTACTTAATGTCATATGTGGGTATAAACTGCTGTTTGGGCACAGCCGAGCACAGAAGGGAAGGAGCGCTATTTGGTTTTTGGACGCCATTGCACTTTTGCAGAGCTGAAATGCCAGTACAGTGGAATCCCCTGACATGTCACCCCATTTTGGAAACTACACCCCTGAAGGAATTTATCCTGGGGTACAGTGAGCATTTTTAACCCCCAAGTGTTGCTATAATTTATTATCCATAAATGAATACGCAGCTGATGGTGAAAGGTGAAAATGACAATTTATCCAGGAATAATACAGTGCGTAATATGTTGTGCCCGGCTTGTATCAGAGATGAACGCTCCAAAAGCGGTCACATATTTTGCACTGAAATGGCGTATCTATAGAAAAATTTCATTTTTAACTTTTCATTATCAGCTGCGCATTCATTTCTGGAAATTAAAAGAATGCAACACTTAAGGGTTAATAATGCTCGCTACCCCACTTGATAAATCCCTTGAAGGGTATAGTTTCTAAAATGGGGTGACATGTCTGCGGATTCCACTTTACTGGCAATTCATGGGTTCTGCAAAAGTGGCATGGTGTCCAAAAAGCAAACTGTGCTTCAAAAACCAAATTAGCGCTCCTTCCCTTCTGTGCCCGGCTGTGCCCAAACAGCAGTATATACCACATATGGCATTAAGTACACTATCCTGGGTACACCAGTGTCATACATGTGGGCATAAACTGTCATTTGGGCACACAGCAGGGCGCAAATGTGAAGGAGCACTATGTGCCTTTGGAGAGCATATTTAGATTGTTGTTTTTTTGGACGCCATGTCACATTTGCAGAGACCCTAAAATTGCCCCTACAAAATGGGGGTCACTTCTTGGGGAATTCCAATTTACTGGTACCTCCAGGGCTCTGCAAAAACAACATGGCGACGAGAAAGTACTCCAAAAGCTAAAAAAACACAGTGCTCCTTCCCTTCTGAGCCTTGCTGTGTGCCCAAGCAGCAGTTTACACCCACATATTTAATTTTTTTTATCCCCGGGATAGCCTACTTAATAGTTTTAGGAGTTCATGTCTCTGATGCCACAAAGTGGCCGCAACGTATTAGGCACTGAAATTGGATATTTCTTTAAAAACTTTAATTTTCACTTTGTACATTAATTTTTGGGAAGCATTTTTAGGCTCAAAATCATAATATCCCTTGATACATTCCTTGAGGGGTGTAGTTTCTAAAATGGGATCACTTTTAGGGGGTTTCCATTGTACTGGTACTTTAGGGGCTCTGCAAATGCGACATGGCACTCAAAAACTATTCCAGCCACATCTGCCCTCCAAAAGCCAAACAGCGCTCTTTCCATTCTGAGCCCCACCATGTACCCATACAGCAGATTACAACCACATATGGGGCATTTCTGTGTTCAGAAGAAATTGTGTAACAAACTGTGGGGTGTTTTTTCTTCTTTAACCACTTGCAAAAATTAAAAATATGTCGCTAAATGGACGGTTTATTGGAAAAAAGTAATTTTACATTTTTACGTCCCTAAGTCAATAAAATCTGTGAAACAGCTGTGAGGTCAAAATGCTCACTATACCCCTAGATAAATTTTATGAGGGGTGTAGTTTTCAAAATGGGGGCACTTTTTGGGGGTTTGTATTGTATTGGTACTTTAGGGGCTCTGCAAATGCGACATGGCACCTGAAAACTATTCCAGCAAAATCTGCCCTCCAAAAGCTAAATAGCGCTCTTTCCATTCTGAGCCCCACCATGTACCCAAGCAGCAGATTACAACCACATATGGGGCATTTCTGTGTTCAGGAAAAATTGTGTAACGAACTTTGGGGAGCTTTTTCTCCTTTGTCCTCTTGTGAAAATGAAAAATTTGGGGCTAAATTGACGGTTTATTGGAAAAAAAGTAATTTTTCATTTTAACGTCCCAATGTTAATAAAATTTGTGAAACAGCTGTATGGTTAAAATGCTCACTATACCCCTTGATATGTTCTGTGAGTGGTGTAGTTTTCAAAATGGGGTCACTTTTAGGGGGTTTCCACTGTATTGGTACTTTGGGGGCTCTGCAAATGCGACATGGTACCTGAAAACTATTCCAGCAAAATCTGCCTTCCAAAAGCCAAATAGCGCTCTTTCCATTCTGAGCCCTGCCATGTACCCATACAGCAGATTACGACCACATATGGGGTATTGCCGTGTTCAGGAGCAATTATCTGCAAACTGTGGGGTGCTTTTTCTCCTTTAACCCCTTGTGAAAATGAAAACTTTGGGGATAAAGTGACATTTTAGTAATGTTTCATTTATACATCCCAGTGTTAGCAAAATCTGTGAAACGGCTGTAAGGTCAAAATGCTCACTATACCCCTTGATGAATTCTGTGAGGGGTGTAGTTTCCAAAATGGGGTCACTTTTTGGGGTTTTCCTTTATATTGGTACTCTAGTGGCTTTGCAAATGAGACATGGCACCTGAAAACTATTCCAGCAAAATCTGCTTTTCAGACGCCCATTGTCGCTCCTTCCCTTCCGTCCGCTGCCATTCGCCCAAACATCAGTTTACACCCACTTGTGGGGTATTTCCGTGCTCGGGAGAAATTGCATAACAAACTGTGAGATGCATTTTCTCCTTTAACCCTTTGTGAATGTGTTAATTTTAGGGCTAAATTAAGGAATTAGTGGGAAAAAATTAAATGTCTAAATTTCACCTCCATATTGTTTTAATTCCAGTGAAATGCTTAAAGGGTTAAACAAACTTCCCAAATGTTATTTTGCATTATTTGAGGGGTGCATTTTTGAAAATGGGGTCATTTATGGGGGTTTCTAATATATAGGCCATTATAATCCTCTTCAGAACTGAAGTGGTCCCTAAAAAATTAGTTTGGGAAATTTTCTTGTAAATCTGCAAAATCGCTGTTACACTTGTAAGCCTTCTAACATCCAAAATAAATTACAGGACGATTAAAAGATGATGCCGATATATAGCAGAGATATGGTAGATAATATGTATTAATGTATTTGGGTGGTATGACTATCTGTCTGAAAAGCAGAGCATTTCACATTTTGAAAATTGCGATTTTTTTCCAAATTTCCATCAAATTTCCTATTTTTTTATAAATAAATACAAAAATATTCATTAGTGTTTACCACTAACATGAAGTACAATGTGTCACGAAAAAACAGTCTCAAAATCACTTGTGTAAGTTAAGTCGTCTCAAAGTTATTGCCATATAAAGTGACACATGTCAGTTTTGAAAAACGAGGCCTGGTCCTTAACGCATTTTTGGGCTCGGTCTTGAAGGGGTTAAAGAAGAAGTTACAGGTCTGTGAGAGCCAGAAATCTTGCTTGTTTGTAGGTGACCAAATACTTATTTTTCACCATAATTTGCAAATAAATTCTTAAAAAAATCAGACAATGTGATTTTCTAGATATGTTTTCTCATTTTGTCTCTCATAGTTGAGGTCTACCAATGATGTCAATTACAGGCCTCTCTCATCTTTTTAAGTGGGAGAACTTGCAGAATTGGTGGCTGACTAAATACTTTTATTCCCCACTGTAAGTAACAGGTTACCTTTATTATGCGGGTTGGTACGATTATGCCAATACCTCATTTATATTTTTTTTTATGCGTTACTAGTTCTGCAGAATAAAAACCATTTGTGGACATAAATCAATTGTTTTTGCATCACCATATTCTGAGATGCGTAACATTTTTATTTTTCAGTTGACAGAGTTGATTTAGGGCTTATTTTATGTGGGAGGACATGTGCTTTTTATTGGTACTGTTTTGAGGTACATATGAGTTTTATATCACTTTTTATAGAATTTTTTTGTAAGCGAGATAGCCAAAAATCATTACTTCCAGCGTTTTTTTATCCTATGTTCACCGTGTACGTTAAATATTGTTTCACTTTTATTGTACAGGTTGTTATGGACGCGGTGATACCAAATATGTATTGTTTTTATTAATTTTTAGTTTTTTTTAAATAATTCATTTTATATAGGAAAGGGGAATTTTTGGGGCTTTATAACTTTATAAATTTTTTTTTTTTTTTTTTTTTACACACTATTTTTTTTTTTAAACTTTTTTTTTTTCTTTTTACTTGTCCTATAAGGACACCTGAACCACCAATGCACTGATCACTGGTTCAGTATTATAGACTGCAATTCACGAGCATACAGTGTCTTGCAGTCTATACAGAGCTTAGGTAAAAAAACAAAAACAACAACGCCGAGCGGCACATAGGGTAATATTGTTTTTATAAAAAGTTGAATGACACAATGTAAATTGTGTTCAGAAAATGTGGGAAGAATAAAGTGACTAGGACGTGTCCACTAATAAAGGTTGAGAGGAGGTGGATAAAGTGGTAGAGTGGGTCCACAATTCATGGGCATACACCTGAATGGGTATAGTGTATATCAATACCCCCTCAGTTGATTAGCCCACTAGTAGTGGATTGGCCACAGTGTAGATAAGCTCTCACCTTGAATGGTTAGGTATGGTATAATGTCGTATATTTTAGTGGAATGGTCCAAACTATGTCACAGGATGAGGGAGCAGCGGGACCTCTAGGCGTCAGGATCTCCTGGATCCAAACGGTATTCCAAATGTAGAAATGGTAGGAGTGACTCCAAAAAAAGAGAGGTAGGGGACCGCGCTTCACCAAGGTTGCTTTAATAAACTCTAAAACACAACGCGTTTCGAGGATCAATGGTCCTCTTTATCAAGTGTACAAGAGACTGGTTAAAAAAGGAAATAAACATGAACAAATAAGAATAGAAAAACAGATAATGTTCATCAAATAATCAATGTGAAATTAAATAATAATAATAATAATAATACACATATACAGTACTTATAAATTGATTAAAACTGAGAAAAGTGGCTATGAATGTATCAACCACAATATGAATTCTTTAAAGGCTATGTGTAATAAATAAGGCGGACAATAAATTAACAATTAAAATCATATAAAAAGTGGCTATGAATGTGTATCAACCACAATATGAATTATTTAAAGGCTATGTGTAATAAATAAGGCGCACAATAAATTTACAATTAAAATCGTATAAAAAATGAAAACAATTAAGAGAAATATTTATAAATGTGGGTAACATTAACAATATTGAGTATAAAGGAATGTTAATAAGTAACAAAGATATGAATACATATCAAAAGAGATACATACATAGTAACAGAGAGACGGAAAATAAATAAATCATGAATTGCCAATGGTAATAGAATCTGGTACTTGGAGATTATTAAAACATGGGTAAAAGTGTGTGTGAGGAGTTGTGGAGGTTGGTACAAAAAGAAAAATAAAATAATATATATATATATATAAAACTATATAAAATAATATATAAAATAAAGACTGGGAAAGTAGTGTTTGGAACTTACCAGCCTCAAAGGGTTAGCTGTATTTGTAAATGCGGGTAACATGAAGGAAAACAAAGACTGGGAAAGTAGTGTTTGGAACTTACCAGCCTGGAGGGGTTAGCTGTAAAAAGCAGAAGTGTGTGGTAGGACCATTTACTTGGGGTTTATATAGGTATACCTGGCTAGGACTGCCCATATTAGGGGAGGAGTTCTGATCAGAAGAAAAAAAAAAATAAAAAAAAATAATAGAATATGAGAAAATGGTAATAGGTTTCAAAGGTGTAAATAAGTATCAACTGAGATACAACATGAGTTGTTGATTTGGCACTCGGTTACGCTAGGTTGGCAAGTTTCCAGATGAACACAATATTGAGTATGAAGGAATGTAAATAAGTAACAAAGACATGAAAAAAAAAAAAAAAGGAAACTATATAAAATTATTGTATATATTACCAGTGCCTCCATAATACCTCAGGACTGTTTTAGTCGTATACAGATTCAAGTGCTTCAGCCATGGGTACCCGTTTCGCACCCAGTTATGCCAATATCTTTATGGGACGCTATGAGGAATCCTTCATCCAAAACAAACACTTCTGGTCACATAACATAGTTTTTTATAGAAGAGATATTGATGACCTCTTATTTATATGGGAAGGCACTGAACAATCCTTTCAAGAGTTCACCAAATACCTCAACAATAACGATTGGGGAATCACCCTAAGTGGCCAACCCCAAATAAACACGATCGAGTTCCTAGATTTGGAACTAACTGGTGGCCCTAATGGTATTAACACTAAAACTTTTTTTAAGAAAGTGGACTGCAACAGCCTACTAGATTATCGGAGTTCCCATTATAGGAAATGGAGAGACAATGTACCTTTCAGCCAATTCAAACGGATCAGACGCAATTGTACTAGTGATGCAGATTTCAAAATACAGAGTAAAATCCTAACCCAACGATTTCAAGAGAAATATTATCCGAAAAGGATTATCCAAGCAGCAGAATCAAAAGCACAATCCTTGACCCAGTCTGATTGTCTGATTCCCTCTGAGAAAAATAATGTTAGAGGGTTCGGACATAATTTTATCACTACCTATAATAATGCACATAATAGGGTCAGAATGATTCTTGATAAACACTGGCCAATACTCCTCAATGATCCACTACTCAAAACCAATATCCCCTCCAAACCATCCATCACCTTCAGAAGAGCCAAGACTTTAAAAAATCTCTTGGCCCCAAGTAAACTTAGATCTCTTACCAAGCCCAAGGATCCGAGCTCCATGCACTTACAAACAAATGGTGTATTTAAATGTAAACATAAGAAATGTAAATGCTGTAATACAATCAATCATTTAGCAAAAGACATCACTAGCGTTGTCACGGGCGAAACTTTTCAGATCAAGCATTCTTTAGATTGTTCCTCTTCCTACGTTATTTATGTCCTTGAATGCCCTTGTGGACTTCAGTATATAGGCCGAACCATTAGACCACTAAGAGAAAGACTAAATAAACATAGGTCTAATGTACAGAATGGTTACCTCAAGCATAGTGTTTCGAAACATGCTTTATTGGTACACAATTCCAGCTTTAATGGGTTTAAAATCACACCATTAGACCATATTCCTACACATATCAATAATAGGTTTGATAAACTAAAAAGAAAAGAAATGTACTGGATATTCAAATTTAATTCACTGACACCAGCTGGTCTCAATGAAGCACTTGAATCTGTATACGACTAAAACAGTCCTGAGGTATTATGGAGACACTGGTAATATATACAATAATTTTATATAGTTTCCTTTTTTTTTTTCATATCTTTGTTACTTATTAACATTCCTTCATACTCAATATTGTGTTCATCTGGAAACTTGCCAACCTAGCGTAACCGAGTGCCAAATCAACAACTCATGTTGTATCTCAGTTGATACTTATTTACACCTTTGACACCTATTACCATTTTCTCATATTCAATTTTTTTTTTTTTTTTCTTCTGATCAGAACTCCTCCCCTAATATGGGCAGTCCTGGCCAGGTATACCTATATAAACCCCCAAGTAAATGGTCCTACCACACACTTCTGCTTTTTACATCTAACCCCTCCAGGCTGGTAAGTTCCAAACACTACTTTCCCAGTCTTTGTTTTCCTTCATGTTACCCGCATTTACAAATACAGCTAACTCTTTGAGGCTGGTAAGTTCCAAACACTACTTTCCCAGTCTTTATTTTATATATTATTTTATATAGTTTTATATATATATATTTTATTTTATTTTTCTTTTTGTACCAACCTCCACAACTCCTCACACACACTTTTACCCATGTTTTAATAATCTCCAAGTACCAGATTCTATTACCATTGGCAATTCATGATTTATTTATTTTCCGTATCTCTGTTACTATGTATGTATCACTTTTGATATGTATTCATATCTTTGTTACTTATTAACATTCCTTTATACTCAATATTGTTAATGTTACCCACATTTATAAATATTTCTCTTAATTGTTTTCATTTTTTATACGATTTTAATTGTTAATTTATTGTCCGCCTTATTTATTACACATAGCCTTTAAATAATTCATATTGTGGTTGATACACATTCATAGCCACTTTTTATACGATTTTAATTGTTAATTTATTGTCCGCCTTATTTATTACACATAGCCTTTAAATAATTCATATTGTGGTTGATACACATTCATAGCCACTTTTCTCAGTTTTAATCAATTTATAAGTACTGTATATGTGTATTATTATTATTATTATTATTATTATTATTATTATTATTATTTAATTTCACATTGATTATTTGATGAACATTATCTGTTTTTCTATTCTTATTTGTTCATGTTTATTTCCTTTTTTAACCAGTCTCTTGTACACTTGATAAAGAGGACCATTGATCCTCGAAACGCGTTGCGTTTTAGAGTTTATTAAAGCAACCTTGGTGAAGCGCGGTCCCCTACCTCTCTTTTTTTGGAGTCACTCCTACCATTTCTACATTTGCAGTCTATACAGGAAATCTTCCTGACTACCTGAGGTCCCGGCAAGCTCAACCAGGTAGTGGAGGCTACAGGTAGCCTGGGGTCACTGGCCAGACCTCGGGCTTCAGAAAATAGATATCCAGGGGGTGCCGGGGGGGGGGGCAGCAACATGGCGGAACCCCTTGGATGCCGCGATCAAACTAAGTTCCGACCTGTGATTATGGAGCAGGGTGTTAGCTGTCAATTACAGCTAACACCCGCTCCTGATCCCGCTCACTGTGTCTCTGAACTGTCGGCTGTAAATTTACAATTCGGCGGACTTCAGAGACCAGGACCGCTGGTCGTAAATTTACGGCTGGCGGTCATCATCTGGTTAAAGTGTGGTTTTATATAACGCCCTTTTGATGGTGGGGAGATGTTGGTGCCGAAACTAACGGCACTGATATCTCCAACCCCAGGGCACATACCAGGAAAGCAGACAGTGTGTTGTTGGTTTTCTAGCGGTTTATAAAACCGCACTTTCATGAGGACATGAAAGGTCCTCTTTAATGCTTAAAGCAACAATTTACCTCAGTTGGGTTCTCTATTTTACTGGTAATCTTCCTGAATCAGAAGACCTTCTCTGCAGAACTAACAGCTTACCGAACTCATGGCCTGACTGCTGTCATTGTACTATGACATCCAATTAAAATTCTACGATCACTGCAGCAGTAAAGCACTTCAATTTATATAATAAAGCTAAATATCAGTACACTAACAAATTCCAACCAACCAACAATAATCACTCAATGTAAACAAAACAAAAAAAAAAAATCTGACTATTAGACCATGCACTTGCTGTTTATGCTACTCTGGGTGCTCCTATAAACAATGCTTATAGAATAGGTCAATCAAACTTTTTTAACTTGGGCCTCAACAGTCAATCTGCTGTCAACCCATGAGCTCACCAGCAAAGAAATACTATCATAGAGCACCAAACAAATGCCACTGTGTAGCAAACATAATGCCCTCACTAGTAGCAATCAATTAAGAGTGCATCATAAATAATAACCCTAGTTTTAGGGCTGGGCGATTATGACCTAAATCAAAATCACAATTCATCGGGCATTTTACCTAGTTTACAAATAATGGCCATTATCTAAGTAACGCCCCTTTTAAACCACGCCCCTTTTACAGTATGATTAAGTGTTGGGCGAGTATTCATGTTGCGAGGCCTGCCTGGCAGTTTTATTTGGACCGAACATGGTTGAACCCAGTGACCCCCAAGGCGAACATTTGACATGCCCCCCCCGCACAAAACGCATTCCTGCGCATACTATTATGCCCCATAGTGGCCCCTGCACACACTATTATGCCCCATAGTGGCCCCTGCACACACTATTATGCCCCATAGTGGCCCCTGCACACACTAGTATGCCCCATAGAGGCCCCTGCACACAGTATTATGCCCCATAGTGGACCACCCATGAACAATTATTATACTCTGGGGTCTTTTCAGACCCCAGAGTATAATGATTGGTGACCCAGTGGAGGATACAAACATAAAAACAATGTTACTTACCTCCCCCGGGCTCAGGCGCACTCCCCGCTACTTTCGTCCTTCTTCAATGTTTGACCAGACGTCACATGAGCCAGGCCGGTGCTGCGACACAGAATTACGCCAGCCTGGCCCACGTGACTTCTGGGATGTCACCAAGGAGGCAGAGACCGCCCGAGTGCAGGAGAGGTAAGTAACATTGTTTTTATGTTCCCTCACCTCCCCTGGGCCTCCAATTATTATACTATGGGGTCTGAAAAGACCCCAGAGTATAATGATAGCAGTGTTTGTGGGGTTCATGAGCTCACGGCCTTACTTACCGATCCCCTCCTGCTGACAGCCACCTCTGCTTTCGCAGAATGGGAAGCACAGGCGGCCGTGAGCAGGAGCGGGGATCGGTAAGTAAATAGGACCCGTTACCTGCTGGTGTTACTCCAGCAGGTAACGGCCTAATAAAAAAAAAATAAAAATAAAAACACACATCAGCGGCCCCCTAATGTCCCGGGCCCTGTGGTAGCCGCTACCGCTGCTACCCCGGTATTTACGCCACTGCCTGAACCAAAACTGCTATTATTATACTGTTGGATCTCTTCAGACCCCAGAGTAAAATAAGCAGAGGGCCAGGGGAGGTGAGGAAACATAAAAACAGTGTTACTCACCTATCCTGCGTCCAACGCGACTCCCTGCTGTTTTCGGCGCTTCTGGCTGACGTCAGGGACCACTACTAGGTCTTAGTGTTACGTGGCATTGTAATGCATAAATGCAAGCATTGTGACTCCACATGAAGTCTGCCAGTCCCTGATGTCAGAGAGTAGCACCGAACACTGCAGGAAGTCACGCTGGAGAAGTGAGTAACACTGTTTTTTAAGTTTGATCACCTCCCCTGGGCCTCAACTCATTATACTTTGGGGTCTGAAGAGACTAAGGTATAATAATAGCAGTTTCGGTTTGGGCCATGTTTGGTCCAAACAAAATTACAAATTTTGTAATAACCGAACCAAAATAACAAAATCACATCGGTTATCCCAGTTGATCTTCGGTTTTGGTTATTTATCGATTAATTGCCCAGCCCTACCTAGCAGCAAAAAAATACCACACCACAGCACAAAATACCAGCATTCAGCAGAAAATACCAACCCAAAAGTGCCAAACAACTCAGTGCAGCGCAACATCTTACCCTTGCAGCACCAAACACCACTGTGCAGTACAAAATACCACCATAGTAGAGCATCCCTAGTAGCAGCACTGCCCCCAACCTTCCCCTCATTTATAGTCATCACAGCTGCTTCAGCCTTACTAGGTAGTGGGACAGCACTGATAATGCCAAGATAACATTATCAGAGCTTCTGCTTCCATTGGCAGGGACCTGCACCTCATCAACCAGTGAGGCCTGCCTCAAAGTTTTAGAAGCATTGTTATTCATTTCTAAGAAATTTGTGGCATATGAAGTTGTGCTAGCACTTACCTGGCTAATGTGACAAGGGTTGGTTTTGGGAGATGTTTCAATAAATGTTTCATAGACTGGATTAAACATTCAATTTCCATCTCTGAGCTGACATGATGAGGAAGCTCGGCATAATCACATGTAAGACCAGCTTGATGAATCTGTAAACAATAAATATCACCAAGTGAGAAAAGAGACATGTCTGTTGATCCTTTCCAGGGTTTTTCTCTTATGATGAAGATTCAATTTCTAAAATATTCTAATACAAGTCAAATGTCATTCCCAGACAGCACTCCTGGCCAATTCCTATCTTGAGTCACCTTTGAGGCTGTAAATTGTAAATGTAAAGAGATATATATATATAAGAATGCTGACATCCAGTATGGCAGTCCAGTATAGGTACAGTCTATTTATGGCTGTGTTGTTATGGAAACCTAGTACATTAAATGTGACATTATATTGGCTAATACACGCTATACGACTGAATATTTAAGGACCTGCTATGGAAACCTGGTGTAAAGCTGTGTGTATGTCAAGACTGAAGAACCTGCGAGTTTCCATTGGTCCATAAGAGTCATGTGATCATGTGTATCTCAGTTTGGATATCAGTGAAAAACCTGTGATTGGTTGTTATGGAAAACTGGAGTAAAGCTGTGTGTATGTGACCTTGTGTAACAGTGTCATCCACAGCACTCTGCGCCTTTAAAGTTGACTTACAGCAGTGAAGACAAATGACTGGGTTGTTATGGAAACCTGGAGTAAAGCTGTGTGCATGTGGAGACTAAGCACCTGCGAGCTTCTATTGGCTGATAAGGGACATGTGACCATGTGTATGGCAGTTGGAATATGAGTGAAATACTTGCAGGCTTCTATTGGCTAATGGAGGTCATTTTTTGGGAATACTGTATCTCAGGAATGGTACGTCCTAGAGAACTAAAACCTTCCTGGACACCTGATGTACCTGTGTGCCAAATTTGGTGAAGATCGGTCCAGTCGTTTGATCGCGCATAAAGAACAGATAGACAGAAACTCATTTTTATATATATAAGAGATAAGAGATAAACACAGCCCAGCCTTGACAGTCAATTACAGTAGCTCTAAGTACTTTACACTAATGCATCAGTAGGTTAAAAGCCGCTTCAGCATGGATGGTAAAGTCGATTAGAAATACATTACAGGCTACTATTCTTTGTTCATTAGTCTCTTTAGATTATGAAATAATTCAAAATACAGATAGTTTATCCTAGTGAAAAACTGAGGGCTATTTATCAAACAAAGTGCAACAGAATTCTGGAGTAATTTGTGGCAAAAAATATCTAACAGGACTCCTGCCACATTTATCAAATGACTAAAAATGGATGTAAGGCTTTGCAAGAAGGGGTGTGATCTCACCGAAAGTGGGTGTGGCCTAAGTTGCAACATTGTGCACAAACAATGTGCCCAATTTTGGTGTTGGACAATTTTATATATTGTAAAATTGTCCACACATTATCAGTGGAACTTCTGCTTTACAGTCTTTGCCTTGTGCAAAAGATGACACTGGCAGAGACCTGTACCTCACCAACCAGTGAAGACTGCCTCACATTTTTAGAAGCAAGCTACTATTCTACTGGAAATACTGAGGGCGATTTATCAAACAAAATGTGCTAGAATTCTGGAATAATTTGCGCCAAAAACTAACATGACTTCTGCCATATTTTCAAATGTTTTGACACTTTTCACATACAATGACTTGTGCAATAAATAGATCTGTGGCTTTGCAAGAAGGGGTATGATCTCACCGAAAGTGGGTGTGGCCTAAATTCCAAGACTGCATAGCCTAAATCTGCACTGACTTTTTAGAGACAGTATTAGTAAATCTGCCCCATTGGTTGGTGAATATAAAATCTATTTTTGTACACTACACATTCTCACACTCAATTTAACCCCCTTACAGTACTGAATGAGCAGGACTTGGGGCTTGAGCAAAGTGCATTACAGTTCACCCCGTGTAGAACACATGACACTGTAACTTTAAACGGTTTTAACTCTGTATCATGTCTGTAACCCACATAGATTTTGAGATATCACTGGTTGTCATGTCCCAGGTCTTAGGACATGTATGTGTGATACTGTGCCTGTGAAGTCTGTATTTCCTCTCTCTTTGTACCCCTAGCTGTGATCCTGTATCTCCTCCCCTTCCTCCCTGCTCTAGTTCACTTGTTTTTGTTGTAACATGTCTGCTCAGCTCCTGGAAAAGCATCATCATTTTTCACTTACTGCTGCTACTACTACTACTACTGTTGTTATATGAAGTTTTACAAGATTTACCTGGATTAAAGCATCTGGAATCTTATCTACGCCTCCTCAGTTGAGTTGAACACTATCCGACAATATGCTTCTTGGTGTAAGTACTGGTTTAATATAGAGACTACAGGACACTCTCACAACCATACACTTGCAGCCAAGTTATTGAGTCAGAGTACTGGTTAAAGCAAAGATGCATATGCTCGTACTTTCACCAGTGTACAGGAAAAAACGAGCAGCAGGGAAAGGAGAAGGATTTTATTATTCTCCTGTCCCTTTCTCTTCAGGTAACCCTAGGGGAGGGGGTACCATGGACTTTTGTTCATGATATCACCTCCCATTATAAGTCAGAAGCATACTTATATTCTTTTAACTCCTTATATGCTGCTGTCAATACTGACAGCAGCATCTAAGTCGTTTTACAGAAAAAAAGTAAAAATAGGTTATTTTCTCCCCCTGGTTAATGAAAAAAAAAAAATAAAATAAGAAACACACAATTGATGTCATCACATCTGTAGCAACCCCTAAAATAAAATTAATATGTTATTTATACTACAAGACGCCATAAACCTTACAATTCAGATGCCAGAATTGATGTTTTCTGATCATCTCACTTCTCAAAAAGTAATGATCAAAAAGTCATACAGTTGTGCTAAAAAGTTTACATACCTCGGCAGACTTTTTGTTTTTTTGGCCTTTTTTCAGAGAATATGATAACACAAAACCTTTTTCTCCACTCATGGTTAGTGGTTGGTTGAAGCCATTTATTTTCAAACTTCTGTGTTTTCTCTTTTTAAATCATAATGACAACCAAAAACATCAAAATGACCCTGTTCAAAAGTTCACATACCCCAGTTCTTAATACCGTGTATTGCCCCATCTAACATCAATTACAGCTTGAAGTCTCTTGTGATAGTTGTGGATGAGGCTCTTTATTTCCTCATATGGTAAAACTGCCCATTCTTTTTGTCAAAAAGTCTCCAGTTCCTGGAAATTCCTGGGCTGTCTTGCATGTACTGCGCGCTTGAGATCTCCCCAGAGTGGCTCAGTGATATTGAGGTCAGGAGACTGAGATGGCCACTCCAGAACCTTCACTTTCTTCTGCTGTAGCCAATGACAGGTCGACTTGGCCTTGTGTTTTGGATCGTTGTCATGCTGGAACGTCCAAGTACGTCCCATGAGCAGCTTCCTGGCTGATGAGTACAAATTTGCCTCCAGTATTTACTAATAACGTGCTGCATTTATCTTTCCTTCAACTTTGACCAAGTTTCCTGTGCCTTTGAAGCTCACACATCCCCACATCATGAGTGATCCACCTCCGTGCTTTACAGTAGGAATGGTGTTCCTTTCATCATAGGCCTTGTTGACACCTCTCCAAATGTAACGTTTATGGTTGTGGCCAAAAAGTTCGATTTTTCTCTCATCACTCCAAATTACCTTGTTCCAGAAGTTTTGAGGCTTGTCTCTGTGCTGTTTGGCGTATTGAAGGCGAAATTCTTTGTGGCATTTGCGCAGTAATGGCTTTCTTCTGGCAACTCAACCATGCAGCACATTTTTCTTCAAGTGCCTCCTTATTGTGCATCTTGAAACAGCCACACCGATAGTTTTCAGAGAGTCTTGTATTTCAGCTGATGTTGTGTGTGGGTTTTTCTTTGCATCCTGAACAATTTTCTGGGCAGTTGTGGCCGAAATTTTGGTCGGTCTACCTGACCGTGGTTTGGTTTCTGGGCATGTTATCAGGCCAAAATCACCAGGGTATGTGAACTTTTAAACAGGGTCATTTTGATGTTTTTGGTAGTCATTATGATTTAAAAAGAGAAAACACAGAAGTTTGACAATAAATGGCTTCAACCAACCACTAACCATGAGTGGAGAAAAAGTTTTTGTGTTATCATTCATATTCTCTGAAAAAAGGGCAAAAAAACCAAAAAGTCTGCCGGGATATATAAACTTTTTAGCACAACTGTATGTACCCACAAAATACAAGGTTTTGTAAAGCTAGACCCGAGCAGGACATGTTTAGGCTACACTGTAACTTTAAACCGCTCTAACTCCAAGGAGGCTCATGTCTGTAGCTCACATAGATTTAGAGAGATCACAAGTTAAAGAGGAAACGTATATACTTGCACTTTCACTCTAACCAGTGTATTGAACAGGGGTACTCAACTACTTTTAGTAAAGGTCCAGTGACTGGGTTCTGACATCAAGTAAAGGTCTGAGCTGAACACCTCCAGTATTTATGGTATTTTTGGACAAAAAGACTCGTCTGACTAGAAGTTGCACCCCAGGTTTAGATAAGAAAAGTTAGGAAAAAATATTTCCTAATGTGGCATTATACTCTGTGCGGGGGGGTGCTAACATTGCATTATACTGTGCCGGGGGGCACTAATGTGGCATTATATTGTGTGCAGGGGCACTAATGAGAGTTATACTGTGGGTGGGGGCACTAAGGAGCACTATACTATACGTGGGAGCACTGTACTGTGGGTGGGGGTACTAACAAGAATTATACTGTGGGTGAGGACATTAAGTAGAATTATACAGTATAAATTAGTGCTCTCACATATATTTAACATTAACAGTGGTCGGGAGAAACATTTATCTCCCGCCCGCTGTCCCCATTCACTGATCCCTTACACGAAGTGGCAGCAGGAATTGGCAAGGATCCCTGCTCCCTGCGTAAGGGCCCACACGTGTGAAGACAACAGGGATGATTACCAATCCATGCTGCCTCTAGTGCAAGGGACCAGGGCTTGGGGACAGTGCGCAGGAGATGAAGGTTAATCGCAGCTGTTGTCCTAATAAAAGAGCCGGAAACAGGAGTCTGGACAGCCAGTCCACCATTTTAGTATCCCTTGTATAGAAGAACACGAGTGGCTGCAGGGAGAAGAGAAAATTATTTTATTATTCTCCTGTCCCTGTCACTCCAGGGGAGGGGGTACCATGGACTTTTGTTCAAGATATCACCCCGCATTATGAATCAGAAGCATACTTTCCATTTAACCTCTTATATGCTGCGGTCAAAGCTGACCGTAGCACCTAAGTTATTTTACAGAAAAAAATTAAAAATAGACTTTTTCCCCCCTTGTTAATGAAATAAAATACAAAAACAATTGGTATCACAATTAATATGTTTTTATTCTACATGATAAACGCCATAAACATTAAAATTCAGATGTCAGAACTGATGTTTTCTGATCATATCCCTTCTCAAAAACAAAAAGTAATAAAAACTGATCAAAAAGTCAAAATCTGCAATAAAAAAGTGACAATTATGGGAGGGTTTTTTGCAATGTTAATGTGACTTTCAGGGTGTTAAAGTAAGAATGTGCCCTGGAATAAAAATTAAACTTAAAAGGGAATGTTTTGCTATCTTTTTTTTTTTTTAAATTTAGGCCTGCGTAAGAGCTTTCCTTCAATGTCAGAAGAAAAAGTCATGCATGCATTAGGGTGCACCATCTACATCAGCCACTCTATCTCCATTTAAAGGGAAAGTGTTGTCAAGAAATTACATTGTTTAAAGCAAGTTTTTATATTAAACATATTTTTTAAACAATTTTTGGTAATGATGTTTATCCTTTTCTATGATATTATTTATATTTAAAAAATAATCTTGCAATTACAAATCTTGTTGCAAAAGCCTAAAATAGTATGTGACTTCCTGTCTTCTGTAGATGAACCATGGGCCATAGACACAATGGTCTTGAGCAGACCCTATTGGCTTTCATGGGAGCATTTTCTAGTTATGCTCTGTGTTGCACAGAGTGGGGAGCAAATAAACTGTGACATCACTTATTGTGACTGGTGGATTCTGTGTCTTATCTACATGTACATAATAGCTGTGACCATCAGTGCTGATAAGTGAGGTGTCTGCTGCAAAGAAATCTCAAACAGGAAACAGGAAGTTTCAGCATATTAACTAGCCTAGTGGCCAGAATCAGAACTGCTGGAGTTTTAGGAATTTTTAAAATCTAGATAATGACATGAACATTTGTAAAGCCCTTACCAGAAATTCGTTAAAAATATGTTTAACTTAAAATGTCATAAAAAAATTGATAATTTTTCTGGCGACACATTCCGTTTACGTTAGATGCGCTCATCCTATGCTAAACTGTAAATCTGACAAAATCTGTTCTGGATTACACAACATACAGTAAATGTATGGTTCGTGGTCCTTGGCTTTATAAACACACAACTGAAAATGTATAGTGCGGGTATATAGTGTGGGCATACTGTTTAGAGGATGTAGGATGCATTAAGATCACATTTGCATTGTGGTCCTGTAATGTGCTAACAATCCCTGGCATTCAATATACTTCTGAGACTGGGGATCACTTCAAACAGTTCTATCTCCTTTTTATACCACCTAATCAGTGGTCATATAAAAGATCATTAGCTTTCATAGGCCGCCAAGATAGCAGGTGACAAAACTGGAGATATCACCAGTGGTCAATGTTTCAGCCTAGCCTAGGCCTTTATCAAAGTTGGTACAATGTAAATAAACATAGATAGTATCAACAACACAGAAGATCATGCAATAGTAAATCAAAAATGAAAATATACAGAGAAAAATAAAGCATAAGTGAAAGTGTATTAGATGTTCAGTGAGGTACTATAATAATATAGCATTACAGCAAAGGACGTCACACAGCATCAGGGCATAGTTGTAATAATCCAGTATCAAAAATACAGTGTCTGATTAGTCATGTAGAGACGCAGGCTCACAGGAATGTTGTAAAAAAATAATAATCTTGAGGTGATGATGTAATTCATACCACATGCGACCCATAGGGTGTTTTTGGAGGACTCATGGTTTCTTATAAAAACTGGAAATTTATTTAAGTCTTCAGGAAAAGTAGATACAGGAAAAACATACAGAACAAGCAATAGATGTATCCCTTAATGATCAAACTAACATAATTGAAGTTGTCCATATTCAGCTTTTCATCGTGCTAATATAGCTTTTAGAAATCAGGGACAACCTTTCATAAAATAGTTCATTTGAATATAGGAAACTTTGTAATATACAGGTGCATCTCAATAAATTTGAATATTTTTGAAATGTTCATTCATTTCAGTAATTCAGTGGAAGAGTGAAGAAATCAGGCAATACCTTTTAGAGGCTAACTGCGTATATTTGATGATGAGCTTTCGAGAGTACTAGCTCTCTTCTTCAGACATGGTGTTATACAAGAAACTGAAAATTCACAGACTTTTTATACACTAAAGACATGGACTTCAAAGGATCTTAGAATCCTTAAAAAAAAACAAAATGCAATATAACTAGAGTAGTTATTTACAACAGGTCAAAAAATAAACAAACAATCTGGTAACTTGTGGGGTGTGAAGGAGGCATCAGTAATTCTTGCTGTTATCTGTTTGATATCAAGTGGTGATTTATGACCCTCACAGTTCATACATACATGACTTCAATGACTTTCACCCTACCATCAACCTTAAACTTAGCTATTCAGTGAGTGAAATCCCCTTTCTGGATACCACAATATACAAAGAACACTGACTAATCACATCAATATACCATAAACCCACAGACAGAATGGCCTACCTGAGAAATGACAGCTTCCACCCCAAGCACACAAGACAATCCATTATTTACAGCCAGGCTATATGATACAATCGTATTTGCTCCGACAAAGCAGACTTGAACAAGCACCTCCTGGATCGGAGGACGAAATTTCTCCGATTGGGATACAAACCAAAAGTGACGGACAACCAATTAAACAAAGCGGCAGCCATTAACAGAGACAGTCTGCTCACATATAAAGAGACCCAGAATGAAGCCCGAGTGCCCCTAGTTGTCACCTACAATCCACAGTTGGAGATCCTACGAAGGATTGCTAAGGAGCTCCAACCTGTGCTACATAAGGACAACAGACACAGACATATTTATAGTCAACCCTCTCCTTTCCTTTTAGCAACCACCAAACCTGTGGCGTATTATTGTCCGGAGTGCCCTGAAGGCCCCAACTGAAAATGACACCTCACCTTGCCTGCAAAACAGGTGCAAGACCTGCAGGCACATCCACACCGCTGACAGTGTACCTGTCCCATAGTCACAACAGGTGCACAGAATTAGGAGGACATTTTCCTGCAGGTCTTCCAATGTGGTGTATCTCATAATGTGTGTGCAATGTCCCACCACAGGCCTCTATGTGGGGGAAACAGGGCAGAGACTCAGTCAACGCATGAACTCACACAGATTCAGCATTAATAACAGCAGAACAGATCTCCCAGTGGCCGCACATTTCTCCGGAGAAGACCACTCTATTGAAGATTTGCGATTTTCATTACCTGTAATCCATAATCAACCTTTACAGAAATAAAACACTTGAAATAGAACACTCTGTGTGTAAAGAATCTAGAAAATATAGGAGGTCACTTTTTAATCTAATTACTGAAAGAAATAAACGTTTCAAAAATATTCTAATTTATTGAGATGCCCCTGTATCTTATTAAGGATATCTGTTTCCATTAACACTTTTTAAAGAGGTCAGTTTTCCAGGTATGCACTCCGGTGCTGG
This sequence comes from Leptodactylus fallax, assembly GCA_947044405.1. NCBI lineage: Eukaryota > Metazoa > Chordata > Amphibia > Anura > Leptodactylidae > Leptodactylus > Leptodactylus fallax. The sequence goes on from CAMRHE010000050.1 coordinate 727,311, forward strand.
AGATACCAATTCAGTTAGTTTTGCAAAAAGTATCTACCCACTGTCAGAAAGGCAGGTTTTACAGCGCATAGTCATCGTTGGCCTGTGAGAAACACCACCCCTGACAATACAAGTCTATGGAAGAATACTGTTAGGGGGCGTTCCTCACAGCCCAGCGATGACGCTAGGCTTTAAGGCCTGCCCTTCTGACAGTGGAGGGATATTGGTGCCGAAATTAACACACTGCATACTGTTGGCTTTCTAGGTTTAAATAATACCGTATAGCTATAAGGACATGAAAGGTCCTCTTTAATTTGTTTGCTTAAGCTGCTACTTAGCTTCAATCTGACTGATTGCTTACATAAGATTAATCTCCATATTCAGCGTCATACAAAGACCTCTATGGTGAAGGGAGGGGTGACTAGGAGGCTCCTGTGGGCTAGTTAAATGACTTATTGCCTTATTCATTGCACTGGTAGCCTCTTATCTACAAGCCTAGCAGTGGTAAAAGAGCACAGAGTAACAGAGTGCAACAGCAGCAGTAATTATTTGAGTGTATTTTTTAGCAGCCTCATCCTACCCTTCCCCTCTTCATCGACTAATAAGTATAGAGTAACTCAGCCTGAAAAGTGAATAAGACAACATATTTATCTGTAATAAGATATATTATAAAGTTTCTTATATTAACCTTAAAGGGGTTGTCCGGGATAAAATTTAATTCATACTTTAAACTAAACTTTCCCGCTGCATACTTTCTAAATAACTTAGTTTAGCAAAAACTGTATATTTACCAGTATTGCTGGACGGTCATGTGACCGCCCCAGGCACATTTTCTGATTATTCAGTTACGTTTCGTTTCCCCGTTTCCGGAAATGGAACGTCACCAATACTAACCCCCAACCCATCATACTCACCTGTCTTCCTGTCCAGATCTGCCAAAGGAGCCTCCCACACCTGCGCAATAGAGATGGAGTGCCGGCTACAGCGCAATGTCGGGACTCTGACTCTATTGTGCACACGCCGGCAGACGTCAAAGAAGAGGAGGACCCGCCCCACAGAAGGAAGTCATCTCCCATGCCCAGAAGATTGGAACAGGAAGACAGGTAAGTATGATGGGGTGGGCTGAGTTAGTTAGTTGGGAAGGTGTAGTAGTGGGCGGGATAGTTAGGGAGACAGGGAGGGGGGTGTGAGGGAGTGAGAGAGGGAGGGGGAGGGGGTGTGAGAGGGGGAGGGGGAGGTAGTGTGAGTCAGCTCATGCAATGCATCATGGTAGTTGTAGGATAAAAGCACAGGAGGCTACACCATGTAAACAAATGCAGAGGATGCCAAGTGCTCCCAGAGAAACCAAGAAATCACTCAAAACACTGCTAAAGGTATTTGGGTGTACTTATTAACCCATTAATAGCACTAACAGACCTTTTTTTAAAAAAACATTTTTTTGCCCGGAAAACTCCTTTAAGTATTCATGGATGCATAGTTGTTTATAAATGGAGGAACAATTTAAGTCTTTATACATTTATTATTTATCCATGTGCTCTCCTGCTAAACTTAAACTGTAGTATGCATACTCCTGTGAACCTACGTATCTACATGACAATTCAGACACTGTACTTCTTTGAGGTCTGAAGCGTGCTCATGCACACTGAAGGAGAGGTGTACTTACCCGCCGTCACTGAACAACTCCAGGAGCACTAGAGATTAGTCTAATGAGGATCATTGGACTCATCTCTAGGTAAATATAAAGTACTTGGTTTTTAGTTTTACATGGACACCCAGTGTTACAACAGGGCTATTTGGGACCCTACACTACCAGTCTATAAGAGCCTGGAGGTGGTTTCATGATCCAAATCAATCTGACATGTTCCCTTTAAATGGAGTAGAATGAAACAAATCACAAACAAACATCACAATTAAAAAACAAACAAACACCCTTTACCATTTCATAGTCAGGTGCTTCCATTCGACACTTCAGACTATTCACAAGCTGGACAAGGCTGCCCATTCTGGAAAGAAAAGAAAACCCTTCAATTCTTATGCAGTATTTATCCATTCACATACAAAATCTGTGAAACAATCTGCATTCACCTTTACAATTAGCTATTTTATGAGCATGTTTGCAATAAAAACAACCTGGGTTGCAGTAGCAAAAACTGGGTTTATTAAATCCTATAATCAGGGATTCTTCTTTGGTACTCACATGGTGGCAAAATACTGTTAAATTAAAGTTTTAGACTGTACTGTGACTGATGAATTAGAAAGTAATGTAGAACATAAGGGCACATGACCCACACAAGTCTCGACCTCGCAAAACACATTTATCTGATACAAAGGGCACCTGAGCCCCTAAAACTTGTGGCTCCTGACATTCTCATAATAATAACATCATTTCAGCTGTCTTGTTGAAGGTGTGATTTGATGATGAAGCAAATACCTGGTGACAGTTTAAAGACTGGCATAAAACAAAACTACAAAACCAGTGGACTGAGCAGAAAGTGTGATTAATCGCCTGCTTGTATGCACCTATATAATAGTATACGCAACTGAGCTTAACAATCCAACAACTACATCTACTGGCAAACCTAAGGCATTGCAAGGGAAGAATTCCCTATTCTTGTGCAATGCCATGCAAGGTTTATTTGACTTGTACTGATCATAACGTACATCCTGTATTAGAGTACACAGCTACAGTCACAATTATTAAGACTTCGAGCTGTAATCTACCAACATTACTTGCTTGACTCATTTCTATAGATATGGTTTTTCCACACAGTACTATACAATAATCCAATATACAGTATGAAAAAGTACCTGTTCTATCAAATTATAGGAATTTAGCATGTTGATTTTTTTTTTCTATCACAGCAAGCAGAATTATAAAAGGAGCTCTTGACTAAAATACAGGTATTTACAAACAGGGTTGTGGAACTGGCAAGCCAAACCGCCAACTCCTTTATTTTTCCATACCTCGACCCAGTTCCAACTATGGCTCTTACTCCTTCACAAATGGCTAATTCCCGATAAATTCTCATCCATAGCAAAGCATAAAACCTTAGAAGCATAGATACTTCCCACCAATCTATTCTGGCCAAAGTTGTGACAAATTAGAAAGAAATGTGCCAGCAGGCTTAAACAGACCAGGCAACTATCCAGAAATGATTGACCACGTCCATGTCTGTAATTTCAAGAAGACAGCGGAGGTAATAAATATCGGCTAGAGATGGCAGCACTCATTACACAGGACTAGGCTAATGAAACAGAATTATGTCTGAAAGAACATCTGCTTCTTATGAGAGAGAAGTATAGCAGGAATGATTCAAGTATGGATACTATATTACAGAGGTTTCAGTTATTCCATGGCAGTGACGAAGAGGCCAGGGTCAGACAGGAACATGGAAACCTCTTCTAATTCAGGTAAAAAAATCCAGTGATTGTAATAATACAAAAGAGGAACAGATCATTAAAAAAAGGCATCAATGTTGTCGGAAACAGTCCAAAAGACCCTTAGATGTCACCAGACAAAATCTGAGCTGTGCAGGATAAGATAACAGAACGTAACATACACGGTATTTACCAAGTACTGCAGCCATACTTACTTATCCCCATGCATTCCATATCACGCCTCTATCAGCGAAGTCCTGACGCTGTTCAGTGTCAGCAACGTGATATGGGACACACGGGGCCCCCTGGAGAGCTGAAGGGGAAGCGGGGGCGACCGTGGGCAGGGAGTAAGTAAATAGGGCCCATTACCTGCTGGAGTAACTCCAAAGGCCTATTTAAAAAACAATCGTGACCGTGGTTGGACTGTGACCACCAACTCTGCCAAGTAAAGAAGCCTAATAGGGTCAAATAGTCTGAATGTCAGTATAACACTGACATGTATAACACTCTGCAATACAAAAGCAGAGATTGCAGATTAAAGTCCCCTAGTAGGACTAAAAAAATAAATAAATAAATTACCTGTGCTAAAAACCCAACATGTTAATTAACTGTAATAAAAACACAACTTGATATTTTTCTCCCCAAAAAAATAGAATAAAAAGTGATCAAAAAGTTGTACTCACAAACAGTACCGTTGAAAACTAGAGTTCATCCCACAAAAAAATGCCCTTAAAAAGCTCAATCAATTGAAAAAGTTAAAAGTTATGTTATTGATATTTATTTTAAAAAACTTTTTTTTATTGCCCAAAAGTAGTAAAACATGAAAAAAATACTTTATAAATTGGGTATTGCTGTAATTGTACTGATATTGCATAGTGAACAATGTAAAATGCAAAACACAAATATAACCCCAAAATTAAAGATTTTCTATTCTTCTTCTTATTCACCCCCCCCCCAAAAAAGTTTTTCATCCTCCTAACCGTCACATTAAAATTGCAAAAATCCTCCCGAAATTGTCATTTTTTTTATTGCAGATTTTGAATTTACCGTATTTTTCGGACTATAAGACGCACCTAGGTTTTAGAGGAGGAAAATAGGGAAAAAATTTTGAAGCAAAAAAATGTGGTAAAATATTTAATATATGGGAATTGTAGTTTTGCAACAGCTGCAAGGCCACATTGACAGGTGGCCCTGCTGCTGTACGAGAATGTATAGGGCATCTTTTTTTGCAGGGCCAGGTCTACTTTTTAGTTATACCATTTTGGGGAATGTCTATTGCTTTGATCACTTTTTATTCAGATCAGAGCCGAAACAGTGAAAAAAACAGCGGTCCAGCACTTTTGATTTTTTTTTCCCACTATGACGTTCACCCTACAGGAAAAATATTTTTATAAGTTTGTAGATCGGGCATTTTTGGACACAGGGATACCTAATGTGTATGTGTTTCACAGTAATTTTTTTTTATTTTTATATTTTTTTTTAAACTTTTTTTTTTTTTTACTATTTTATTAGCCCTCCTAGGGGACTTGAACCTGCAATCATTTGATTGCAAATCCCATAGACTGCAATACAATACAGACTGCAGGAAGCCAGCGGCGGCAGGAGTGGGGTGATGCTGCGACCCCACTCCTTCGCCCCCCCACATTCGGACTATAAGACGCACCCCTATTTTCCTCCCAAATTTGGGGGGTAAAAAGTGCGTCTTATAGTCCGAAAAATACGGTATGCCTCAAAGTATTTCTGGCAGATAACTCTGATGCCTTCTGTGCATTTTAACCCTTTAGAGGTCTAATACATTTTATCATTAAACCAGTAACCTTTTATCCCTCTCTGCATTCCCACATTCATAACTTTTTACATTTTATTTCAATATAGCTTCACGAGATCTTGTATATTGTGGATACATAGGACTTTTTAAGTGTTTTTGAGAGGTGAGATGATCAGAAAACATCAATTCTGACATCTGAATTCTAATGTTTATGGTGTTTACTGACACATAACTTCACGTGTTCTCCTAGACACCGGTTAAAGTGTGTGTGTATACGCACCTCCACTTAAACCAGTGATAACTCTAAACCTATGTGGCTACACCCATGATCTTGGTCTTATCTTAAAGCCAAGATTCCTGGCTCCAGAGTTAGAGCTGTTTAAAGTTACAGTGTCCCTGAACTTGTCCTGCTTGGGGTGAACTGTAATGTACTTTGCACAAGCCCAGAGAAGGGCTCGTTCAGAACTGTAGGAAGGGGGGGGGAATAATGCATAATTTGTACTTCAAAATGGTTCTATTTAAAAAATACAACTTGTCTTGGCAAAATCAAGCTGTTATATGGCTATATTAATGAAAAAATTAAAACGTTATGGCTCTCAAAAGACAGGGATGAAAAGGCAAAAAAAATGTCTTGTCCTGAAGGCCAAAATAGGATGTGTCATTAAAGAGTTAACAATCATTTTATTTTGATGCTCCAAATACACTGAAAATTTATCTGGGCTCCGTTTTTACAAAATTGCTCAACTGTTTATATAGATAAATTCTATGTATAATAATGTTCAAACTGAAATTACCCTTTAAAGGTAACGTGCGACTCTCTTTATTTTTACTGATATTAAGTTATGTAATGTGTTTTCTTCCATATACATTGCTGTTTATCCATTTCTGCTGGTTGCAGACATCTTTTTAATATCTTTATTAGCCCCCTCTTTTTGCTTTTTTTATATAAAAAAAAAACTAAACAAAAAAAACACCTTTTCAAGACCAAGGCCTTTGGATGCACTTGTGATCCACAGCAAAATGTCAAAGTAAATATTATATATTACCCTATACCATGGCATCAAACTGAAGATCATAATGCATCAATGCAATCAAGAGATTTACCCATGATTAGAAGCCCATCTTTGTACTGTCTCCTCACTATCATCCTCACAGAAATCTGCAAATGCAGCTTCCAGATCTTCAAGCTGACGTATGCGGTTCTCTACACAATCAACTAAGGCCTCCTGTGGTAAGAAAAAAAAACATTACAAATATACGATTACTTCATTATTTGTAAGAAAAACATTTAGATCTTTATACTACAAGCAATATATAGTACATCAAAAATATTTTGTACATACTATACCATTTTCACAAACCCAATTCACCCTTTGAAAATGGGTGCCACATGGATGCTGCTAAATATGAGGCATAATGTGTGAATGAGCCATAACACTAACAACTTCAGTGAAGGTAAATCAAAATTGACAAACCAATATTAGTTTGAAAGGTTCCTGTCAAAAAGCTAAAAGTATTTAAAAGGGGTTTTGCAATTAAATGTCTGGAAGAGCTGTCCTGACACATCGGACTGAAAAGGCCGTATGTTGGACACAAGCACGATTTTACAAATACGCTAACAAACCTGACAAGCTTTTGGCTTCTAAATTGAGGGGAAGACAGAGACAAAATGCTATTTATCAGATATAGGAACCCAGTGGAATAATGACCTCTAACCCTAACTCAATTTATGTCCAATTCCACCGGTTCTACCAGAAACTCTATTCCACCCCTAATTCTGCAGGTCCTCCAAGATCACTTCCTGTCTCCATTCCCTCTACCTCCCTTCCATCTCCCCCCCCCCCTAGGCTGCAGCTTTAAATGGCCCCATAACCGGAGAGAAATTGAGCGATGCCATTGATGCTCTTAAAAACGGGAAGGCCCCCGGGCCCAATGGCTTTTATTCTCTATACTACAAGAAATTTAAAAATATTCTACCCCACATCTCCTTCAGATGTTTAGCCACGTCTTACAACGAGGTAAATTTCCCCAAGATATGCTGAGCACGTCCATCACTGTTATCCCCAAGCCCAGGAAGGACACCACGACTATTTACAATGAGCTGGACTGCCCAAAATGCGTCGCGCTGTACTCCTCTCTTATAGTCCCGGGTTCCTTACAAGCCCTACTTTGGACCCTGAAGTCAGTCACCCTATCCCAGCATCCACCACAAGTTACAGATTATATGTTGCAAATGTGGAGGAGGGTCAGCTTCACCTATCACCAACAAAGTCCAATTTCACTGATTTCAAAAGACTGCAGGTTCAAACCCCCTGATTAAATAGTAAAAAAAAAAAAAAAAAAAAAAAAAAAAAAGTTTTAAAATATATTAAAAAAAACTAACCGTTCAAATCACCCCCCCACTTCCCTAGAATACATCTAAAACTAAAAAATTACAGTGAAACACATACACATTAGGTATCCCTGTGTCCAAAAATGTCCGGTCTACAAACTTATAAAAATATTTTTCCTGTACAGTCAATGCCATAATGGGGAAAAAAAAAAATCAAAAGTGCTGAACCTCTGTTTTTTTCGCGGTTTCTAAGCAATAGACATTCCCCAAAATGGTATAACTAAAAAGTACACCTGGTCCTGCAAAAAAAAATACGCCGTATGCATCCCTGTACACGAAAATATAAAAAACTTACGGGTAAAAACGAAGCCCATGAAAAGTTGCACAAATGCACTATTTGCCCAATTCTACCCCATTCTGAATTTTTTACAGCTTCCCGGTACATTGTACAGAATAATAAATTGTACCATTATGAAGAACAATGTGTCCCACAAACATTAAGCCCTCATATTGCTTAACAAAATGAAGTTTGGAAGACGGGAAGTCAAAACTGAAAAACAAAAAATGTCATCTGTGGGAAGTGGTTAATAGAGCATTTGACTCTGGACCAAAATGTAATGCATTTTAATTTAAAATATTGCCACTTTCTGCCTGAAAACCTCTCTAAAGTTTCTGCCACAATTATCTCCCTTCTAGATAATTTGCAGTTCACTCTTAGTTGTTAGGGACATCCCGTCCATGGATACATGAAAAAGCAAATCTTCATGGTGAGTAGAAGAAGGGGGGGGGGGGCTGGTCAGTCTTCACACAGTGAATAGAGAGGAGGGGGCTGTGAAGAGGTAAAATGTTTTGTTTTATGTTTATAATTGATTTCCTGTTTTGTAACCTTAGTTGTGGTACATGAGTTGCCAGGTGTGGTAAATCCTCTGTGTGAATGTTCTATTACTGCTTCCTATTTCTTTCTTTCCTCATTAGGCTGGCCACCTAATGCTCTATTTTTCTACTCTTTCTGGTCTTGCCATCTGGAAACAATGTACCAAAACTAAGGAAATACTCACAATTTGTGTTTCATAAAGAAGTGTTTTCATTTACTTACCTGCAGTAGTGGAGCTGTAGTAGGATGTGTCTGCCCTGGCCTTATAAGAGGCAAGTCTGCATCAACTCCAGTGTTTTATAGAGAAAACTGCATAGGATTATGGGAAATGTCTATGATATAAAAGGATTCCATTACCCAGCAAGCTCAGTAGTTGTTGGTGGAGTTGACATAGTGGGAAACCTGTGAGACTACAGCAGCCTGAAAGGCAAGGGTTCTGTTGTATGCGTTATGGATATTTTCTGATGAAATATTTTCTCTGTTAAAATTGGACTTAGAATAAACTCCTTTGGATTTCCTTGCATCAATCAAGGTCTGATTGTTTTTTGGAAAATCCCATGCTTCACAGGGGCTTATTCTCCTCACAGTCTCCACACACATCTCCAAATTGCTTTCTTTGTGCACTGGATTGAACATTCTGCACATCACACAGCTTACAATGTAAGAAAAGTCTACTTATGTACTTGTATCTACGTTTAGCTGCTTATGTGATTACAGATGGGATATTATTCACAAACAGTAAAAAAAAAATTTCTGACTATGCCCATAGATTGCTCTTTTCCTGTATCAGAGATCTTTTTTTAAGCTGCACTATGCCTGCATGCATTTGTCCTGTATTTGAAGCCCAGTGTTCCTGGATCTCCTATATTATGCTCACTTGGGCTTTTCTCAGCTACAGAATTACATGTAAATAAACCAGTAGTAGTTATAATGGATAGGGGAGGGAACCCCAAATAATTCTTATTGTACACATCAACAGCCTTAGAGACAAATGTAAAATGTGCTGCCATAATGGGGAAGTTAGCAGCAGAAAAACTGATAGGATACTATGTATGAAGGTTTATGCCCTCAAAAAGCAGACTATCCAGCAAGATCCTGCACATATTTCAACTTTTCATGAAAATTTGATTACCCTTTCAGCAATATTTTGTGGCCATGAACTCAGCCTGACAAGTGGAAAAATAAACATCTTTCTTTAAGAAGATATATTACAAAGTTTTTTTTTTATATTCATCTGTACTATTCATTTATGCAAAGTTGTTTATAACTGGAGGCATGCCTTAAGTGCATCTGCACCTTGTTTCTAGGTTGAGACTTCTTGCTTTATTCTGTGCAGTGGTAAAGTCTTATCTTGAGTTATGAGTGTCAGAAGAGCTCCTTCACTCAAAGAGTAGCAGCTGTATTTATATGTGTGTCTTTCCAACAGCTCTCCCCATACACTTCTAGGTAAAAAGTAGGTCAGTGGAAAGGAAAATGTTTCTTTAATAATAAATAATTATCTCTTTAATAATTATTAATTAATAAAGATACATTACAAAGTTTCTTATATTCACCTGTACTATTCATTTATGAAAAGTTGTTTTATATTTGGAGACATACCATAAAATCTATTGAGTGAATCTATCATGGGTTTTATGCCCATTTTTTGGTGCAAAAAGCTGCATATTTTAGCATCTGGCATTTTTTGTGTGCAAAATGTTTGCCCTTTTACACTTGTTACTTTTTACTCTTGTTATTGCTTAAAAGCAATGAGAAAAGTGGGATAGGTTTTGTGGGAGGAGAAGAACAGGCACAGACTTTATTTTCTGGCACATGGAAAGTCAAAGATGCATCAATCATTTTTATTAAAACTAATGTACCTCTTCATAAATCTAATGCATCTTACTCCTGTGAGTATAATATGCACACTATATCTAACCAGGAGATTTAAAGCTCTGTATCAGAGAAACAAAGCTATAACCTCTATAATAGCTATATTAAGAAATCACGGTAGAACATTTGCAAAAAGAGGCATTTTATCACTTTTAAATTAGTAAACGGGACATTTTATGGATTTAAATTACTCATTCAACTGCATGGAATTTCTTCTACTCAATTCGACAACAGGCGTGGAGAAGGATGTTCTGGTAAGCTGGATGGTATAGTTGCCAACTACAGTTAATAGGTCCTGTAATGAATAAAATTTGGGTTTTGTACAGTTAGTTGCTTTTGCAACTTTACCACCCGATGTGCAGGAGCAGCTTCAGAGGAGATTTCAACTTACCTCTAAGGAACCAGGGCCTGGTTTTTTGAAGCTGTACAATTCTTGCAAAATTTTATATTCCTCCTGAAAACAAAAGCAGCAGGTAAAATAAAGAGCCAGCAACACATCATGGCACTAGAAAACACAGAAAATGTAACTGAATGAGAAAAAAATAGAAAGCTGGTGAGGCACAAAGGTCCAGATGCTAAAATCTAGGGAAGGTTAGATAGCTATAACAGTCTATGGCATGTCTAATAAAATTGTTCAGATTGTTATTAGGAATTGTCCATGACAGTTATAGTTACTATACTAGAAACTGAAATACAATTCTGTGGCTTAGAATCACTAACACTTAAAGATCTGAAGGTTTAGGTTTATTGCAGTCATCATTGTCTTAAAGGCTTTGTGGAAGTCAAAGCTGAGTTCATAACAGTGTTGTGAATTATGTTCCTTCATAAGAGCGGAAAAACTGACACCAATGGAACCTGTTGATCCCCACTGACTTTTAATGGGGTCCACTGAGTTCCTTCATGATATTAATTGTTGTTTCCAATGTCCATCCAGCGTCTCAGGGTCTGAAACGCTTCTTCTATTGGTGTACGACCAGGATCAAAGCCAAAGTTACACTGCAGACCCAGGCTGAGATTCAGGGTCTAATGTGAGAGCAGGCATTGGGATACTGTTGCAGCCACACACCATTATTCTCAGTGGCTTTAATTGATTACAGCATCTGTTAACCTGTTCCTCGCCAATGGCAGACAACAGATTAACAGATTCTGTAATCGATTAAAGTCACTTAACATCAGCGTGCAGCAGCCTGTGCCCCTGGACAGGACCATGAGTGTCTGAGCAATGAACAGATTTGCTACACACTGGTATTAAATGACTGATCGATTACAGCATATTTTAATCTTTTGTCTGTCATTGGTCACATTGTCTGTGCTGGCCACAATAAAAAAAAATAAAATTACTTTAGTAGGGAGTCAGATACACTATATTGGACTATGCAACAGCCTGACTCTGTACTTAATCACTTAGGGTGCATGGTCACACAGAGGTAGCCATAGGCAGCTGAAACTTCAGCCCTATGCAGTAACCAATGATTGCATGACTCTGATGTATAATCATGCAGAATTGGCAGGCACATGTGGGTGGGATTTCACATAGCTATTTATGCATGTAATGGTTTCAGGCATAAATAGCAACCTCTAAGCATCATTTATTCCTATATATTATTTATTTGCATTACTACACATTTTGTACTCATCTGTGACTACAAAATACTCCGCACAAATGTGAAGAGGAGTATTTTTAGTCTTCTGGAAAAAATGTAGTGAGACCCCTGGTCACATCCTAATGTAGGTACAGATTAGATACAGTTTGGCTGCCACACAAAGCGATACTGTACACTTGAGTCAATGTCATGCATAGTTTCATAGGACCAAAAAAAAAAAAGCCTGTTGCATATACTGTCATTGTGTATGACTGTAAGATGGGAAACAGCCCTCATGTTATGAATGTTTCAATAAATAAGGTTATTTATTTATTTTTTTATAAACTGACATTTGTTTGTTTGACCACAAGAGGCCACTGTTACCTCAGAAATGGGAAGGACTGTAATTCTGTAATTCCCTGGAGTAATGACTCATACTGTTCTGCACAGGTGGGACAAGAAGGAGCAGAGTTTGTGTGGCAGCCATCTTAGGAGTGTGCTTTTGAGTTTTTAGAAGAAGGACTGAAGTGAGAGAAAACGGATTCCTAAGGGATCGGAGATACAGCAAGGGGGTGCTGAAGCAGAGACTGTTCCAGGGTTTGTTCAGACAGCATCCTAAGTTGAAGATTGCTATCAAGGACCCGGCTGAGAAGTGGCCCTGTCAGTGAGACCACATGTTTTCTGGATGAGCCCTGCTTTCTGCTGTTCCAAACAAAAGCTAAAGGTATGCAACAAATCTGGATCAGTAAGAGAAGTAATCGTGCACGCACCGCATCATATTTTTGGTGCAAATTGCTTGGGACTGAGTAAAGGCCTGTAGTTAGAATAGTTAGGCATACTCATCTTCACAGGCCACACTACTGGTGAATTATCTGCCTATTTGGTAGTAAGGACTCAGAGAATTCTATTGAGTTGTAACTCCCAGAGAGGAGCTTCTGAGGAAGTCTAGAAGCGACATTTTATACATTGTCATATTTCTTTGGCTTGCAAGCTGACCTACTATTATAGTTACTCGGTTGTACTTTGTTTGGGGGGGAATAGGGGTATTTTGATAAGTTTGTAAGCTCTTGTGTTATACCGCCGGTGGCCCTATCACACTCACTGAATTGTTCCTGTGACTAGGGTGATAAAAAGGTAGCAAGCGGCTGGTTAGTTGCAGCCTGCAGATAGGTAAAAGCTTGGAGTGTATTGGAGCCACACATGAGAAGGCACTGAGCTGTACAACACCAGGGTCTCAGCTTACTGGCTGAGTGTATGTAAATAGTTGTGTGTTTTTTTTTGGTAAAGAAGTGTTACTACACAAAGTAAAATCTTGTTTTTTCTAAATTGATTTGGAGTCGCTTGCTTTGTTCGTGACTTCGCTGTATCCTGGGAAGCCCACCCCGGTACACGGCTTACATGACGACAGCAGTTGACATGTAGACTTACACAGCATGCTTCTGGTACAATTTGCTCAAGTTATCATTGCATTCTTCTGCTGGATCTCTATCCATTGATTTATTCAGCCCGATTTACTAGTATCATATCACTGACCTTCAAAAAGTACATTTTTGTACATATCTTCTGACATTATCATTTACTGAAATTTATCTATCATGCATTTTATTCAAATTTCTTAAAATTACATATTGTAACTCCAAACATACTGACAGATGCTTTCTTGCATAAGCACACATATATTCACACTTGGTAGAAGTCTTTGGGAAAATTTACAAGTACTGGAAAAATGGGCTCATACATACCTGTGTATACATTTCTTTGAATGGATTCTTTACTGAAAAGAAATCTAAATCTATATCCAAGACGTAAGCATCTCCTTTTTTTCAAAACTTCTATAATGTTTCTAGCGAGTTTAGCATTCAGATCACTGTTTGTTTCCATGCTGTCACAAGAGGAAGAGCCCTTTCTCATATTGTCTTCTGCTCCTTCATACGCAGCCAAAGCAACTCCCTGTGAAGATACGCATTGAAATGCAGAGGCAGGACCACCTGCTACTTCATCATTTTCTGCAAGCTTCAGCTTTTTAGCAGCAGATTCACCTTTGTCTGCATCTTCACAGCCTAGTTCCGTCACAGGGTTCAACAATATGACATCCAAATGAAGAGGTTTGGGGTTTTCAAGCTGTTCCTCGGGAACATAAAGACCATCACTTAGAAAGTAATCATCTGTGCTTGTGACCCTGAATTAACAAGATTGAAAACATTTTTGCAAAGTACAATTTGGAATTCTGCTCTTTACATCTCACAAATACAGGTCAATGTGCAACAGTAAAGATTCAATTCACTCCAATAAACTTGTCTAGAAGTATAATATTTGGAAAATGTCACCCACAATGTTTCGGGGAATTCAGCAGATGTCATGTGATACCAATTTTGCTATTATTTTATTATCCCACATTAAGACAAATGCAAAATCCATAGTAATTTGTTTTAGGGTACAAATATAAAACAGAACACTGTATAAAGTGAGTCTGTCAGCATGGAAAAGGCTAGTACTTTGTAGTGGAGTTGTGGAGTACACTTGTTACTTTATTTTTGAGAATTATTTGCTCGTTTGCACAAAAATCACATTTTTCACAATATGCAAATGATTATGAAGTGCTTCGGATTGTGGCAGGACCTGGATAGGCTTTGTATCTAGTTCTGCTCTTCCTATGCAAACTCCGCCCAGTGCAGCCCCACTGCTGTTGATTGCATATGCAGGTCTAAATTCCTCAGTGGGAAGCAGTCTTCTTTTTCAGGATGTACTTTGTGATGCAGGTACATATGTGCAGTGCAGGTCAGGAACATTATACGGGACTGAGATGCAAAAAACAGCACGGGGACATGCTAGGCAAGATTGGCAGGGGAGAGGCAGAGCTGGTAACTAAGCACTTCCAGGCTCTTCCACTCACCCAGAGCACTTTATGTTCATTTGCATTTCCAGAAATGTGATTTTTGTGCAAATGAGCTAATAATTCTCAAGAATAATGTCAAGTAATGAATGTATTCAATACAAGGTACTGGGGCTAGATGCATAGCCCTTTTCTTGCTGACAGACTCCCTCTAACCTCATGTATGTTTCTCTTCCTTTTGAACTGATGTTACAGTTTTCATAAGGCTGGTTTCAGACTGCCATGTTCAGTCTGTGAAATACTTATATGTCAGAGCCAAAAACTGTGCAGGGACCTAGACTCCAAACATCATCTATGATGCTAGAATTTCTCACCTCTCTGTGGCACTATGATCGGCAAATTTGTCAACTGTTTCCAACAGCCATCGAAATGGGAGTTAAAGGCTAGGTTCACACGTAGGAATCTGTCATTGATTTGGGAACGGATTCTGCCCCCGAATCCATGGTAGATTCCGTCCCGAACTTACCTTAACTCTGATCTATTAAACAAGCTGCAACTTCTGCAGCCCAGTGCAATCAATCCCTGACTCGGCTCCAGGTATGTGCTGTGTCCTCTGTTTGTGTGTGTATGTGTATGTACATGTTCTGTGTGTGTATGTGTGTACACATGTTCTGTCTTGTGTCTGTGTGTGAAAGTTCTGTGTGCGTATTTGTGTACACATGTTCTGTCTTGTGTCTATACACATGTTCTGTCTTGTGTGTGTGTGTGTGTGTGTGTGTGTGTGTGTAGTAATACAAATTTCATATAGTATCCAAAGCGTGAACCAGAATTTCATATATATTTCCTTTGCTATGCTGTCAGTATTTACTGCTGTTTTGCATTACCTTTGTCAGGATGATCAGCACTAGATTTCCTAAGATTCTTGCTATATATGTAAATGATGAAGACCAAATAAAAACTGTCATTGTAAAATGAATTGAAAACTCTTAGGCTGGGTTCACATCTGCTCCGGCCTCTCCGTCATTCAGGTCCACCATGGAAGCCAGACCACAGTTTTAGAGGTTACACACAGACACTGGCAGACCCCATTCACTAGAATGGCGTCTGCCGTTTCCAAACTGAAAGAGGAGCTTTCACGTCCTCTAGCACCTGTGGTATTATATACTGCTTGGAATCGTACAGTGCGCAGTCAGCTTTACCAATGTGCCCTCTGGTGCTGGAGATATCGGTTCTTCCTTCTCCTTCTCCATCTCCTTATTTGTCTATTTGTTATGTTTGTCGGGTTTTAAGTCTATCTCTCTGTATTTCCTGTATTCCCCGCATCTGGGCTTACACCCTTCATCATCACTCTCTTTTATTCCACATCGACGTGACTCTAGGTTCTCAACAATGCTTTACCGGAACTTTTATACTACCACCCATTGCAGATATGAAAATGGAGAGAATTGACATATATTAATATCACTGACAATGTCTACACGTCAAGGACTTGCTTATTGCTTGTTTATATCCTTTCCTTCTCAGCGATTTGCATAACCTTTATGTACTCTGTTATTTTGTTTTTGTCTTTTGTATTAAAAAAAAAAAATATAAAAAATTATATATATTTATATTTCCACTGTCAGAAGGAGAGGCCTTACTGCTCAGCGTCATTGCTGGGCAGTAAGGAAGGCCCCCAACCCCACACAGGGATATTGGTGCTGAAACTAACGCCACAGATATCTCCAGCACCCAGGCACATACCGTCAAAGCTGACAGTGCACTTAATTCAAACCGCGGGCGCCAAAGGATGTGAAAGGTCCTTGTGAAGTTGGTGAAGAGAAAATTTCTCCATGCAGGACTACCGATTTTTCAGCCGTTTCTGGAGACTTCGGCGCAGATGTGAACTTAGTCTTAGTTATATATAGCTGCAACATATGTGGGAATACATGAACTGATTCTGCTTTGTTTGGACAGGCTGACCATCTTCTAACCAATCATATCCTTTCCTCAAATGTCTCATCTATATACAGTACAGACCAAAAGTTTGGACACACCTTCTCATTCCAAGAGTTTTCTGTATTTTCCTGACTATAAAAATTGTAGATTCACACTGAAGGCATCAAAACTATGAATTAACACATGTGGAATTATATACGTAACAAAAAAAGTGTGAAACAACTGAAAATATGTCTTATATTCTAGGCTCTTCAAAGTAGCCACCTTTTGCTTTGATTACTGCTTTGCACACTCTTGGCATTCTCTTGAGGAGCTTCAAGAGGTAGTCACCTGAAATGGTTTTCACTTCACAGGTGTGCCCTGTCAGGTTTAATAAGTAGGATTTCTTGCTTTATAAATGGGGTTGGGACCATGAGTTGTGTTGTTCAGAAGTCAGGTGGATACACAGCTGATAGTCCTACTGAATGGAGTGTTAGAATTTGTATTATGGCAAGAAAAAAAGCAGCTAAGTAAAGAAAAACGAGTGGCCATCATTACTTTAAGAAATTAAAGTCAGTCAGTCCGAAAAATTGGGAAAACTTGGAAAGTGTCCCCAAGTGCAGTGGCCAAAACCATCAAGCGCTACAACGAAACTGGCTCACATGAGGACCGCCCCAGGAAAGGAAGACCAAGAGTCACCTCTGCTGCGGAGGATAAGTTCATCCGAGTCACCAGCCTCAGAAATCGCAGGTTAACAGCAGCTCAGATGAGAGAGCAGGTCAATGCCACACAGAGTTCTAGCAGCAGACACATCTCTACAACAACTGTTAAGAGGAGGCTGTGTGCAGCAGGCCTTCATGGTAAAATAGCTGCTAGGAAACCACTAAGGACAGGCAACAAGCAGAAGAGACTTGTTTGGGCTAAAGAACACAAGGAATGGACATTAAACCTGTGGAAATCTGTGCTTTGGTCTGATGAGTCCAAATTTGAGATCTTTGGTTCCAACCACTGTGTCTTTGTGCGACGCAGAAAAGGTGAACGAATGGACTCTACATGCCTGGTTCCCACCGTGAAGCATGGAGGAGGAGGTGTGATGGTGTGGGGGTACTTTGCTGGTGACACTGTTGGGGATTTATTCAAAATTGAAGGAATACTGAACCAGCATGGTTACCACAGTATCTTGCAGCGGCATGCTATTCCATCCGGTTTGCGTTTAGTTGGACCATCATTTATTTTTCAACAGGACAATGACCCCAAACACACCTCCAGACTGTGTAAGGGCTATTTGACCAAGAAGGAGAGTGATGGGGTGAAACGCCAGATGACCTGGCCTCCACAGTCACCAGACCTGAACTTAATCGAGATGGTTTGGGGTGAGCTGGACCGCAGAGTGTAGGCAAAAGGGCCAACAAGTGCTAAGCATCTCTGGGAACTCCTTCAAGACTGTTGGAAGACCATTTCAGGTGACTACCTCTTGAAGCTCATCAAGAAAATGCCAAGAGTGTGCAAAGCAGTAATCAAAGCAAAAGGTGGCTACTTTGAAGAACCTAGAATATAAGACATATTTTCAGTTGTTTCATACTTTTTTGTTACGTATATAATTCCACATGTGTTAATTCATAGTGTCGATGCCTTCAGTGTGAATCTACAATTTTTATAGTCATGAAAATACAGTAAACTCTTGGAATGAGAAGGTGCGTCCAAACTTTTGGTCTGCACTGTACCCACTGACATAATTCACTGATATATATATATATATATATATATATATAATGTCCCATGGCAGCCCTTTCACACAGCTTATAGTCCCATGGCAACTCCTTCACATAGTATAATGTCCCATAGTTGCCCTTTACACACTATAATGTCACCTACGGTGTTTGGAGCAAATGCTCTAAAAATTTTCGGTTTGGCAGAACCCAAAAATTTTTGGGGATCACAACCCATGAACTATTATAATACTCTGGAGTCTCTTCAGAACCCAGAGTATAATGTTCGGAGGCCCAGGGGAGGTAAAAAAAACTAAACAAAACAAAAAATGGTCTTACTTACCTCTGTGCTCCAGTGCTACTTCCTACCATCTTCAATGACATCACAGACGTTGGTTACGTCAGTGTCATTGTGCGGCAATGACGCCAGCCTGACCTATGTGCAGTCTGTGACATCATTAAAAAGGGCTAAAGACAGCAGGAATTCGCTTTGGAGTACAGGAGAGGTAAGTAAGACCGTTTTTATTTTTTTCCACCTCCCCTGAGCCTCTGAACATTATACTCTGGAGTCAGAAAAGACCCCAGAGTATAATAATAGCAGTTTGTCGGAGAGAAAAGGGGACCAGTAAGTAAATATGGCCCGTTAGCTGCTGGAGTATCTCCAGCAGTTAATGGCCTATTTAATAAAAAGTAGCAGGGGCCCACCTGGTTCCCTATGGCCACGGGCCCCATTGCAGCTGCTGTGGCGGTAGTTCCGCCAATGGGTATGTCTTAGAATTTAGGGCCCCACTTGTAAACTTGCCCAGGGCCCCACTTTGTCTAAAACTGGCCCTGGACACCCCAATTGTGTTCTGTCAAGTGAGAGATGTGAGATAACATAGTATTTGCCTAGAGTTTTCCTAAAATCTAAATTAACCATTTCCGGACCGCCCATTGAGTTTTTACGTCCGGAAGGTGGTTGCCTTGTTCTGCAAGGACGCACTGGTACGTCCAAACAGAATTCAGCAGCTGCACGAAATCGTGCAGCTGCTGAAATGGGGAGCCGGCTGTAACTTCAGCCGGAACTCCCAAAGAGAAGGCAGGGAAGTTTTATTACCTTCCCTGCCTTCCCGATCACTGTGTATACAGTGCTCAATGAGCTGTGTATACAGCGCTATGGGCGCCTCCATCTTGCGGCTCCCCTCTGACCCGGCGGTCATGTGATCCGTCGGGATTAGCGTCTATTAGAGCTGCTGGGTCCTACAGGACCCAGATCATAAGCTATATAGTAACGGGCAGGAGGCTGTATTCCTCCTGCAACTGGGGCTAAATGTACCAGCCCCAGTTACAGGGGAAATCAGCCTCCCCCCAAAAAAAAAAAAAAAAAAAAAAAAAGTGATCAGATGTCCCCAAAGGTCTATTATGACCTTATGGGGACACAATGTTTAAAAAAAAAAATATAAATTATAGAAAAGTTATAAAGTTATATAAAAAAGGTAAATAAAATAATTAAAAAAATAAATAAAATAATACGACAATAAAACGCTGTTATTAAAGGTTATAGCCCCACACCCGACGACACCATACAAAATAAAAATTACCGTAATGGAGAGTTTAAAAGTATTTTAGTAGCACTTTGTGTTATTAAATAAAAAGAAAAAATGAAAAGTGAAAAACAGACACGTTTTCCCTCTTCTTTTGTTTATATTTTCCAGGATATAAAAAAATTAAAACACATGCAAAAATAAAAACATAAAAATAAAGTCCTATGTGCCACCAAAAAAAGACGCCGAAATTAGTTGAATAACGCATATGATAAAAATGTTACAGTCGCACATGCAAAAAAAAACCAAAAATGTGTATGGTCCTGGACCAGAAATTGGCTCAGTACTGAAGTGGTTAAAAAACATTAAACAATTTTTTAAATATGTTGTACTGCTTATTTTGTATTACACTATCCATTGTACTAGAAAAAAGCAGACAATCTGTAGAGGTCCAAATCTCCAAACTCTAGATGTTGAGCTGATCAGTATAACATCACCTTTATTGATTACCACACACAGCTCTGTTTTTTAGTAGTGACTGTGCCAAGTATTGAAGCCCAGTCCTATTTACTTGAATGAGGTAAGGTGGCAGCGAGCAGTATTACCAGGCAGAGCCACTATTAAAAGGATATAATAGTGTCTGATAAACAATGAAGGGTACTTCTTTTAATGCAGTGGCACCTTTAAATTAGCTGATTGGTGTTGCGGGGGTGGGTTGTAGAGATTAGGAGACCACCACTGATTTTATATTAATGGTCTGTTTTAAAGGTACCTCTCATCATAAAAATGCAGTCTAATCCGCTGGCACCATGTTATAGAGCAGGGGGAGTGGAGTAGATTGATGTATAGCTTTGTGGGAAAAGATTCAGTATAATTTGTCATTTTTCATTTATTTATCTGTTCTTTCTATGCTTGGAAGGAGAAATTGAGTTCAGTGGGCGGTCCGAACAGTTATTAACAGCTATCTCTGTATGCATAATCACTGTGAGGACCGCCCACTGGACTCAATTACTCCTTCCAAGCAAACAAAATGATGCATCAATCTGCTCAGCTCCTCCTGCTCTATAACATGATGCCTGCAGATTACACAGCGATTTCATGGTGACAGGTTCGCTTTAAGGAAAGGCCATACATTTTGCAGTCCTGAATAGCAAAATGAAGGGGATTTCCGGGCAAAAAATAATTTAAAAAAAAAGGTCTGGTAGTACTATTAATAAGTGCACCCAAATACCTTTACCAGTGTTTTGAGCAATTTCTGGGTTTTTCTGTGAGCTGCATTTGTTTACATGGGTAGCTTCCTGCAGTCTTAGCCTACAACTTCCATGATGCATTGCATGAGCTGACTCACACCAGCTCCCTTTCTCACTCCCTTCCACTCCCTCTCTCACACACACTCCCTCCCTGTTTTCCTAGCTAGCCCGCCCACTACAACCTCAGCAGCCATCTTTAGACAACTAGTTCTCACTCACTCAATGACCTTCTCCTTTGGCTGTAATACAGTAATACCTCGTACACTCGCGTTTCCAAATTTGCGAATTCACAGATTCGCGATATTTTTTTGGCAACTAACATATATAGATTTTGCTCTTTTTTTTCAGATCTGTGAAATTTAATTAAAAAAAACACCTTCGCTATTGGGTAGTAGCGTCCTGTTCGTTACGTACCCGGTAATTAGTTTCATTTTACTGTGAGTGTATAAGAAAAATGAATGAATGTATTAATATACAGTACTGTACAGTATACTTTAGTATACTTTAGTATACTGTACAGTACTGTAGGGTAAAGTTTATTGATATTTAGGGGTTAAACATTAGAAACCGGCATTGTAAGCGCTTCTAAGCGCTTGTACCAAACATTCGCGATTCCTCGTGATCCGCGACCCGCTCTGGCACCTAACCTCGCGAATGTACAAGGTATTACTGTATTGTAATCACCTCCGTATATCATCATTACAGTCAGTGAGAAAGCATCAGGATAACAATGAATTCTTCATGCTTTTTTGGCATTTGGAAGATATATATATATATATATATATATATATATATATATATATATATATGTGTTTCTCCGAAAATAAGACAGGTCTTATATTATTTTTTTCCCCGAAAAAAGGGCTAGGGCTTATTTTCAGGGTAGGTCTTAATTTTTTCCATGAACAACAGTCATACATTTAATCACTTTTTATTTCAATTTTTATCAGCGGAGAAACAGAGAAAAAAACGGTTCGGCACTTTCACCTTTTTTTTTCCCGGTATGGAGTTCACCATACAGGAAAAATATTTTTATAAGTTTGTAGACTGGGCGTTTTCGGACACAGGGATACCTACCCTGGAGATCAAAATTAGAGAACGATATATGAACACTTGATTTTTTTCATAAATAATGTAATCTACATTGATCAACATTTGAAGGATTTTTTGTAAGGGGTATTCCATGCCACTAGAACAGTATTTTACAAAATAACCAAAGTATATCAACATAAAACCTTTATTTTGCAAAAAACGTGATGATCAAAATTAGAGAACAGCAATGACTGTAGCACAGAGAAAGATTCTAAGTACATTTTCTAAAGGTTACAACAGTCACCAGTCAGTAGGAAGTGTACAGGCCTTTGCTTTGAATGACTTCAGCACATCTGCGGCCACAGGACATCACTAGTCTCTCACACTGCTCTGGTGTGATTTTAGTCCACTCTTCTTCCCGTCTATTCCACAGTTCTGTGACTGTTGTGGGTTTTATAGCCATAACTTTGTCACCAAGGATTTCCCAGAGGTTTTCTATTGGGTTTAGATCTGGGCTGGCCATTTCATTGTTTAAATGTTTTCAGTTTCAAGGAACTGCTTTACTCATTTTGCTGTGTGACAGGGAGCAGTGTCCTGCATGAAAATTGCTGGCTGATTGAGCGATGAACATAAGGAAGGAACCATGTGTTGTTGAAGAAGGTTCTGATACACATTTGCATTCACTCTGCCATGTAGCTGTATTCCCCAAACCATGACACTTCCTCCTCCACCTTTCTCTGACGTCTTTACACACTTTGGATTCAGTCTTTCCCCAGTTTGTCGATGAACATAATGTTTTCCATAAGACCCAAATAAATTAAACTTGCTTTCATCTTTAAAATGAGCGCTGGACGACTTCTCCTCTGTCCACACAACATGCTCCTCAGCAAGGGTGAGTCTAGCCTTGTGATTCTTTCTGCTAATGCAAGGTTTGGTCACTGCAGAGTGGTCTTTCAGTCCAAATGCTCTTAAATGTCGAGTGCTAAACTGCCAAGCAATTCCAGCTGCAGTGTTGAAACAATTACCCATGGAGATTCTCCGCATTAACCTGTCCTCTCTTGCATTTGTCTTTTGAGGGCGACCAGCCTTCTTGGGGGACTTGAATGAGTTTGTGATGTTGTAAAGATGCAATATTCTAGAAATAACAGACTTGGAATAACCAACTTTTCTTGCTATGGCTAATAGGGTCACCCCTTTGGCCTTCATCTGGACAACCTGCTGCCGGAGGGTTTCAGTCACTTTGGAACGACACACCATTTTTGCAAAGTCAGTGAAAACTGGAAAGTTAGGCTGCCAGTTAAATTACCAGGAAATTAGCACCAGGTGCCAGATTAACACCAATAACTTGCAGGTATCTGAAAGTGTTCTCTCATTTTGATCAGTGTTCTTTTTCAATAATATCATTTACATTTTTATTCTGTGCTCTAGAATAAATACAATTTATGAAATAAGCTTAAAATACTGCTATTTTACTCATGTTAGTATATATTCACATAGGACTACACAATGACCGTGACATTTAGGAAATTGTGTGTTGTTCTCTAATTTTGATCTCCAGTGTAATGTGTATGTGTTTCACAGTAGTTTTTAGTTTTATATGTATTCTAGTGAAAGTAGGGGAGACTTGAACTTTTATTTATTTATTTTTTAAACTATAAATCCCTCCTAGGGGGCTTCAACCTGCAATTGTCCCATACACTGCAATACAACGTCTTGCAAGCTATGGGAGATTCTCCACATTACTATTGAGGCTAGTCATAGACCAGCCTCAATAGTAATATTCCTATAACAGGCCTGGAAACCTTCATGAGGTTCCCAGCTGTCAAAGGAACAGGTCGGCTCCCCGCGAGGCAGTTATAATACTTTGGGGGGGGGTCATATTCAACAATGCTCGCAATCAGAGTAGACCAGGTACGGCAGCTATGGTATGGTACGGTGCGGCAGCTATGAGCAGCCACCATCTTTAAGGATCCGGCATCCGCCGTAATCGCACAGCAAATGTCGGGAAGGGGTTAAACTAGCTAGGGCTTATTTTTGGAGTAGGGCTTATATTTCAGGGCCTACTCCAAAAAACCTGGAAAATCTAGCTAGTGCTTATTTTCGAGGTAGAGCTTATTTTAAGAGAAACACGGTATATATATTATGCACACATACATACATAAACACTATAATATGTTCCACAGTGGCCCCCACACAGCATAATGCTCCACGGTGACCCCTGCACAGTATAATAAGCTCTATGGTGGACCCGCACAGGATAATATTCTCCACAGTGGCCCCCGCACGGTATAATATGCTCCAAAGTGGCCCCTGCACAGTATAATATTCTTCATGGTGGCCCCCGCATGGTATAATATGCTCCAAAGTGGCCCCTGCACAGTATAATATTCTCCACAGTGGCCCCTGCACAGTATATTAAGCTCTATGGTGGACCCCACACAAGATAATGCTCAACAGTGGCCCCCTCACAGTATAATATTCTCCACAGTGGCCGCCGCACAGTATAATATGCTCTAAAGTGGCCCCCGCGCAGTATAGTATGCTTCACAGTGGCCCCCGCACAGTATAATATTCTCCACAGTGGCCCCCGCACAGTATAATATTCTCCACGGTGATCCCTGCACAGTATATTAAGCTCTACGGTGGAGCCCACACAGGATAATGCTCCACAGTGGCCCCCGCACAGTATAATATTTTCCACAGTGGCCCCCGCATAGTATAATGCTCCACATTGGCCCCCACACAGTATAATATTCTCCACAGTGGCCTCCGCACGGTATAATATGCTCCAAATTGGCCCATGCACAGTATAATATTCTCCACGGTGGCCCCTGCACAGTATAATATGCTCCACGGTGACCCCTGCACAGTATAATATGCTCCACGGTGGCCCCCCGCATAGGATAATGCTCCACAGTGGCCCCCGCACAGTATAATATTCTCCACAGTGGCCCCCACACAGTATAATGCTCCACAGTGGCCCGTGAATGGTATAATATATTCCACAGTGACCCCCTCACGGTATGATGCTCCATAGTGGTCCCCACAAGGTGTAATGTTCCACAGTGGCCCCTGCGGGCTTCTTTCCAGTGACGTCCCGGGGTGCGGATATCCCTTAGACCGACACATGACCCACATATATCACAGTGAAACTAAAAATAATGCATAATAAATGTTATTTAGAAAGTTGGAGGGCGGGCATGGGGGGCTCTTTGTTAAATTATTAATTTATCCCGGACAACCCCTTTAACCCCTTAACGACCCAGGGCATAATAGTTAGTCCTGAGTCGCATGACGATGAATGGAGAGCGCTCAGGAGCTGAGCACTCACCATACACCGCGGGTGTTGGCTGTATAATACAGCCAGGACCCGCCGCTAACAGCAGTGATCGGTGCCTGCACCGATCGCGGCTGTTAACCCTTTAGATGTCGCGGTCAAACGGGACCGCGGCGTCTAAATAGCGCAGCCGCCATGGGCGCCGCCATTTTTCCCCCATCGCCGCCCTCCAGAACGTCATCGGAGGGTGGCGCTTGGTTGCCATGACAGCTGGGAGCCTATTGAAGGCATCGTCTAATAGCAGTGAAGGCATTTTGCTATTAACTACGATACAGTAGTATCGCAGTGAATAGTATGATCGATCAGACTCCCTAGGTTTCAAGGTCCCTAGGGAGTCTGATCATACAAGTAAAAGTAGAATAAAAAAAAAGTTTTTAAAAGTATGAAAAAATAAAAAAAAAAAACACAAAAGTTCAAATCACCCCCCTTTCCCTAGATCAGATATAAAAGTAAATAAACAAAAGTAAGCATAAACACTTTAGGTATCCCCATGGTCCAAAATGCCTGAACTATTAAAATATTAAAATATTTATCCCATACGGTGAACGGCGTAGCGGGGAAAAAAAATCAACATGGCCAAATAGCGTTTTTTTCAACACTTTGCCTCCTATAAAAAATTGAATAAAAAGTGATCAAACCATCAGATCTTTCCCCAAATGGTATCAATAAAAACGTCATGTTGTCCCGCATAAAAAGACGCCTTACCCAGCTCCATACATGTAAATATGAAAAAGTTACAGGTGACACAATATGGCGACACAAAATTTTTTTTCTACTTAGCAAAGTTTAAAATTTTTTAAAAGGTATCAAAACATTACAAATACTATATAAATTTGGTATCGCCGTGTTCGTACTGACCCGCAGAATACAGGTAACATGTCATTTTTACCACACAGTGAATGCTGTAAAAATTAAACCCATATGAATTTGGCGCAAATGCAGTTTTTCTCCAATTGCACATCATTCTGAATTTTTTTCCAGCTTCCCAGTACATTGCACAGCATATTGAATAGTGACATTACAAAGTACAATTTGTTTCGCAAACAATAATCCATCATGTGACTCTGGGAATTGAAAAATGAAAAAGTTATGGCTCTTGGAATGTGGGGAGGGAAAAACGAAAATGCAAAAACAAAAAATGGCCCAGTCATTAAGGGGTTAAGCCTTATAAATAACATCACTATATCCACAGATGTTTCATTCTCTCACAGTGTATGTAGATGTAATTTAAAATTTACCACTATTCATTAGAACAGTCTACAAACAAGCTAATGTATTATGGTTATTTGGTCTGTCTGCATATCACGCTTAGTATGGGTGAAAAAAATACCTTATTGTAGTTGTAGACTTGTCCTTGCCAACCAGGAAGAAGTGATTGCCTTCTTTGATCTGTTGGGCCCATGAAGGATGGAGCCATATAACTTGTGAGAAATGTCCAGCATATACTACAGGCATGATCCAGTTCTCAATACTTAACTCACTGCAGAAAAATAAAGGGCATATGAGCTGGTAAAATGACACTGCTGCATGATAATCTGCATAAGTGGTAATGTATACTTATATTCCTTCCATATGTATTTAAGACGTAAAATGAAATAAAATGGCATTGCATTGCTTTATTTTATATTATGCTGCATTTTCAACTGACAGTACTTTTGTTGAACACTTTATAGCAGCGGTTCACAACTTTTTTTTTGCCACGGTCTGGCAGGAGGGGTGGGGTGAGCAGTTTAGGGGCGGGGCTTTGGTCATATGGGGGTAGGGTTATACAGCAAACAGCGCTGTACACTGGGGCGTGCTGATGGGCCCTTGGTGTACAGCGCTGTAGACCAGGTCCCTGCCATTAGTTACGTAGCTAATGGCGGGGACCTGGTCTACAGTGCTGTACACCGAGGTCCCGAGAGCACACCCCGGTGTACAGCGCTGTTTGGTGTACTATAGAGAGCGTAGAGTGGGGGGGGGGAATCATGTCTTGTATAGAGCTAGGAGCCACAACACTGTGGTCAGATTGCCGAACCGTGATCCGGCAAAAGACCCCCAACGGCCCAGTTTACTTTTCAGTATAGTTTAGGAAAAGTCATCTTGAAGTAGGGGACACAGTGGTTGGACAGCGATGTCACACACCAGCATCTAATTTAAATGTTCCTCTTTAATGGAGTTTAAAGTGTAAGGGGTCGTTCACACTAGACACGCAGGACTTTTATGTCCGTGAAAAAAAAAACGGTTTCATGGCGGACGTC
Source organism: Leptodactylus fallax (assembly GCA_947044405.1). Classification (NCBI taxonomy): domain Eukaryota; kingdom Metazoa; phylum Chordata; class Amphibia; order Anura; family Leptodactylidae; genus Leptodactylus; species Leptodactylus fallax. The sequence continues at coordinate 754,938 of CAMRHE010000050.1, forward strand.
AAGTGTCTGATATTAACATTAAAGTCTATGGGTAACGGACTTATAACAGGCAGTAACTAATAGTCATCAGTAACCTTCTGTTATTTTGTGTCCTTTTTTTTCTGAGCATGCTCAGAAAGGACAAGACAACTCTAGGGATACATGTGGAAATATATTTTAAACAGTTTATTTATGTAAAAAATTATGTTTATGCAAAAAGATATACAATAAAGGTGGTAAAAAAATGTTTTTTTTTATTAAACAAACAAGAGAGACAGAGTTGATTTCTTTAACCGCTTCCAGCCGGTGACATTTTTTCGATTTTCGTTTTTGACTCCCCCCCCCCCCCTTCCAAACCCAATAACTTTTTTATTTTTCCGTTCTCAGAGCCATACGAGGTCTTAATATTTGCGGGACAATATTTTTTTCATGACGCTACTATTTATTATTCTGTACAATGTACTGAGAAGCTGGAAAAAAAATCAGAATGGGTTGGATTTGAAGAAAAAGTGCATTTGTGTGACTTTCTTACGGGCTTCGTTTTTACGGCATTCACTGTACAGGCAAAACGACATATCACCTGTATTCTATGTTTTGGTACGATTCCGGGGACACCAAATTTATATGGTTTTATTTATATTTTAACTCCTTAACAAAAATCCAAAACTGTGCAAAAAAATTTTTTTTGTAAAAGTTGCCATTTTCTGACTCCCATAACTTTTTTATACTTCCTTGTACAGGGATACATAGGGCGTCTTTTTTTCTGGGACCAGTTGTACTTTTTAGTTATACCATTTTGGGGAATTGCTATTGCTTTGATCACTTTTTATCCAATTTGTTATCAGAGGCAAAACAGTGAAAAAACGCGGTTTGGCACTTTTTATTTTTTTTTCCCGCTATGGCGTTTACTGAACGGGAAAGATATTTTTATAGATTTGTAGACCGTGCGTTTTCGGACACAGGGATACCTAATGTGTATGTGTTTCACAGTATTTACTTTTATATGTGTTCTAGGAAAAGGGGGGTGATTTGAACTTTTAATATTTTTTTTTACTTTTTTTTTTTTTGCATTTATTAGACCCCCCTAGGGGTTTTGAACCTTTTAAGAAAATAAAAATGACTTTAAGAAAATAAAAATATTTGCAAAGTTTTGGATTTTTGCAAAGGGGTTAAGATATAAATAAAACTGTATAAATTTGGTTTTCCCAAATCGTATTGAGACATAACATACAGGTGACATGTCAATTTGGCTTCAGAGTGAATGCCGTAAAAACGAGGCACGTAAGAAAGTCGCACAAATGTACTTTTTCTCTAATTCCCCCATTCTGAATTTTTTTTTCCAGTTTCCCAGTACATTGTACAGAATAATAAATGGTTCAATTATAAAGAACAGTTTATCCTGCAAACATCCCGCATTCCTCCCTCATATGTCTCTGTGTATGGAAAAATAAAAAAGTTTGAAAGGGGAGTCAAAAATGAAAATCGAAAAACGTCACTAGCGGGAAGGGGTTGAATAATAAACTAAAATGTAACCTTTAACACCGGTATACACTTTTATACACATAAGGTTATAACCCTAACCATTTTACAAGATTCGTCTGTAACAAATCCAAAATAGATTCTGGTATACTGTAAAGGTAACAGTACATTTTTACCCCCAGATAACATGAGTTCAAAAAGAAAAACCTATTCTGTGGAGTACAAGAAAGGAATCGTGGAGGACTCACAGGGCAAAAATCTTACTGCTTTTTGCAAGGAAAAGATGTTGGATATCTGAATGGTCAGAAAATGGCAAGCAGAGTATAATAACCTCAGTCAACAGGTGTGCAGAAATGCTAAGAAGCGCAAGTGTGGATCAGGTCGGCATCCATTATTTCCTGAGCTGGAAGACATGCTCAGTGAATGGATTGTTGACAGGAGAGCAAAGGCTTTGGTTGTGCACAGAGCTGATAATTCAAGAATTTGCCCTTGCAATGGCACCGCAATTAGAAATATCCCCAGAATATTTCAAATCATCAAATCGCTGGCTGGATGGTTTCCTTCAGCGATATGAACTGACTCTAAGAAGATGCACAACACTGTTTAAGCTAGACAATGCAGAAGTTATTAAACGTGCACTTGCATTCAAGTCTTTTGTTGATGGCATCGACTTTTCTAAATACCAACTTTCCAACACGATTGCTATGGATGAAACTGCAGTGTTTATGGGCCAAGAATCACAAACTACAATTGATTACTGGGGTGCCTCTTCAGTCTACGTTCCATTCACTGGTTATGAAAGTGCACGTGTTACCTGTATTTTGGCAATTCGTCTGGATGGAACAAAAGCCCCATCTCTAGTCATTGCTAAGGGCAAGAAAGATAAGATTGAACGCGTTTCAGGCATTTATATTCTTGAAACTGAAAAAGCCTGGTGCACACAAGAAGTTATAAGAAAGTGGGTCAATTTAATGCTGCCGCTTGTTATGTGAGGTGGTCAAAGAGGCCTGCTAGTCTGGGATTCAGCCAGTACACAGCGCTAAAGACATGAAGAACTTCCTTCATGAAAGAAAAATAGATACAATAATGATTCCCGCAGGAATAACGGCCTATCTCCAGACTCTTGGCATTGCAATAAATAAGCCATTCAAGGACAATTAGCGCATGGAAATCAATGACTACATTTAAAATAGAATGGAGAGAAATCAGCATGGCAACTTTATGAAGCCTAGACTGCAAGAGGTTGTGACTTGGGTGAAGAATTCATGGGAGAAAATCACTGACAGTTGCGTTGCCAATGCGCTACAAGCAGGCCACCTGGACAAAAGGTGCTCATTTCAGGAAAGCGCTATTGCTAGACATGAGAAATTGGGGCCAATGCTTCTAAAGGAAATACAGTTACAAGAAATTTACAGAGGAATTCAGGATTTGCAGAGTTATGATGATGTTCCAGAAGATGATGACGTGACTGTTTTTGAATAAATGTTTTTTTTTTGTTCATGAATACCAGTTAATGTACATGAAATAGAAAATACTGTAGGATCTCAAGAAATTCATGATGAAATTCAGGGTTTGCAGTTATGCATTTTCCAGAATGCGATGACATAATTATACCGTATTTGAATAAATGTTGATTTTTTGCAAAAGCATAAAGTGTTATTGTTGTTCATGAAAAAAATAAATAAGACCTACCCTGAAAATAAGCCCTAGCCCTTTTTTCAGAGAAAAAAATAATATAAGACCCTGTCTTATTTTCGGAGAAACACGGTAGCTTTCTTTTAATAGTAAACAGGCTGTAAAGTTCCCACTAGTAATGCTCCAAACATTGCTAGGGAGAGTCTGTCCGATGCACCTGTAGTCAATGCAGTATGTAGAGTTATAGCATTTGCCAAAGGGGGTATGGTCACATCAAATCTCTGGTTTTATATATAACTAGAAAAATTGTATATAACCTATAAAGAATTATATGGTTTTTGTAGCAAATGAAAGCTGAGATTCTGCAGTATTAGCTATAAAAAATAACCTAAGATATCACTAGTTAAAAACACAGTGGGGAACTTGAGCTTTATATGCAGCAGTTCATATTGCATATAAAAATCATATTCCTGACCGTGTTTTTATCTAGTGATATATCTGTTTTTATTATAGCTAGAACTGCAATCTTGGCAGCATATGAAAGCTGAGAATCTTATCCTAGGTTGAATAAAACCAGAGATACAGCCATTTTAAGTTTTCTCGGCATGATGTCATTTGACAGATGTCATTTGAGGCTTGAACCTGCCAACCTTGCAGGTCTCATAGATTGCAATAAAACTGTCATGTCCGATAGACTGCAATACAATTGGCGTATTGGTAACATGCACAACTTTATCTTCCGTTACAGCATAGGCTGACTTCCTCTATACACTGCAATACACATGTATATACATATTGCAGTGTATAGTACTGAACCAGCGATCAGAGCATCGCTGGTTTAGGTCCCCTAGTTGGACATGTAGAAAATGTAAAAAAAAAAAAAAAGTTATAAAAATTATCAAAAAGTCATAGGTGCCCGAAAACAGTACCAATAAAAATCACAGGTCGTCCCACAAAAAATAAGCCCTCAACCAACTCTGTCAACCGAAAAATAAAAATGTTACGCATCTCAGATGGCGATGCAAAAATAGTTGATTTATGTCCCCAAATGGGTTTTTGTTCTGCAAAAAATGCATAAAAAAACAATATAAATCAGCTATTGCTGTAATCGTACCAACCCGCAGAATAAAGGTAACATGTTACTTATGCTGTAAGCTGCACAGCAAAAAAATTTAAGGGTAAAAACCTATGCCAGAATTCTTTTTTTTTTTTTTTTTTTTTTTTAAATCCACCAACAAAGAATTAATAAAATTTAGTCAATAAGTTATAGTCACCCAAACATGATGTCATCCACAAAAAAACAGCCCTCATATGGCTACATCACCAAAAAAAAAAAAAAAAAAATTATATAGCTTGCACAATGTGTAGACAAAAACCCCAAAAATCGCCAACTCATTAGAACACAATTGGCTCCGGCAGGAAAGTAATGTATAAACTGTGCAAGCGTATATCAGTGGACACCCCAGATTTAGAGCTTACAAGGGAAAAGAAACCAGAAGTGACCCTCAGATGTGACACCCCCCCCCCCCCCAATCATGGTAGCTACTGGGGAAATAGTAGGGAAGTTGGTTTTCCCAATGTACTTCGCACAGCTTACGTATTCACTTTTCATCATCCGCTGTGATACTAATACACACAATAAAAAAATTCTTTGAGGGATGCATTTGGGGTCACTCCCTAGGGGATTCCACTTTTCTGGTACATTAGAGGTTCTGCAAACATGACATGGTGTCCAGATACCAAACGTCTAAATCTGCGATCCACAAGCCACATAGCGCTCCTTCACATCTGCCCCCTGCTGTATGCCCAAACAGTTTATGCCCACATTTATGACACTGTTGTACTCAGGATAATGTACTTAATGTCATATGTGGGTATAAACTGCTGTTTGGGCACAGAAGGGAAGGAGTGCTCTTTTGGTTTTTGGAGCACAGATTTAGACAGTTTGCTTTTTAGATGTCATGACACTTTTGCAGAGCCCTGAAGTGCCAGTAAAGTGGAATCCCCTGACATGTGACCCCATTTTGCAAACTACACCCCTGAAGGAATTTATCCAGGGTTACAGTGAGCATTTTTAACCCCCAAGTGTTGCATTCATTTATTTTCCAGAAATGAATAGGCAGCTGATGAGGAAATATGTAATTTCAGTGCGCAATATGTTGTGCCCAGATTGTATCAGAGAAGAATGCTCCAAAATCTGTAGTGCCTGGGACCCGCTTAACAGCTTTTGGAGTGTGTCTGTCTGTTGACACAAGCTGGGTGCAACATATTGGGAACTGAAATGGCGTATCTCTGGAAAAATTGCAAGTTTCACTTTTCACTATCTGCTGTGCATTCATTTCTGGAAATTAAATTAATGCAATGCTCAAGGGTTAAAAATGCTCTCTACACCACTTGATAAATCCCTTCAGTGGTGTAGTTTCCAAAATGGGGTCACAAGTCTGCAGATTCCACTTTGCTGGCAATTCAGGGGCTCTGCAAAAGTGGCATGACGTCCAAAAATCCAACTTGTGCTCCAAAAAACAAAATAGCGTTCCTTCTCTTCTGTGCCCAGCTGTGCTCAAAGAGCAGTTTGTACCCACATATGGCAGTGTTAACTTTATTCTGTGTACAACAGTGTCATACCTGTGGGCATAAACTGCCATTTAGGAACACAGCAGGGTGCAGGTGTGAAGGAGCGCTATGTGCTTTTAGAGTGCAATTTAGATTGTTGGCTTTTGGACACCATATCACATTTGCAGAGACCCTAAAATTGCCCTCACATAATGGGGTCACTTCTTGGGGAATTCCAATTTACTGGCACCTACAGGGCTCTGCAACAACAGCATGGCATCCAGAAAGTCCCTCTAAATCTATACTCCAAAAGCTAAAAAGTGCAATGCTCCTTCCCTTCTCAGCCCTGCTATGTGCCCAAGCAGCAGTTTAAACCCACATATACAACTTTTTTTGTACCCGGGATAGCCCACTTAATAGTTTTAGGAGTGTAAGTCTCTGATGACACAAAGTGGGCGCAACATATTGGGCACTGAAATGGCATATTTCTTACAAATGTCAATTTTCACTTTGTATATTAATTTCTGGGAAACACTCTTAGGCTCAAAATGATAATACCCCTTGAGAAATTCCTTGAAGGGTGTAGTTTCTAAAATGGGGTCACTTTTGAGGGATTTCCGTTGTACTGTTACTTTAGGGGCTCTGCAAATGTGACATGACACCTGAAAACGATTCTAGCAAAATCTGCTCTCCAAAAGCCAAATAGTGCTCTTACCATTCTGAGCCCCACCATGTACACATACAGGAGTTTACGACCACATATGGGGCAATTCTGTGTTCAGGAGAATTTGTGTAACAAACTGTGGTGTGTTTTTTCTTCTTTAACCCCTTGTAAAAATTTAAAATATGGTGCTAAATAGACAGTTTATTTGAAAAAAAAAAAAGAAGTAATTTTTCATTTTTACATCCCAGTGCTAATAGAATCTGTGAAACAGCTGTAAGGTAAAAATGCTCACCATACCGCTTGAGAAATTCCTTGAGGGGTGTAGTTTCCAAAATGGGGTCACTTTTTCGGGGTTTCCATTCCATTGTACTGGTAAATTAAGGGTTCTGCAAATGCAACATGGCACCTGAAAACTATTCCAGCAATATCTGCCCTCCAAATGCCAAATAGTGCTCTTTCCATTCTGAGCCTCGCCTTGTACCCATACAGCAGTTTACAACCACATGTGGGGTATTCCCGTGTTCAGGAGAAATTGTGTAATGAACTTTGGGAAACTTTTTCTCCTTTATCCTCTTGTGAAAAGGAAAAATTGGGGCTAAATTGATGGTTTATTGGAAAAAAAAGGAATTTTAAATTTTCTCGTCCCAATGTTAATAAAATCTGTGAAACAACTGTGGGGTCAAAATGTTCACTATACCCCTTGATAAATTCTGTGAGAAGTGCAGTTTCTAAAATGAGGTTTCCATTGTATTGGTACTTTAGGGGCTCTGCAAATGAGAAATGGCACCTGAAAAATATTCCAGCATAATCTACTTTTAAAATGCCAAGTGTCGCTCCTTCCCTTCCGTGAGCTGCAGTGTACCCAAACATCAGTTTACACCCACATGTGGGGTATTTCTGTTCTCGGGATAAATTGTATAAACTGTGAGATGCATTTTCTCCTTTAACCCTTTGTGAATGTGTTAGTTTTTTGGGCTAAATGAACGGATTATTGAAATAAAATGAAATGTCTAAATTTCACCTCCATATTGTTTTAATTACTGTGAAATGCTTAATGGGTTTACAAACTTCCCAAATACTGTTTTGAATTATTTGAGGGGTGCAGTTTTGAAAATGGAGTGATATATAGGGGTCTCTAATATGTAGGCCTTTATAATTCCCTTCAGAACTGAAGTGGTCCCTAAAAAATGAGTTTGGGAAATTTCTTGTACATCTGGAAAATTGCTGTTACACAAGCCTTCTAACAAAATAAATCAAAGGGCGATTAAAAGATGATGCCAATATAAAGCAGAGATATGGTAGATAATATTTATTAATGTATTTGGGTGGTATGACGATCTGTCTGAAAAGCAGAACATGTCACATTTTGAAAATTGCATCAAATTTCCTATTTTTTTTATTTATAAAAAATACAAAAATATTGATCAATGTTTACCACTAACATGAAGTACAATGTGTCATGAAAAAACACAGTCTCATAGTCACTTGTGTAAATTAAAGCGTCTCAAAGTTATTGCCATATAAAGTGACACGTCAGTTTTGAAAAATGAGGCCGTGTCCATAAGGCACTTTTAGGCTGTGTCCTTAAGGGTTTAATCTAGCATACACCACTTTTATCAAACATTTATCAATAAAAAAAATTCTAATCCAAACTGTTACATATTAATTTCTGAAAACATACATTTTAAAACAGGAAAAAACTGCTTAAGCCAGGATCACACTACCATTATTTAACCACTTAAGGACATAGTCTCATTTTGCAAAACTTCACTTTATATGGCAATAACTTTGAGAATCTTTAAGTTACACAAGTGATTTTGAGAATGATTTTTCGTGACACATTGTTCTTCGTTAGTGGTAAACACTGATAAATATTTTTGTATTTATTTATAAAAAAAAAATTTGATGGAAATTTGGAAAAATCAGCAATTTGTGAAATGCTCTGCCTTTCAGACAGATAGTCATACCACCCAAATACATTAATAAATATTATTTACCATATCTCTGCTTTATATTGGCATCACCTTTTAATCATCCTTTGATTTATTTTGAACGTTATAAGGCTTACAAGCGCAATAGCAATTTTCCAGATTTAGGCTAAGGCCCAATGTGGCATTCAGCAGCAAAAATGCGCTGCGGGAATAACTGCAGTGGTAATGTATCGCGGTTCTTCCCACATTGGGAATGCATCGCGGTTGTTCCCGCAGCGGCAATGCATTGCGGTTGTTCCCACAGCGCTTTAGACAGTAAGTTCGCAGAGGTTTCCTCTGCAGACTGTTTCAATTATACCGATGGGGAAACCGTTGGCGTTTCCGTAGGTATAATTGACATGCTACGATTTCCAAAAGCGTGCTGGTTTTGAAAATTGCCGCGTGTCCGCAGCGCGGTTTGTGCCGCAAAGTGGGCACAGGATTCGCTACAATCCCATCCACTTTGCTCTGACTGTAAAACACCGCGATTATTTCAGCGGCATTTCCGCCACGGGCAAATTGCGGAATTTACGCCACATGGGTACCCGGCGTTACAAGAAAATTACCCAAGCTAATTTTTTAGGGACCATTTCAGTTCTGAAGGGAATTATAAAGGCTTATATATTAGAAACCCCCATAAAGCACCCCATTTTCAAAACTGCACCCCTCAAATAATTCAAAACAGCATTTGGGAAGTTAGTTAACCCTTTAAGCATTAAATGGGAATTAAAACAATATGGAAGTGAAATTTAGACATTTTATTTTTTTTTCAATAATACGTTCAATTTAGCCCTAAAATTAAAACATTCATAAGGGGTTAAAAGAGAAAATGCATCTCACAGATTGTTATGCAATTTTTCCAGAGCATGGAAATACCCCACATGTGGATGTAAACTTTGGGCACACGGCAGTGTATGAAAGGGAAAGAGCGCCACTGGGCGTTTGAAAAGCAGATTTTGCTGGAATAGTTTTCAGGTGCCATGTCTCATTTGCAGAGCCCCTAGAGTACCAATACAATGGACGCCCTCCAAAAGTGACCCCATTTTGGAAACTACACCACTCAAGGAATTTATCAAGGGGTATAGTGAGCATTATACCCCACAGCAGTTTCACGGATTTTATTAACATTGCCATGTGTAAATCAAAATTTACTAAAACATCACTTTATCCCTAAAGTTTTAATTTTCACAAGTGGATAAAGGAGAAAAGGTACCTCACAGTTCGTTACACAATTTCTCCTGAACACAGCAATACCCCATATGTGGTTGTAAACTGCTGTATGAGTACATGACAGGGCTCAGAATGGAAAGGGTGCTATTTGGATTTTGGAGGGCAGATTTTGCTGTTTTTGAGTGCCATGTCACATTTGCAGAGCCCCAAAATTTAATGTACAAAGTGAAAATTTTTTTTTTTTTAAATATGCCATTTCATTGCCAACATGTTGTGCCCACTTTGTGTCATCAGAGACACACACTCCTAAAACTATTTAGTGGGTTATTCCAGGTACAAAAAAGTTTTATATATGGGTGTAAACTGCTGTTGGGTACACAGCAAGGCTCCAAAGGAAAGGAACACTGCTCTTCTTAGCTTTTGGAGTTTAGATTTAGAGGGACTTTCTGGAAGCCATGTTGATTTTGCAGAGCCCTGGAGGTGCCAGTAAATTGCAATTTCCCCAAGAAGTGCTCCTACAAAATGGGGTCAATTTTAGGGTCCTTGCAAACATGACCTGGTGTCCAAAAACCAACAATCTAAATCTGCACTCCAAAAGCCATGTAGCACGCCTTCACATCTGCACCCAAACTGCAGTTTATGCCCACATGTATGACACTGTTGTACCTAGGATAATGTACTTGTCTCTAGTGAACTGTTGGAACTGTGGGGAGAAAGGACATCATGCAAAGAAACGTCCTAAAACCTATAACCCTAACACTCCTCTAATCCCACAATGAGGTGTTGGCAATCCAGTGAATTCCCTCTGTGCAACACAATCTCTTGACATTCCTCCAGGTCTCCAACTGATGATCTAATGCCATGATACTGGAGAAAATATAGATTTTTTTAGTTGACACAGGAGCAGCCCACATACTAATCCAGAAAGAGCATGTACCTGATGATTTAATATCTTCAGAGTATATAACTTGTTAAGGCGTATAGGGAACAATTACAGTGGGGAAAAAAAGTATTTAGTCAGCCACCAATTATGCAAGTTCCCCCACTTAAAAAGATGAGAGAGGCCTGTAATTGACATCATAGGTAGACCTCAACTATGAGAGACAAAATGAGAAAACATATCCAGAAAATCACATTGTCTCATTTTTTAAGAATTTATTTGCAAATTATGGTGGAAAATAGGTATTTGGTCAATAAAAAAAAGTTCATCTCAATACTTTGTTATATATCCTTTGTTGGCAATGACAGAGGTCAAACGTTTTCTGGAAGTCTTCACAAGGTTGGCACACGCTGTTCTTGGTATGTTGGCCCATTCCTCCATGCAGATCTCCTCTAGAGCAGTGATGTTTTGGGACTGTCGTTGGGCAACATAGACTTTCAACTCCCTCCAAAGGTTTTCTATGGGGTTGAGATCTGGAGAATGGCTAGGCCAATCCAGGATCTTGAAATGCTTCTTACGAAGCCACTACTTCGTTGCCCTGGCGGTGTGCTTGGGATCTTTGTCATGCTGAAAGACCCAGCCACATTTCATCTTCAATGCCCTTGCTGATGGAAGGAGGTTTGCACTCAAAATCTCACGATACATGGCCCCATTCATTCTTTCATGTACACGGATCAGTCGTCCTGGTCCCTTTGGAGAGAAACAGCCTCAAAGCATGATGTTGCCACCCCCATGCTTCACAGTAGGTATGGTGTTCTTTGGATGCAACTCAGCAGTAACTCTCCTCCAAACACGACGAGTTGTGTTTCTACCAAACAGTTCTACTTTGGTTTCATCTGACCATATGACATTCTCCCAATACTCTTCTGGAACATCCAAATGCTCTCTAGCAATCTTCAGACAGACCCGGATATGTACTGGCTTAAGCAAGGGGACACGTCTGGCACTGCAGGATCTGAGTCCCTGGCGGCGTAGTGTGTTACTGACGGTAGCCTTTCTTACGTTAGTCCCAGCTTTCTGCAGGTCATTCACTAGTTCCCCCCCGTGTGGTTCTGGGATTTTTGCTCACCGTTCTTGTGATCATTTTGACCCCATGGGGTGAGATCTTGTGTGGAGATTATCAGTGGTCTTGTATGTCTTCCATTTTCTAATTATTGCTCCCACAGTTGATTTCTTCACACCAAGCTGCTTGCCTATTGCAGATTCAGTCTTCCCAGCGTGGTGCAGGTCTACAATTTTGTTTGTTTGGTGTCCTTCCACAAATCTTTGGTCTTCACCATAGTGGAGTTTGGAGTGTGACTGTTTGAGGTTGTGGACAGGTGTCTTTTATACTGATAATTTCAAACAGGTGCCATTGCTACAGGTAATGAGTGGAGGACAGAGGAGCCTCTTAAAGAAGAAGTTACAGGTCTGTGAGAGCCAGAAATCTTGCTTGTTTGTAGGTGACCAAATACTTATTTTCCACCTTAATTTGCAAATAAATTCTTAAAAAAACAGACAATGTGATTTTCTAGATATGTTTTCTCATTTTGTCTCTCATAGTTGAGGTCTACCTATGATGTCAATTACAGGCTTCTTTCATCTTTTTAAGTGGGAGAACTTGCACAATTGGTGGCTGACTAAATACTTTTTTTTTTCCCCACTGTATAAAGTTGCCATTAACTAAGCTCATGAACATGCATGATGCCAAATCTATTGTAACTTGTGTGTTGGAGAGTTATGCTAGTCCTTATAATTTGTTGGGGACAGATGTTTTAAGTTTTCCCCCTTTCTTCATCGGCCGCTCCCCTCTGCCAATCCCTTCACTGGCTACCCATCGCCCATCAAATAGAGTTCAAACTACTAACGCTGATATACAAAGCCATCCACAACTTGTCCCCTCCATATATCTCCAACCTAATCTCCCACTACCTGCCCACACATAACCTCCGATCCTCCAAAGATCTCCTACTCTACTCTTCTCTTATCCGCTCTTCACACAACCGTCTCCAAAACTTCTCCCGTGCATCCCCCATCCTCTGGAACTCACTACCAAGACACATCAGACTGTTCCCCACTGTCACAAGCTTCAAGAAGGCCCTGAAGACCCACCTATTCAGGAAGGCCTACAACCTCCAATAACACTACTGTCTCCACACCACCATCTGTACATTCTCTCCCCTCACCTTCTGTCTCTATCCCTCTTCCCTCATAGATTTTAAGCCCTTGCGGGCAGGGCCCTCTATCCCACTGGGCCAGTCGGTCACTATTAGTATTATCTGTTTTGTACATATTGTGTACTGTATGTAAATCCTCAAATGTAAAGCACCATGGAATTAATGGTGCTATATAAATAAACAATAATAATAATAATAAAGTGCTATGCAGGCTTCCATAGACTTTTCTACTGGTATCCAACAGATTTATTTCCCCTTGCCAGAGGACACACTTTGCACATTGTTGGCTTTAGGCTAACTAAAGGAAACTGTCACTGTGCAGAACAACCCTGATTGACTACAAGATGTCGTTTCTTATTTATAGGCATCTTCCAAAACAGATGTGGGGTACATTGCCTGTTGCTTCTGTGACAGTCCACCTGAAACCTGGCATCTAGACACCTTGTGTACGTCAGTATCCACTTAGTTAATCCCAAGAGGAAGCAATAGCAATAGCAACAGATCTGTTAGATAAAGGGCTAGTAATCCCCATCAAGAGCCGATTCAATTATCCTACTGTATCCGATTCGGAAAAAGACCCCAAAAGGAGCCCCCTTCCCCCCCACAACCTTCCGAATGGTACATGTCCTGAGAGCGGTAAACACTGTAACTGTGATCAATACTCCTCAGGTGTCCAACCCATACACCTTGCTTAATCAGGTACCTTTGCAAGCTACATGTTTTAATGTCATTGTTCTCTCAAATACTTTGTTCAGTTTACCTCTACATAAGGACTGCTGGCCTTATTTTGCCTTCTCCTTTAGAGGGCAGCAGTATGCTTGGGTGGTGTTACCACAATGTGCCACTAACAAACATCTTTTCTATTGTCTGTACTGCATGACTGGCACCCTACACACCCAGGTATAGTACACTAATTATCTATTGTTGTGCTGTATTGACTCACAGCAATGCAAGGATGAAACTCTATCTCTGCTGATATTCCTTGCAAACAATGGTTGCAAAGTATCTAAGAAAAATTTGCAATTGTGCCAATCCAGTGTTACCTTTCTAGGCCATTGTATTTCATCAGGTACAAAATATCTAACGCCTGAAAGGATAGAGGCAATTCAAAAACTCCCTGTACCTGATACTCCAAGGAAATTGAGAGTGTTCCTAGGCCTAGTCAGTTATTGCCATCCTTGAATAATAAATTGCTCTGAATCCATGCAACCTCTTATATGATTGCTTCAAGTTGGAAAATTGTTGTCTCACTCCAGAGGCATTACAAGAATTCCATCATCTCAAAAAGACATTGGTCTCAGCCCCAACACATACCACACAACCTTTCACATTGTTTTGTCATGAATCAAAAGGTAGTGCCAAAGGTGTCACACAGAAACATGGCGGACGTATAAGACCATTAGCCTACTACTCCACACTACCAGATAGTGTTGTTCTAGCTATGCCAACTTACTTCAGAGCAGTAGCAGCTGCTGTTGCTTTAGTTCAGAAGTCAGAGGATTTAATTCTACAACATCCTCTCACATTGCAAGTCCCACATGCAGATGCAGAACTCTTACACACTACAAATCTCAAGCACCTTTCACAGGCAAGAATTACAAAGTATGATCTTGCGCTAAGTCCTCATATTACACTTAATATTACATATTACACTTGGATTCACACTTGCGTTGAAGTCTCCGTAGGAGACTCTGCCCCAGAATCCACTTAAAATCGTCAGAGAGAAAAGTCCTGTATTATAGTGTATGGTGTCGGCGGGTTTCTGCGTATAACCACTTGTTATGCGGACAGGGTATCCATCTTTCAGGTCCCTATGCGGACCCAAACTACAGAAACCTGAACGCAAGTGTGAACATAGCGTCAGAGGTGTACAGCCACTCTCATGCCATGAGATTTAGAAAAGGAGGAAGGGTTAGAAGGGCGTAGAGGATGATTGTCATGAGTTGATGATTGCTGAAACAAGGTGATTGTCGAATGTTACTGAAACATTGAGATCGATCCAGTTTTTGGAATAAAGAACAAGGACACTTTGTCACTGCAGTAATCCAAAATAGTAAGGTAGTTGTGCAACAATCACTTGCATCCTCAGCACAGGAGGCGGAGCTGTAGGCTCTCATTGATGCATATACATTGGGGAATGGACTGAGAATTAACCATTATACAGATTCCAGGTATGCTTTTGAAGTAGCACATGATTTTGGTGTTATCTGAAAAGCCAAGGGGGTTTCTGACAACCTCAGGCAAACCAATATAAAATGCAAAAGCTGTGAAGAATTTACTGGAGGCCCTTGAGCTACCAGCAGAGGTAGCCATAATTAAAGTAACAGCTCATACCAAAGAAGATGATCCACAGTCAGTGAGAAATGCACAAACAGACCAGGCAGCCAAAGAAGCAGCTGCTATTCCACTACTAACCATATGTTTACCAACAGCTCCAGATGTAACCTTGCTGCAAGAATTACAAGCCCAGGTAATGCTTAAAGACAAAAAAAAGGTAGGGTTGGAGGCTGGGGCTGCGCAAGCAGCAGGACTCTGGCAGGTAAATGGCAGAACCTGTCTGCCAAGAAGTTTATATTCTATGATGGCCGAAATGGCCCAACACGCTTATGAAAAGGTGCCATGAGCACTTTAGTCCTACAACATTGGTTTGCTCCAAGAGTTCAGACTTTCTTTGACAAATTTGTTCAGGGTTGTCAGACCCAACCCTGGGAAGGTAGTGAAAACACCTTCTAAACACACTCCTAAACTATTGCACCCTTTTTAAAGATTGCAAGAGGATTATATACGGCTACCTAAGGTGGGCATATATGAGTATGTCCTTGTAGCCATTGATGTGTTTTCAGGCTGGCCAGAAGCTTGGCCAGTGACAAAAACACTGCTAAGAAAATATTGTCAGAAACAGTCTACAGATATGGGATTCCTGAGGTGATAAAAAGTGACAAGAGGTACCTGTTTCACAAGAGAAATAATGGGACACAGACCTAAGTCCCTAGGGATCACACAAGCACTACACACCCCATATCATCCACAACGTAGTGGTAAAGAAGAAAGACCAATAAGTTAAAGCTACAGAAGTTTCTAGACACACACAGTTCAATGAACTGGGTAGAAGCCGTACCAGTAGTACTGTATGCTATTCGTACTACTCCAACAGGAAAGGAAAAGTTGAGTCCCTTTGAAATTTTGTTTGGCTTAGCACCAAAAACTGGTTTATATTTTCCACAGCAGCTCCAGGCAGATTATTCCATCTTAACTAATTCATTAGAAGGATCTCACTTTTTAAAACCAGGAGACTGGGTGATTTTCAAGAAGCACATCAGTAAGACCTTCAAGCCCAGATTCAGTGGTCCATACCAGGTGCAGATGATCACACCTACTGCTGTCAAACTTGAAGGAAGACCTACTTGGGTTCATGCAAGCCATTTCAAGAAGGTCCTGAAACCAGCTGACCATGGAAAAGGAAGCAACATTCCTATTACTGATACTAATCCCATTGACTCGGGGCATACATCATGCCCTTAGAGATGACCGGGATAAAACATTACTTAAACACCATGTAATGCTAGCTAGAGAATTAGAGCCAAGACCTTAAACTTGTTGGATCTGCACACATAGTCCTAGTGGAGCAAGGTCCTTGACCTATTTAGCTGAACCATTAAGATGGGATGAACTGATTACTAATGAACCTACCTTATGTCATAATCTAACTACACAGATACTTACCTTGCGGTAGACACTGCAGAAACTACAAAAGTACAAGTAAAGATATTAGTGTCCGGATGGATCACCCCACCATGGTTTATAGCCGAGTTCCTATGTGCTGAGGGACATCATGCACAATTAGAACCTGTAGCTTATGGAAGAAAGGGAGGTTTTATCAGGATTCTTGGGGAACATGGATAATAGCACCAGTAATCTTACTATAACTAATCCTGCAAGCAGTGACCTGACAAACTTGATATTTATCCATAAAAATTGACCACCAAAATGGATCTCTGCTGATTTCTAACTAGTCCTGATAAAAATAATGATGGGTTTGTAGTGAACAAATGGAATTTTTCTTCCCCATGGTGTGTATCTGGTATGTGATAACAATGCCTATAAATGGAGACCACCGAATACCTATGGCTCCTGCACACTAGCAAGGTTAACCCCTACAACATTTATACTCCCACATGATGATGTACCATATGACATGATTCCTAAGCATACCCTATATAAGAGAGCTGCAGATAATTGTCCAAGACCAAATGGTAGACCTAATGTGGTATCCATGGGGGAAATTAATAGAGGGGCAAGTTACCTTTTTTATACATCCTATGCTTATGCAAACCTGGGATAAGCTAGTAGAAGCCATTGACTATCTTGATGATCAAATATTTTTCTGTTTTAGGTATAGCAAATCAGGCAAATGCTGTACAAGCCCAATTAGTGGTAATAATTAATCAATACACCATCATTCTTCATTATCTAACAGCCGCCCAACGGCGTATGTGTTAGATAATAGGACCCATTTGTTGTCGTTATATAGATCCGCAAGGAAATCTCCAGATTAAGGCAGAAATACAGGTAGTGAACGAAATGAAAGATGAGTATCTAAAAGAACATTCCAACCCATATTTACACAAGATAAATGGTGGAAAGATACTTTTTCATTCATAAACCCTGCAATTTGGTTGAAAGGAATATGCCGATGGCTGACAGGGATTCTATACATTCTGGGAAAAATTTTGTTGGCATTAATAGGTGTGTATTTTGCAGTCAAAATACTGATGTGATGCTTACCCAGAGTAGGTACCAGCTTAGCTTCTAAAGTTAAGCAAGTGCAAAGTGAACTGAGGAGAATAGGCTGCAAAAGAAGGGTGATAAGTTGAATATCAAGCTGCCTGTTTCTACTAATAATTATTTATTTTAAGTTTTCGATAAGGACATCCATACAACCAGCCACAAGTCTCATGGGGGATGCAGATGATGCAGAATGCTCCAGTCAGGTAACAAATCCTAAATTAAGACCATCTCCCCTGTGGAATTCCATGGGATAGTAACCAGTGATTACAGAAATTGAAACAAAAAAAAAAAAAGGGAAATTAAATGGAAGAGCCTCAAATTGCTGGAATTATGAACTATCATTTTGATATGTTTATGAGCTGTTGGAATTTCTGTATATCTGAGATGGTTCATTATGGATGAATCATCATGACTCATGAAATTGTGTGGCATGTCCAAGAAGAGAGCTTACTTGTACATGAAAGACACCCTGCTGACTCCAAGGAGTAGCTGACCACAAAGAAAGATAAAGATAATGCCAAATGGACATGTCTCATGTTTCTATGCCTTCTTCAGTGTGATAAGATTTTACCTGAATAAACAACTAACACAGCATTATTGGGGTTTGACCTTATATGTGAGTGTATTGTGTCATTTGAATCTAACTCCCATCGTGATAACAATTTCTATGTGCACATGGTCCTATTGCTAGAGTATTGCTAGGGTATTAGACTCTACTGTGACATACTCAATAGTATGTCCAAAAGTGGTTCAACTATTTGCAGCCATTAGAATTTTTTTTTATTTGTAGTTGGAAAAACCCTTAATTTCTAAATCTAAAATTCTAAATGATTTCCTAATATACTTTACCTGCATTGTCAATTAACCAGATTCGGTTACTTTTTATTTAAGTATTTGCAGATGTTAAAACAACCATACTTTCTATGGTTAAGCCTTATGTTCACAAGTATTTTTTTTAGCTTACTGGAACGCATTTAGCCCCACAATTCACTGAGATAACTCACCAGTTGCCTTTGGATAAATCATCTGTCTGTTGCTGACTGGTCCAAGACTCTCTTTACTACAAATTGCTTTAATACTGTGAGCTTGCTCTCTAGGTTTGCTACACAATAGCTGGGGATGGGTTTAGTCAGAGTCTAATGAACCTTACGTGTAATATAGTATATTTGTTCTTCAAGCAAAAGTCAAGAACACCTATTTATCTATTATTATCTAATATAATACTAATTATCTAATATATTCATTAAACGTAGTCATTAGAGTTGTCAGTTTCTGCAACTCCTTGCTCAGTCCATTTAGATAGGACTGAAATGGCACACAATGGTAACAAAAAATAGGAACCTTTAAAAGGGTAAACTAATGGATTAAGGGGTCAAAAATAAAAGGAAGAAAACATGCAGCTTTTCAAAGTGGTGATAGCGCTTGACAAAATGTTTGAACCTTGATTTTACTGTGTGACAGCAGACATTTTACACATGCTGTCACCATTTAACACACCACAGTAGTATTTAGTTCCCCTGAAATCATTTTTCATTTGTTTTACTATTAAATGTTATCTCTCAGGGTCTTCCCACTGTTTCATACAAAGTGTTTCGCAACAGGTCTGGAGACTGGAACGTAAAAGAAAATTGCTTCCACCATGGGGTATTTTTGACTTCAGAACTTTTCTCTGGACTTGGTTTAAAGGTTTTTACTTTTTGTTCACATTAGCTATTGTGTAGGCATAAAACCACTAAGTAATATCAATAATATGAAACAATGTATACAACAATGTATAAACAATGAGACAACCTCTGTCCAGATGCCCTATGACAGCAAATTGATGTCATACAAAGACCTAAAAATAAAGCCAGCAATTTGATAATCCCGTGTGACACACTACATTTTCCATGCAGCAGCTAGAGCAAGGGAAATGTCTGACCATGGCTTTCCCAGCAAAATCAACTATGTGCATAAGGTGCTGGCTACTCCACGGGATTTTTTTTTTTCCCATTTATTTTAACAATTCTGCAATATTCACCTTAAGAACATATGACAAACAACAGGAGTAGTAAATTGCATTCTGCAGAAGAATTTTAAGGGCAGGTTCACATTTGAAAATTAAAATAGTTGACTTACCCTAACTCATTTTTGTCCCCTTACCAACCTTTTTTCCACTTTACAATTACACTCATGGTCAACAGATTAAAATGCAAAGCATTCTTTATATATCATTTCTTTCTAATTATTTTCTTACATTTAATTTAAGAAAAAAAAAAGTGTAAAAAAGATATAAAAAAAAAAAAATGTATGGCTAAATACAACAAATGTAGTTTCAAAGATCTTTGCTGAAAGTATTCAGACAAAGAAGCCCAGTTCAATTAAACAAATAACTCATGCAAGAGGACCCATCCCAGTAAAAATAGAGCTTCATATACAGTGGGGAAAAAAAGTATTTAGTCAGCCACCAATTGTGCAAGTTCTCCCACTTAAAAAGATGAGAGAGGCCTGTAATTGACATCATAGGTAGACCTCAACTATGAGAGACAAAATGAGAAAACATATCTAGAAAATCACATTGTCTGATTTTTTTTAAGAATTTATTTGCAAATTATGGTGGAAAATAAGTATTTGGTCAATAAAAAAAGTTCATCTCAATACTTTGTTATATATCCTTTGTTGGTAATGACAGAGGTCAAACGTTTTCTGGAAGTCTTCACAAGGTTGGCACACACTGTTGCTGGTATGTTGGCCCATTCCTCCATGCAGATCTCCTCTAGAGGAGTGATGTTTTGGGGCTGTCACTGGGCAACAAGGACTTTCAACTTCCTCCAAAGGTTTTTCTATGGGGTTGAGATCTGGAGACTGACTAGGCCACTCCAGGACCTTTAAATGCTTCTTACGAAGCCACTACTTCGTTGCCCTGGCGGTGTGCTTGGGATCATTGTCATACTGAAAGATCCAGTCACGTTTCATCTTCAGTGCCCTTGCTGATCTCACGATACATGGTCCCATTCATTCTTTCATGTACACGGATCAGTCATCCTGGTCCCTTTGCAGAGAAACAGCCCCAAAGCATGATGTTGCCACCCCCATGCTTCATAGTAGTTATGGTGTTCCTTGGATGCAACTCTGCATTCACTCATCTGACCATATGACATTCTCCCAATACTCTTCTGGAACATCCAAATGCTCTCTAGCAAACTTCAGATGGTCCCGGATATGAACTGGCTTAAGCAGGGGGACACGTCTGGCACAGCAGGATCTGAGTCGCTGGCAGTGTAGTGTGTTACTGATGGTAGCCTTTGTTACATTAGTCCCAGCTTTCTGCAGGTCATTCACTAGGTCCCCCCATGTAGTTCTGGGATTTTTGCTGACCGTTCTTGTGATCAATTTGACCCCATGGGGTGAGATCTTACATGGAGCCCTGGATCGAGGGAGATTATCAGTGGTCTTGTATGTCTTCCATTTTCTAATTATAGCTCCCACAGTTGATTTCTTCACGCCAAGCTGCTTGCCTATTGCAGATTCAGTCTTCCCAGCCTGGTGCAGATCTACAATTTTGTTTCTGGTGTCCTTCCACAGCTCTTTGGTCTTCACCATAGTGGAGTTTGGAGTGTGACTGTTTGAGGTTGTGGACAGGTGTCTTTTATACTGATGATAATGTCAAACAGGTGCCATTACTACAGGTAATGAGTGGAGGACAGAGGAGCCTCTTAAAGAAGAAGTTACAGGTCTGTGAGAGCCAGAAATCTTGCTTGTTTGTAGGTGACCAAATACTTATTTTCCACCATAATTTGCAAATAAATTCTTTAAAAAAAATCAGACAATGTGATTTTCTAGATATGTTTTCTCATTTTGTCTCTCATAGTTGAGGTCTACCTATGATGTCAATTACAGGCCTCTCTCATCTTTTTAAGTGGAAGAACTTGCACAATTGGTGGCTGACTAAATACTTTTTTTTCCCCACTGTAAAACATAGAATACTGAAACACAGAAAAATGAAACACAGAAAAAAGGGAGGGGAAAAGGGGAAAACTATAACACAGAAAAGGGTGAGATGTTGTCATTGAAAGAGGTAGAATTATGAACCCAGATACTGAGGGGAAAATCTCATCTGAATGGGAAATTTAAAAGGGCCCAGGTTGTGATCAGGGCTCTCAAGTTGTTAATAGGTATTGATTGTCAGAAACAGTACAGTATGTGTTAAAGAGGACCTTTCCTGTCCTCATGAAAGTGAGGTTTTATATACCGCTAGAAAGCAGACAGTGCTCTGAATTCAGCGCATTGTCGAGTTTCCCAGTATGTGCCCCGGTGATGGAGATATCGTTTCCGTTCGTTTTGGTACCGATATCTCCCCACTGTCAGAAGGGCGTTCCTCATAGCTCAGCGTCATCGCTGGGGAGGGAGGTGGGGGGGGCTGGGGGCGTTCCTTACAGACAGCTGTGTAAAAAAATGCTAGAAAGTAAGGCTCCATTCACATCACACGAATAAGCATAATAATAATAATAATAATAATAATAACAACAACAAATAATAATAACTTTATTTATGTAGCGCCAACATATTATGCAGCACTTTACAAATCAGAGGATACATGGACAGGATATTTGACATTACAATGTGGCAAAAAAATAATGTATCAAGCGTATCCGTTTAACAGATACAAAAACAAGGACACAAAAACATAGTATATAGTGAACTCTATGTAAACGGATGAGAAACAAAGTGATATGAATAGGCCCTTCCCAGACTGCTCTACCTCTTCCAAATGATCCCTGTTATTCTCCCTAAAGAGTTTCTTTCCACTATTCAGAAAATGTTCTCGAAGTTCGTTTAGGTCTCGAAACCCCCTAGAATTACCAAACTTACTATGGTTATACCCAAACAGAAGGGTGGCTTAGCTGTTCCAAACTGTACCTCCTACTATCTGGCTATGGTTGCTGCACGTATATTAAAAGTGGCATCACTCGGCCCGTTCCAAACTCTGGGTTGCCCTAGAAAAATCCTTGAGCCCTCTTCCACTCACATCCCTCCCATGGCTCCATAGATGCTATTGGTCGGACAAAGCTGCCTCCTCTCTCCCGTAAGATGCACGCCAAGTCATAGGTGCTTGCTGCTTCCACCGCAACATCACACGACTCTTCATGAATGATGGCACACTGACTCCTATCCTGGGCAACCCAGACTTTTCTGCATCCCTCTCCATCTCTTCCTCTCTTGTTCCACTGTACAGACACCCATTATGTTCTCTCACGTACTGTCCTCAACCCTCTCTCATCCCCCATACTGATCTCATCTCCCCAAGTACTAGGAATCTCACCTCACACTAGCAATACCTACACAACTGCATTACTTTTACTCTGTCTTAAAAAAGAAGCTGAACCTCAACAGACTAATCATTGGGGCTCCTATGCATATCCCCTATTCCCCCAATTCGCCCTCCCTCAACTGTCTATAGTTTGTTTTCCAGCGATAAGGATGACCCTCTGCCACGATTTACTGCAGGCTGGGAGAGGGAACTCGCATCTTCTTTCCCTCCAGATGTGTGGCTCTCCGCCTTCCAGTCATCTCATAAATTTTCCACCTCATGCAAAGCTCAGGAGACCAATTATAAAATTCTCTCACACTGGTACAGAATCCCCTCTGTCCTTCACAAGATATTCCCCTCAACATCGGACCGCTACTGGAGATGTTCTGATGGTCAGGGCACGATGCTACACATCTAGTGGAATTGTCCTCTTCTGCATCCACTCTCCTATCTATCTTCCCTTACAAACTTCAAAAACACATTTGTAAACTGATTGGTTTCCTGCTCATTGCAGCAAGAAAGTTTAAGAGGGTCTCTTTTCATAACATTTTATAAAACATAACTTTTAATAATATAAAAAATAAAATTTTAATGAACACACACTCTAAAGTGAATTAAAAAGTCTTTGTTGTTGATTGTATATAAGGCAGGCATATTTATCTATTTATTCAACGCTTTAAAGATTAGAAAAATACAAAAAAAAAAACACACAAAAAAAAAAAAAAAAAAAAAAACACTACCACCATCTAGAGTGCTGTGTGTGAATTGGGAGCAATTTGGAAGTGTTTCAATGAACACGATATTCAGCTGTGATTGAAGAGGGGTATCTGAAATATTCCAGACATCACTCTTATGGCAAAAAAAAAAAAAAAAAAGGATAATATTTAAAACAGCCGAAAAGAAGTGAATCATTTACGCATAAATCCCAGCACTAACGCAATGGATAGAGGATATCATTTAAGGAGCTATAGGTAGATAATATAGCAGCATAACCTATTAGCCCAAATCATACTTATTAAACGTAAATCCCAGCGTTATAGTAGGGGATAGCCTTTAGGCAGTCTTATTGCTTGTTAATTGGAAAACCTGGGTTCCAGATATTGAACATAAGTCACAGCACAAAGGCAGTTGTTAAAAAGTAATATTGAGACCTAGGTTCCAGATATTAAACATAGGTCACAACACAGAGGTAGTTAATAAAAAGATGGCGTTTTAAGCAGTTTTAAAGCCCGTAACATATTGGGCATAAGATGGCGTTTTTAAAGACCAAAAAAAATAATAAAGTTGTGCTCTGATAGTGGTTCAGAAACACAGTAACCAGTAACAGTTGCCTGCTCATTGTGGCCAGATCCATCATACCCCAGCTGTGGAAGTACACCTCGCCTCTCCCACCCAGTCAGCCTGGCTTCAAGAGGTCCTTTATCTGAGGCGTATGGAGGATCTGGTCACGGAACTCAAAACATCAGAAAGTGTGGCTCCTATGGAACACATTTTACTACTCCGCTATCTTCCAGACGTCCTTCCACACCCCTTCCACCAGACTCCCTTTACCTTCACAATGATTACAACCCTCCCCTGCTCTAGTTCCCCTCTGATCTCCTTTCCCTCGTACTTCTCAGTTCAGGGAGGCTTGTCCATCCACTGTTCTCAACATTGGACTTTATTCCTATTACATGTTGTTTAATTGTTTTACTACTCTGCTGTGACAGAGCCATACATTCCCTGACCTCCTCTTTCCCCATGTACTTCACCCATTCCCCATGTATTGTTTCCCCAACTTCCCTAGTCCTTGCCCCCTAACCCTCCTCTTGTTATGGAAGCTTTTTTCTCATTTGTTATGCTTCCAATGATTTTCTTGCTTTGGAAACCTTCAAAAAACATTTACTGAACCTTTAACTTTTGTACAGTACTGTATATCCTGTGCATAACTTCTGTAGAATACTAATCAGAAATTGAACTAGGGAAAATAACCTTTTTCCATCACATTATGTAGCGCAATATCCGATGGTCTAAATAAGCATGTGCTAATGAGAACAGATGAAATAGAGATTCTATCGTGGGAAAGGGAGCGGTCAGTATCACAATTTCATATTGGCTAACAGTACCAGTAACGACAACTATCAACTGATTGGCTGTTGGATCTGTCAATCAAGTAACTAGAGAGAACACTAGGAAGTTTTCTGGTAATTTATACAGACATGATTGCACGACAGCCCTGCAACCCCTAGGCTCTCTGTGCTAATGAAACATGTTGGATGCACTGTCTTTATGGGAGGGACACAATATATGCTGTATTTTGATCTTGGTGATGACCTTTTCACATATAACCCATATATCAAGTTAAAGAACTACTTCCATCTTGGAAAATCGCTGATGGGAATAACTGCTCTGTACTGCTGAATGGGAGCTATGGAAACAGCGCAACACAGCTGAGCTGTACTGTTTCGTTGCTTCACATTTTTGGCTACAGTACAGCTAGATGTGGTATGCCTTTTCCATAGCTCCAATTCACATCTATAGGAGTTACGGTAACAGTATAGCACAGACCTAGGAGCAAGAACATGAGAGCAGTTATTCCTGTCTTGGCAGCTGTTTACCAAAATGAGAGTAACCCTTTAACGTCAAGAGTTCCAAAAGTGGGGACTAAAAAAACTGTACACTGTGTATCAAGGTAAGATCTTCCCCTTGGTCAGGAAGAGGCAGGGAAATCTCGGTTTACATCAGTGTTGCTGGCATGGATATTGAGCAAAACAAAGATCTTTCTGTGATTCTGAGTCACCCCAGAACACTCCCCCGATACACTCTTAGCTTCTTTGCATAGAAATAAAAAGCACATTTTCAGCAAAATTAAAACCATTCTACACTCAAATTATAACTCTGGTAAGGACCGTATAGATATCTATATGCAGGGGTTAGACCCAAATCAGTACCTCTTTCAAAAATGTCTTCAAAGTAAATGTAGGTATAGGATAGAGTATATAAGATAGATCAAGTGTTTTTTTTTTTTTATTATGTAAAACTTCACTTTTATTAAGAAGTATAAAAACGTAGGACAAAAGAAGGACGAGACATATAGGATAACAAATATTAGCATTAGGGAAAAGGGTCACTCTTAGTATATAATCTCAAACTATCAGATATTTGTCACCCTAGATCGATCTATAGAAGAGTAGATTGTATAGATCAAATATAATGAAATGAAAAGGTCATGCATTGTACGTATTGAGTGGTGCAACAAACAATAAAAAGGAGGGGAACGTGGTAGGTGAAGATTGTACATATCAATCCTCCATGGTCGCAATATAAAAGATCATGGTCATGCCCTGGAGCATAAATACATTACACACACTTCCCAATAAGATAGAAGGGGAAAATGCATATAAATTATCGCCCCTCGGTACGATCTATATGCGACCTAAATAGAAGCTGGTGTTGTAGTGTGCCTTATTACAGAGTCTCTTATTATGGCACGCACACCCTATCTAGGGCACGTACAGCCAGCTGTCACTGTATGTTGTGAGTAGGAGTAATCACACATGCAAGACTCACACAGACTCCTCAACTGACCCCTATAGAGATTGGTGCAAAGACGCTATCCCTCATGCTAGGTAGAGTTAAAATAAAAGAGGTCCCTACACGTTTCATTATGACCATAACCAGTACTGGATCATCAGGGGAGAGACATTTATAGTAAAGGTAAATGGAAGTGGTACCGGAGTCCAATTTCATCCTCCCATATAAAGAGCCAGACCCTTGCTTTCAGGCCCGGATCAGTATACATCATATCCAATGGGAACGCTAGGGGGTGGTGGCGGGACTGTGCACCCTGTGCCGCCCATCATACAACGCCCATCCCAAGGCAGGGAAGCTGTCAAGGTTACCAAGAAGACAAGGGACGTGTGTCTGCATTATGCAGGCTGTCTCCTCAACAGCGCTGTCAAAGGTAAGTATCGGCACAGTGCGTATAGTACGAATTCCACAGAAGTCAACGCTCATGTCATATCTCCCAATGCTGCACTTTATTTAGCATTGTCATGCAAAAATAAGCACTTGTCATGAATGAGTAAGTCAGTTGAGAAAAGGATCCATGTCTATAGGACAAAGCCTGTGGTCCTAGTTCTCCTCCAGAGAGAACTATATTTAAACACAGGAGACAGAAATAAATTAAACATATTTACACTAAGCGCTACGTGACCAGATGGTACAATGAATATGTTAAGCCAATTATAAGAACAAAAATGGGAAAAACAACCCACCCTCGTAGAATCCCCCACAAGTAAAGTGGGGAAAGTCCCTATAATTGCCTTTTTTAATCACTATAGCTATATGCTATATATTATATATATATGCTATATTCACTTTAAAAAAAAAAAAAAAAAAAAAAACTCTAAACAGATCCTGGCCCTAGTAGTCTCCCTCCTTGTTAATTTGCTGTTCACTCCCTGTAACTAGAGAATATCTGTTTTTAGAAACCAAGTGGAAAGGTGACATGCAAAAGCAGAGGAGATGCTGGTATGCGCAGTAGCTGGCACGTTGGCTCTATTGCGCAGGCGTGCAGGACCAATAGAAGTGACGTCCTGTGCCCAGAAGATCCAGCCTGGAAGACAGGTGTTAGGACCTAATGCAGTACAAGACAGACTTGTTAGTCTCAGAAAATCAGAATACCTGCACACTATGGTAAAAACAGCACCAAGGCGCCCGACGCTCCCCAAGCTGCCCGAGAACCAGCCTCAAGTGGACTTCACCAGAGCTCCTGATGGTGGAGATGGACTTGGCAGCAACTATCAGCCGGAATCGTGATCCCTCAGAGAGTGTGGGGCGCACGGTGCACCACAAGTCACAGAAGGCCCAGAAATCCGAAAACCACTCACCTGAGCAAGTACAGATGCAATAGGAAATCCAGAACAGGAAGGGATGCAGTAGCAGAAATTCTCCTGGAGGTGGCTGAGGTCCAAAAGCGTAGTCGTATGGTCCAAGTCGGCAACAGGAGAACACGAAGTACAAAGGGGTAAAACGAGAGAGTAATCAGCAAGCCGGGTCAGTAACAGGAGTTCACGTGGAGGCAGAATCGAAGATCAGGGAGAGGTGGTCTAGGAGGAAAGCGGTGGTCAGAACAGGAGGGAACGCAGGAACAGAGTCGGTAGGCAGGAAACGTAGGTCAGGATCAGAAGCGGGTGGTCAAAATAGCCAAATGGTAACAGAGCATAGTGGGAGTTAACGCCAGGAAACTGAATAATCAGCAGGAAAGAGGCGCCAGAAGGATCATTAAATAGCACAAAGTGCAGACAATTAACTCCCAGAGGGGCAGGGCGCCAACTAGAGTAAGGACCGGAGCGGCACCTCACAGTGCTGCTGCAGAGGTGCCGACTCCATTCCCGAGAAGCTGGTTCCGGGTCCTAACAACAGGTAAGTATGATGAGGCAGGGGTGGAGGGGGTGAGGTAGAAGGGAAGGGCTAGTAGTGGGCGGGTTAGCAGGGGGAAACAGGGAGGGGGAGGCATCGTGGTAGTTGTAGGAATTCAGAACAGGAAAATACCCATGTAAACAAATGCAGAAGATGACAGGAACTCACAAAGAAATGCATAAATCACTCATTTGGGTGCACTTATTAATAGCACTAACAAACCTTTTGAAAAATTATTTTTTTGCCTGGAGAACCCCTTTAAGGCTGAGGGTGTCACGGACAGCAAGGAGTTTTCTTTATTTCACTCAGTTCTCTCCTTTTCTGTGTCTTACTTACATTATAACTAGTCCAGTGTCCCTGGAAATCCTGTAGTATGTTTACTTGGGCTTTGTCAGCTATTTGCAGTCTTGTAATTTATAGTTGCTTTTGGCAGGGTATACACTGTATTTAACAGCAGAGAATCTATAGTTTTTTACGTATAAAGAGTGACTTCTTTATTTGGAGCGAACTTCATGGGAAGTGACAGTCAGGAAGTGTAAAGCAATAAACTACTTTCAGACATTGTAAAGGTCCCTGGCACCGAGAGAAATGCAAATAAAATGGAACTATTAGCAGCACAAAAACTAATACAACACCACTAATAAAGTCTTAGAGGGCCATAGAACAGTTTACCTTGCAGATCTTTCAACTTTTTTTTTTTTACCCCAAAACTAATTTTTATTGAGTACAGTATAAAAGGGTAATCATCGGTCCAGTAATCCTGAAAAATCCTACCCGTTTCGAGACACATGTCTCTAAATCATGGCATATTATAACATACTAGTACCAGGAATATATAACCACAAAAGACCACACTCCCCCATAATCACATGACACATGAATATACAAACAAAAAGCATAAAAAAAAAGCAAAAGTCCAGAAATTACTACCAATGACCCATCCCATATTAATAATAATAATAATAATAATAGTCCTTTAATAGTCCCACATTGGGGAAATTCAGTGTGTTACAGCAGCAAAGATAAGCAGATACAAGTACAAAATGTATAGGAACGTTCCAAGGTAAGAGGCATTACATTGACAGTAGACAGACAGATAGGAAGTAGCAGAGGGGGGGGGGGGATTTAACAGGCAGAAAGATATTTCAGTTCTCTGTGTGTATTGATCTCCGCTTAGGTCGGTGTTGGTTGTACAGCCTAACCGCGGTGGGGAGGAAAGACTTCCGATAGCGCTCCTTCTCACACTTAGGTTTGGAGCAGTCGGTCACTGACAGTACTGCCCAGCGCTATCACGGTCTCATGCATGGGATGGGACTTATTCTCCCGCATAGAGCTCACCACGGACAGTATCCTTCTGTCACCCACCACCTGCACTGGGTCCAGTGGGCTCCCCAGGATAGAGCTGGCCCTTCTAATCAGCTTGTCAACTTTATTTCTGTCCCTGGTTGATATACTGCTCCCCCAGCAGGCCACTCCAAAGAAGATGGCTGATGCCACTACCGAGTTGAAGAAAGTCCTAAGAAGTGCCCCCTGGATTCCAAAGGCTCTCAGCCTCCTAAGCAGGTAGAGCCTGCTGTGGCCCTTCCTGTACAGGACCTCCATGTGATCTGCCCAGTCCAGCTTATTATTAAGGAGCAAAACCAGGTACTTATAGGTGTTCACACTCTCGATGCCCGTCCCCTGGATGTCCACTGGTTTAGGAGGGCATCTGCATCTACGGAAGTCCACCACCATCTCCTTGGTCTTCCCCGCGTTAATCTTCAGGTGGTTCCGCTGGCACCAGTCCACAAAATCCCGGTTCAGTTCTCTGTACTCCCTGTCATCATCGTCTGTCATGAGACCTACTATTGCAGAGTCGTCAGAATACTTCTGTAGGTAGCAGCTAGATGAGTTGCACCTAAAATCTGCAGTGTACAGTGTGAAGAGGAAAGGGGCGAGAACCGTACCCTGGGGTGCCCCCCGTATTACAGATCACGGTATCTGACACACAGTCTCGGGCTCTCATGTATTGAGGTCGATTTATGAGGTAGTCTAGGATCCAGTTGGAGAGGTGGTGGTCCACTCCAGCAAGGCCCAGCTTGTCTCTCAGTAACCTGGGCTGTATGGTGTTAAAAGCACTGGAGAAATCAAAGAACATTATTCTCACCGTGTTCCCTGGTTTCTCCAGGTGAGACAGAGCCCTGTGCAGAAGGTGGATGATGGCATCATCTACCCCAATGCCCGGCCCATAAGCAAACTGGAGAGACATTGTCAAAGGAGACATATATAATAATAATCATCAATCTAATAAAGATGAGACAACAAAAAACATAATTGCATATGACACAGAAAGAAAAGGCCCCTGGGTCCGGGCTTTACCTGTTTGTTTCGTGCACCTTAATTCAGAGGCATGGATTTCTGATCTGGACATTGTTGGTGAGCTGTATACTTTTTTTTTTTTTTTTTTTTTTTACTATTTACATCAAACAATTGATGCATTACAGATATATAAAATTCAGTACTCAAAAAGGTTTTAACTTTTATTAATGAACAGGGGGTGAAGAAAGGAAAGCAGAAAAGGAATGTAGAGAGGGGGAGAATGCAATAGTAGGGAAAGGAGTAGACTCCTGCGAGTCCGTGGGCTGTATCAGATGGACACTAAAATAAGTGTGTGAGCGTAATAAGGGGGGGGGGGGGGGAGGAAGGAGGGAAGCAATCGGGGGTAGAGGCTGGATCTACATTGAGCATATGTATCCATTAGGGGCAGATGAAGCCGGATGGGAAGACAGTTGAGTCAAAGATGTGAATAAGTGTAACTGCTATTCCGTGAGTGTCTGTTTAAACAATATCGATGGGGTCCATGTCTTAAGAAAGGATTCTCTAGACATGGTGCACCAATGTGCTAGTTCCTCCATCCTACAAATGTCATTAACCTTACTTACCCATTGCGAGAAAGATGGTGGGGTGTGAGACCTCCAGAGGGTGGGGATCAATAGCTTGGCTGCAGATAAGTTAGTGGCTAAGTCATTTTTGCAGGGGTGAAAATCCGCATGTGGGAGCCACAGGAGGATGTGTGCCGGTGCATTTGGAACGGTTATAGAATAAATTTTGCTAGTGGCGTCCAATACTTTACTCCAGAAAGGCGTCATCAGTGGGCAGTGCCACCAAATGTGTATGTAACTTGCAACGCCAGCAGGGATCTGGCACTGAGGGATCAATTCTGTGTAGCCACGTCGGAATTTTATACCGAGTTAACAGTTTGTAAGAGTTTTCCTGTATTCACACACAGTGGGAAAAGCCATGTGCATTAGTTAGCAACTGTCTCTGTTCATAGGGGGAGAAAGACCGTTCCAGCTCATTTTCCCATCTTAGTAAAAATCTAGGAGTGTCCTCAGTGGTCCAGGAGAGGAGAGACTGGTAGAGTTTGGAGCAGACGCCATTCAGTTTCTGGTAGTTCCTCCCACACTCCAAAGACATACTGGTAGGGAATATAGATTGTGAGCCCTATATGGGACAGTAACTGTCAATGTCTGTAAAGCCCTGCAGAATATGATGGCGCTATACAAGCAGGCATAATAAATAAATAAGTAAATAAAAGTTCACTTAAAAGGATTCTAGCCATGATAGATCACAGTCTGTTGAGTGTTTTGCCAGGTAGGTGTTGCTGGTAACTGTAAAATCTCTAGTTTGTAGGAAATCCCTCAGTACCAGCCCTGTTTTCTGAAGCAGCCAGGCTGGAGGCGGCTGTACATTTTTGTCAAAGAAAGAGGAGAGGGTGTGGTGTTGCAGTCTATTCCAAAAGTTGGGCTGAATATATTGTTTAGGATTAATCAGAAATGGTAACAGAGCTAATGGTAGCGTGGGTCGAGATGTGGAGAGTAGTGGTTGGGGTTTCTGCAAAGTGTGCCATGAGGTTATTACACTGTGAAGAAGGAAGCTAGTGGTTAGGGAGGGAGGTATGATACCCCAGAGCGATAGTTTGTCTTCCAGGGTCATAAGGGAAGTCTCAAGTTGCATCGTCAGATTTTTGCTGGGGGACTGTGTGAGCAGCAACCATCGTTCTATTTGGTGGGCCTGGTAGTATGTAAGGAAATCAGGAAGACCCACACCACCTTTTGAAGGTGATAGAATCAAGTGCGAATATTTGAGTCGGGGGCAGTCTTGGTGCCACAGGAAGGAGGAGAATAAGCGTCTCACTTTATCGAAGAATGATCTGGGGAGCCATATGGGGAGCGTGCATAATAAGTACAATAGTTTGGGGAGAATGTACGTTTTCAGTAAGTTTTTCCTGCCTATCCACAAAAAATATGGAATCTGTAAGGTTGACAGTTGAGTCTGGATGTCTCGTAACAGTGGTAGGTAGTTGAGAGAAAACAGGTCAGCTGGGTCTCGAGAAATACGAACTCCCAAGTACTTAATGTCCGATTGGGCCCAGTTATAGGGTGAGTTCAACTTCAAGCGAGAGGCTAAGTCTTCCGGGACTGTAATGTTCAGAATTTCGGATTTGCCAAAGTTAATCTTAAAATTTGACACCAGTCCGAACTGTGTAAAAAGGTCAGTAAGTTGGGGTAGGGAGCAGTCGGAGTTTGTGGTGAGAAAAAGGAGATTGTTTGCAAAAGCTGCAGTTTTATGAGTAAAATCGCCAACAGTGATTCCATGAATAATTTGGTCTTGCCTGATTTTCTGTATAATGGTTTCCATGACCATTATAAACAGAGTGGGAGACAGTGGGCAGCCCTGTCGTGTCCCGTTGCTAATTAGGAATGGGCGTGAAAGGGTGGTGTTTACCTTGAGCCTTGTACTAGGGTTTAGATATAGAGTAAATATGGCGTCGATGAACGCTGCGGGGATGCCAAATTTTTTTTAGAACAGCGGAAAGGAAGGACCAGCTAACTCTGTTGAAGCCTTTTTCAGCATCTGTGCTCAACAGAACTAGGGGGGTCCTGCATGATCTAGCATGTTCAGTTTGAGCACCCTCCCGGTGTTGTCCCTGCCCTGTCTGCCACGCACAAATCTTGCCTGTTCTCCTCCAATAAGAGATGGGAGCAATTGAGACAAACGTGAAGCCAAGGCCTTCACCCACCACTTGAGATTTGTATTAAGCAGCGAGATGGGTCTATAGCTGCCACATTGTCTAAGGTCTTTATCTTCCTTGGGAAGTATAGTGATAAAAGCTTCTAGGGATTGGGAAAGAAATGTACAGCCAGACAGGAGGGAATTACATAAGGAGGAAAAATGAGGGAATAGGATCGCTTTAAACTTTTTATAGTAGGATATTGGGAGTCCATCCAGGCCACGACTTCAGTCGTGAAGGGTGTGAGCAAGGCAAGTCCGTCCGTCTCGTTAAGTCATGGTAGATAAATGGAGTCTAGGAAGGCATCGATCAGGGTGCCTGGGTTGGCGGTAGGGTTCTGAGGGGTCATGTCGGCTGAGTTATCGAGGTTGTAAAGATTATGGTAGAAATTCTTAAAGTCTTCTGCAATCTGCTCTGTGGAGGAGGCAGTGGTGCCGTTCGGGTTCTGTATCTCTTTTCTGAAAGATTTTTCCTTTTGTTTGTGGACAAGTGCTGACATAATCTTATTGCCCCTGTCACCTGCATTTTGAGACTTGGAATAACCTAGCTGAGTGTACATTAAGCTGGTCTCTCACTGCATCCCGGGTTTGGGTAAGTTAAGCAAGAGTACATTGTGCATGTGACTGTTTGTGAGTGCTCTCCAGACTGGCTATGCGAGAAAGGTGATCGTCAAGAATTTTCTGCCTGGCTCTTTTGACATGTGTGCTTAGTGGGATCAGTTCTCCCTGGACCACCGATTTATGCGCTTCTCAAAGTATTGGCTCTGAGACACCTCCAGTATTGTTCAAAGCGAAGTAGTGCTGAAGGTAGATATTAAATTTATGAATGTGGTTCGGATCATTATGCAACGTCTCATTAAGTCGCCAGCACCAGTCACCTTTAGGGATATCCTTCAAGCTAATAGTAAGAAAGACAGGGGCATGGTTGGATAAAAGGATATTACCTATGGTCGTGTCCAGTATCAGATCAAGGGAACTGCATTGAAGGAAGAGGCAATCAAGTTGGTGGTAAGAGTTGTGGATAGGGGAGTAATAAGAGTAGTTTCGAGCAGAAGGGTGAGTCAGACGCCAGGCATCAACAAAGTGGAGGTCAGCTAACGTCCTATTAAGGTGTGAAAGTGAAAGTGTCTAGAGTCAGTAGAGTCCAAGATAGGGTTAAGGTATATATTCCAGTCTCCTCCAGCTACCAGTACACCCTCAGTAATATTTCTCAAGGTCTGTAGAGTTTGAATGAATATATCTTTCAACTTTTAATGGAACTCAGCTACCCATTTAAAGGCAGCAGTGTTGTAAAGTAGATACATGAGGGATGGGATGAGCATCTTTCCCTCAAATTCTCAGAATCCCAAGAACCTGAAACCAGAAAAGCAATAAATCCTGGGTAGAAAGTAGAGCTGATCTCAGGGAATAGGTTTTATTTTTTAGCAGAACAACAACAAAAAAATGTAAACCTAGAAATGTGATTGACCCTCAAAATTTTGTGCTGCTGTATGTGAAAGACGCAAAAAGTCCTCGGCAAGCTCTTTAGAAGCAGACACAGCATTGTGCAATAGAGAGTTGGATGCATTGCTCTCAAGTGTGGGGAACTAGGGACCAGTGCCCAACAGTCCACTACAACATCACCAACTAAGTATCATTCCAGGTTACACTCATCTACTTCAACATCGGTAGTCCACCAGACAGGAACTGACCCCTTTGCTCAGCGAGAGAACAACAGCCCTGAGGTGCACAAAGTGATTGCCCAGTTCTCAGCAGTTTCAATTCAGCTCTCGAATATATGACCCGAAGGCATGGGAAAGCCTGCCTTTTATATGAGAGCTATCCTACCTGACATGACTGCAAGGCATCAGGGTGTAGTATGCCAAGACTTTACATTGAGATGCGCCAAAGAGACATTGCCTGCTGCACAGTCAATGGACACAACCAAGTTTCATCAGTTTAAAGAATCATTACAATGCCTTCATTCCAGAAAGTATCAGACCAGTACCAAAATTAAATTGACAGTGTAACATCATACAATGCAATAAGCCAGTAAAATACACATTATATGCACAAATAAAATGTACAATAAGACACACAAAGTACAAGTAAATATACATAACAGTTACATAGGCCAATCCTGGGCAAGGCCCTAAATCAGTTGAAGATCTTTGGAATATGGTAGCTCCTACCACCTTACAGGGAGAACTCTAAAGAGCGTTTACAGTAATAAAATTCAATACAGACACAATCACCTATAAAAAAAAAAAGAAAAAATTTGTGAAGATGTAAATAAAATGCTACAGCAGAAAATGCCAACCTATCAATAACAATGTAGAAATTACACACACAAAGTGTGTAACTGAATGTGATGCCTTTAACACAATTAAAGATACAGACATATTACACAGAACAAAACAAGAATCTTCAAGCAATTTTAACATGGTTTTCTTTTTCTTTGTGAAAAAAATCCCCACAAATCATTAAAAGCAATGAAGAACTAAAAATAAACAGAGAGAGAACTGACAGTGGTAAAATAAAACAGCAATAAAGTTCCATTTGTAAAGCTTCAGGGATAAAACAAGTTCATTTAATGTGCTTTATATCTGCATGCAAATAAAAGTAAGCAGGGGGAAAAAAATTTAATACTTTTGGAATTTTTGATGCTGTTTATGTGGGATAAACAACATGTAACTTTATTCTATAGGTTTTTACAATTGCAGAGATACCATTATTACTTCTGCACAATAAAAGCAGATTTTATGTATAAAAGTTTATTCATTTATTTATTTTAAGTTTCACTCACTTACGTAATACATTGCAATATGTTATACATGGCAACCATCGTCTCCCCACAATTAAACCTATTAGTGGGGTTGTGGAGTCGGAGCTAGTTTTGAGTAGTTTTGAGATGGTCTAAATTCATGAGGAGCATTGAACTTAGGAGGTCTAGAGAGTTGGGAATTGAGGTACAGGATTTACAGGGCCTCCGGGTACTAGAGTCTTTATTTTTAGAAGGGCAGGGATTAGTAGAATCAGCTCCACAAACAGATTTAAGATTTAAAAAAAATCGAACAAATCCACCACCGTGTGATACTAGGTGTATTGACATCTTTGAAAAATTGGTGGTGGATAGGCTATCACACTTGGAGGGTGGTTCTAAGGGGAAAAGCAATTTGACTTCTCTCCAACTAAAGGCCCTTATTAACTTGGAGAAAGATGATACAATAGTTATTAAATCAGCAGATAAGGGAGGTAATCTAGTAGTGATGGATCGGGAACAATATATCTCCATGTGTGATAATATTTTAACAGATACCTCTAGTTAAGAATATCTACCTGGTGACCCCACTTTTACCTACTGTAACCAGCTCATACATATTCTTGACTGTGCTAAATCAGAGGGATTTATTTCCCATAAAGAATGGGAATATATGTATCCAAGGTTTCCACGGGTCCCCACTTTTTATTGCTTACCTTATATATATATATATATATATATATATATATATATATATACACATATATGGAATATTTTTTGGGGACCCGTGGTACCCAATTTATAGCCCACAATAACTTTATTGTAGAATTGTTGAATTTTATCTTAA
Source organism: Leptodactylus fallax (assembly GCA_947044405.1). Lineage (NCBI taxonomy): Eukaryota > Metazoa > Chordata > Amphibia > Anura > Leptodactylidae > Leptodactylus > Leptodactylus fallax. The sequence continues at coordinate 791,604 of CAMRHE010000050.1, forward strand.
CACACAATTCTATCTTGTTCAACGGACGTTTCTTCCACCAGCGGCGGGGCACCGATATGGGGAGCCTCGCCGCACCCACTTATGCAAATATCTATCTAGGGTGGTGGGAGGAACGTCATGTTTTTAATGAACAGTGTGAACAATGGACTATGTACATCGTGGACTGGATTAGATACATAGATGATATCTTGATTGTATGGTCGGGCTCCCATAATGCTTTTCATGAATTTGTATCTTTTTTGAATAAAAACAATCTCAACTTGCATTTCACATCTTTTATTCATGAGAAACATATTCCTTTTTTGGATATTATGATCTCAATCACAGAGGATAATTCTTTGTCTACAACCCTATATAGGAAAACCACAGCAACCAACTCCCTGTTGAGATGGGAAAGTCACCATCCTAAACCTCTAAGAAGGGGTATACCAAAGGGTCAATTCCTCCGTGTTCGGAGAAATTGTTCTTCCTTACAGGAATTTGATCAACAAAGTCAACTTTTGGTTGATAGATTTATGGAAAGAGGATATCCCAAACATCTATTAGAAAAGTCATGTAAAGTAGCCAGAGATACTCCGAGAAAATCTTTGCTAGTACCCAAACAACGTATGCTGACATCCAATACCATCAGGATGACTGGCACATATGATAATAAATCAGAGGAAGTTTTTAAAATATTACGGATGTATTGGGACATCTTAAAACAAGATCCTGATGTCTCTGAAGTAATTACTTCTAAACCCTCGATTACGTATCGGAGAGGGAGAAACCTTGCAGATAGGATTACACATAGTTATCTAAATTCTATTCAAATAGGTTCTACTTGGTTGGGTACGAAGCGGCCCTCAGGCACCTACAAACGTGGAGCATGTCGAGCCTGCGTCTATATAGGCAAAGGCTCTACCATTACAGCACATGCCACGGATCATCAATATGCAATTAGGGAGTTTATCAACTGTCTCACAGAAGGAGTAGTGTATATAGTATCGTGTTCCTGCCCTCTAAATTATGTGGGTAAGACAAAGAGGCAATTTCGTAGACGGATTCTAGATCATATTGGTGATATTACTCGTAGAGCAGATACCCCAATTGCTAACCATGTTTGGGAATATCATCATGGGGATGTTTTTTCCATAAAATTTCAAGGGATGGAAAGGGTACATAAATCCCCTCGTGGTGGAGATTGGGATCGGGTTATCCTCTGTAAAGAAGCCCAGTGGATTTTTAGGTTTAAATCCATCAAGCCTCTTGGTCTTAATGAGGCTATTTCTTTTACTTCCTTTATATAATTTTTATATCAGGGCTTTGCACATTTCTAGAAGAATAGTGAGGAGAAAGAAAAGAAAAAAAAAGAGAAATAAAAGTTTTTTTTGTTTTTTTTATTATTGTATTTTGTATCTTTGTCCGCGGAATCAACATCTATAATGGAGTTTTTCACTTTGACCATATTTTAAGTGGTCTGTAGTGAAATTGGTATTATTGGCTCCGCTGTTATCTGTAGAATATATGTACCTTAGTTTCAACTATATGAGTATTATTTTTACATCTGTTTTTTCTATATGGTGGTATTCTTTGGTTTCTTTTCTATTTCTGATCCTTCATATGTATTATTATTATTTACCTACTCCTCAGTATCTGTTGTTAACTGGCCAGTGATAGGTTGCTCTATGTGGAGAGCCCTGATTGGCAGTGACATCATCGGGGGGGCGTGGTTTTGGCTCGCACATGTCTATATCACATTCAAACGTATGAGCTTCAGCGTCGACCGCTTAATAGTACTGGAGCTTACCATCTGAGCTCCAGGAATCGTGGTTTTAACCGCGTCTTCATTCATCTTTGCATCTGTATATTTTCTTGGGACATATCTTAGTCTCAGTTCACATTATCAACTCCTGATGAACCTTTATAGAAAGGGGAAACGCGTAGAGGTAGTTTGAGACGCTGTCTGGGGACAGCAATGTCTCATAGGAGCATTATTTCACATTAGAGGGCTTGTATATTTTAGTTGATATCAACAATTTAAGTGTGGAGAGGATATGAGGTTATGTAGCTTTATTGACATATTTGGTCGACATTTATATATATCTAGAGTCAATTTAGCATTTAGACCTCTTTCCACTGTCTGAGATCAACTTTGTCTATTAGGTTGAATATGCTCTCTTCAACCTTTTGTGTATATTTGCATATTTAGATAGGTCGATGATTAATTATGGGTTGGATATTTTAGTGGTTATTTATTAAAAGTTATATTTTATTTTCTTTGCTTGGGACCAATTCTGTGATTTCTAGTTTTGAGTAAAATTGGAGATGGTAGAAATGCTTATACGATTTTAAATCTTAAGAATACTACATATTAACCCGTTCCTGACATCCACCTTAGGGTGGGTTCACACTAACGTTAAAATCTTTTGCTGTCATCAGTTGCATTGCAGTATATCTTATTAATGATCCGCCCCCGGGGTTAAAGACCCCTATGGGGTCTAAAAGTAAAAGCAAAAAAAAAATAAAAATACAAAGTTAAAATAAAAATTATATCAAAATAATGATAAGTTTACTCTTTAGTAAATAGCCATTTTTTTTTGCGTTTTTCCGTCATTACATAGAAAGCCCTATAGTTTTTTTTGTTTTTCCGTCAATGTAATTGTATGAGGGCATGTTTTTTGCTGGACAAATGGTAGTGTTTAATGGCACTATTTTGGGGTAGATATAACTCAGTGTTTAACTTTATTAACTTTTCCTGGGAAGGAATAGAAAAAAACCCCCTGAAATTTCACCATTGCTTTTTTATGCTATAAATTGGCACCATTTAATGTGTGGCCTGATAAATTTATTCACTCGGTCAATATGATTAAATTGACTCCAAATTTATATAGTTTGTTTTAGTTTTATTATTTTTTGTTTCCAAGAGTTAATGTGATTTTTAAAACATTTCCCTTTTTATTTAATTTTTTATTTTTTTTAAGAACATTGAAACTTGTGTTTTTTTAGAACATAGGATATTCTGTTTTGTAAAACCTATGTAATGTAATGCATTATACCACCTAATAGAATTATACATAAGCAGCCCTGGGGGCCTTCATTAGGTCCTTGGTTGCCATTGTAAGGCATCAGACCTCTGAGATCTTGGCCGGTACTGATCATGGCACCTAAGGGGTTAAACATCTAGGAAAGGCGATTTGCCGATCCTGGGTGTTAAGAACAGGTGCCTAGCTTTGAGTACACATCTGGGAATCCACATCTCAACTGATGTAGAAAGTCAATTGCGGTGGAATATGGCCCATTAGTGACTGATGTAGAAAGCCTATATACCAGTCACTAATGGATTAAATCACCCCCTTCTCTAGGCCACATATAAGAATAAACAAAGTAAGTGAAACACAAATATTATGTATCCCTGCATCTGAAAATGCCTGACCTAGAAACTTACAAAAAAAAAAAATATTCTCATACAGTGAACACTGTAACTTGAAAAAAAAAATTAAAACATCAGACCTTCCCCAAAATGGTACAAATAAAAAGTACATCTGGCTCTGCAAAAAAAAAAAAAAAAACCCAAACACCTTATCACCTGTATGTTAATATAAAAATGTTATGAGTGTTAGATTATGGCGATTCCAATAACTTTGTACAGAGTTTGGGATTTTTTTAAGGTGTTAAAACATAATTAAAACTATAGATTTGTCATTGCCCGCCTGCATAATATAGGTAACATCATTTTGGACACACAGTAACGTTGTAAAAACAAAACCAATAAGAAAGTGGCACAAATGCAGTTTTCCTCTAATTCCACTCCACTCTGTACAATTTGTTCTGCAAAAATTAGACCCTTTTACAGCTCTTTGAAAAAAGAAAAATAAAGTTATTACTTTTGGAAGGCAGGGAGTAAAAAAATGGCTGTAGCACAACCATCTCTTTACATCAATTAATAGGTGCTGCTCCACTGATTCAGGCAGTTAGATTTTTTTCGTGTATCTCCCCACAAACAATGCTGTTAGTTTTGGTGCCTAATATACTATACTATACTAATATACTATTTAGGCTCTGTACTGTCAGGAGGGCGGAGTCAGACAGGAGCAGGCAAGGGTTTATACTGAGTTTTGACACAGGCTGCCTCTGAATGGAGCTCCAACCCAATTCCCCCCTCCCCGCCTGATACTGCCTTTCTGACATTACAGCACATCAGGCACCAAAACTAACTTATTGCTCAGAAAAGGTGGAGGCTAGAGAAAAAAATTCCAACTGGAATCAGTGGAACAGTGCCTACTAAAAACCTGAATTGGTGAATGAGGTGAAAGGTCCTCTTTAAATATTCAATTTTATAATTTTCCAGCAATAGATTCGTTATTTCCGATAAATGTCAATTAATCACATAGGAAGAGGTCTGAGGTGCACCCTCTGCAGTTGCAGAAAATATGAAGACTGGTGCCGAAAACATCAGTCTTCATACATTTCTCCCAGAGTCTGAAGTTTGGCTTACTGACTCCACAGTCCAGGGGCATAGCTAAAAGGGGTGAAGAAGTAGGCCCAAAGGCCTCTCTAAAATATATGGAAAAAAACAATACTTTAAAGTGGGGTCCAAGAGTTTCAAGTTATGCCTCTGGCCCTGCTTGTGCGGGAGATATAAATACCCCTTATATCAAGTCACATGCTACTGATCACAGCATCTAAAGCCTTAAACAACAGACCTTGTCATTGTAGTGGGATGTCAGTTGTATATTGCAGATGAAATTCGCTGTTGGTGGCATGGGCACAGCTCCTGTACCCATACCATTCCAACTCCACAAATGCACAGCACAGTGTACTAAGTTGCTGTACATTCTGTTAAGTAAGATGGTTATTCCCAATGCAAATGCAATTCATTATAAGGAAAAGCAGTTTAGTCTCACCTGAACAAGGCTTCCTTGTCAAACACAGTATCTGCAGGCATATTTACTGGTATCAAGAGATCTGGATGAGAATCAAAGTGAATGAAGCTAATATTACTGGCAGGCAAGTGCTTCGATCCAATAGCTCGATAGATAAATGGTAGTACCTGGGGGAAACAATGAAAAGTATTTGTTCCTAGACATTGGAATTAACTGCACACAACAGTCTATTACTTGTAGTAGAAGCACATGGAGCTGCTTATTACACATCCTCCATGTCTGCAAAATACAAAACAACGCTAGCCCATGCAGGCAGACAAAACAAAATCTCATTTTTATGTTTTATTATAGCTTTACTGACCATTATTTTGTACTCTACAATGTTAGTACGTTATTATGAATGTAAAGCATAAACAATACCACTAAAATTATAAAAGTATCAGATAACCCTTTACTTGTTCACTGACACTTTATGCCTTAGTGAATATCTTCATAAATTTGCTACAGTCATATCTCAGTTTTTGGCATCAGAGATAAAACTTTTGCTCAACAAAATTTAAATAAAACTATTAAGATTACACCTCTAAATTCCATACAATATTCAAAATGAAGTAAGACTAAAGCTCTATACACTGGACTTTCCTCTTTCCACAAGAGATGACACTAGTCATGCACCTATGAAGCATCCAGGCTTTTATAGTGGTCTATACACTCTTCTAAAAAATTTAAAGCAGCTCCTGTCTGAGTATCCTGGTCTCTCCATAGCAGTTGCTGTACTGAAAATGGCATATCTTTTCCAAACGAAAATTTGGCATACAAGCAGCCTGGCAGCGGCTGGGGGTAGGTACACTGGTCTGGTTTAAGACCATCTTTTCTTAGAACTCTGTGTATTGTGTAGTTCTGATGTTATTTCTTCAATAAATGTATGAAAAAATTGACAACTTTTTCATATTATTTACCTTGTCAAAGGGAGCAGAGTGGAATCTGCATGAAAACCACATGCATGCCTCATTCTACAGTTTTGAATGTGAATCCACTATGGAATTTATACAAGGCAGATTTTTTTCATGCACTGATTTAGAGGGTCAGCTCTATTCAACTGGTATATACAGTGCCTTGTGAAAGTATTCGTATCCCTTGAACTTTTCAACCTTTTGCCACATTTCAGGCTTCAAACATAAGGATATAAAATTTAAAATTTTTGGTGAAGAATCAACAAGTGGGACACAATTGTGAAGTGGAACGAAATTTATTGGATATTTTAAACTTTTGTAAAAAATAAAAAACTGAAAAGTGGGGTGTGGAATATTATTCGGCCCCCTTAAATTAATACTTTGTAGCGCCACCTTTTGCTGCGATTACAGCTGCAAGTCGCTTGGGGTATGTCTGTATCAGTTTTGCACATCGAGAGACTGAAATTCTTGCCCATTCTTCCTTGGAAAACATCTCGAGCTCAGTGAGGTTGGATAGAGAGCGTTTGTGAACAGCAGTTTTCAGCTCTTTCCACAGATTCTCGATTGGATTCAGGTCTGGACTTTGACTTGGCCATTCTAACACCTGGATACGTTTATTTGTGAACCATTCCATTGTAGATTTTTCTTTATGTTTGGGATCATTGTCTTGTTGGAAGATAAATCTCCGTCCCAGTCTCAGGTCTTTTGCAGACTCCAACAGGTTTTCTTCCAGAATGGTCCTGTATTTGGCTTTATCCATCTTCCCATCTGCTGAAGAAAAGCAGGCCCAAACCATGATGCTGCCACCACCATGTTTGACAGTGGGGATGGTGTGTTCAGGGTGATGAGCTGTGTTGCTTTTACGCCAAACCTATCGTTTTGCATTGTGGCCAAAAAGTTCGATTTTGGTTTCATCTGACCAGAGCACCTTCTTCCACATGTTTGGTGTGTCTCCCAGGTGGCTTGTGGCAAACTTTAAATGAGACTTTTTATGGATATCTTGGAGAAATGGCTTTCTTCTTGCCACTCTTCCATAAAGGCCAGATTTGTGCAGTGTACGACTGATTGTTGTCCTATGGACAGACTCTCCCACCTCAGCTGTAGATCTCTGCAGTTCATCCAGAGTGATCATGGGCCTCTTGGCTGCATCTCTGATCAGTCTTCTCCTTGTTTGAGATGAAAGTTTAGTGGGATGGCCGGGTCTTAGTAGATTTGCAGTGGTCTGATACTCCTTCCATTTCAATATGATCGCTTGCACAGTGTTCCTTGGGATGTTTAAAGTTTGGGAAATCTTTTTGTATCCAAATCCGGCTTTAAACTTCTCCACAACAGTATCACGGACAGTATGCCTGGTGTGTTCCTTGGTCTTCATGATGCTCTCTGCGCTTTAAACAGAACCCTGAGACTATCACAGAGCAGGTGCATTTAGACGGAGACTTGATTACACACAGGTGGATTATTATTTTCATCATCAGTCATTTAGGACAACATTGGATCATTCAGAGATCCTCACTGAACTTCTGGAGTGAGTTTGCTGCACTGAAAGTAAAGGGGCCGAATAATATTGCACGCCCCACTTTTCAGTTTTTTATTTTTTACAAAAGTTTAAAATAACCAATAAATTTCTTTCCACTTCACAATTGTGTCCCACTTGTTGTTGATTCTTCACCAAAAAATTAAAATTTTATATCCTTATGTTTGAAGCCTGAAATGTGGCAAAAGGTTGAAAAGTTCAAGGGGGCCGAATACTTTCGCAAGGCACTGTATATCAGTAGCAGTGCAATGTGCAAATCAGTAGCAGAAATTTGAGGGCCACGCTCAGCCTCCTGCTACTGAATTTCTTTCAAATCAGTTGCTAATTTTTCATGTTGAAAAGTCATCTCTCTGAATAGGCCCTTAAAAAAAGATGCTCCAGAATTGTTATTTTATGTGGAATGCAATTATTTACTAAAGCAGATATGTCTAGAGAAGCTCTTTAACTTCTTCACAATATCTAGGCGACATTTGGTGTGTGCTCAAGAGCTGAGCCTGCAGCATTTGTGGCAGTATCCAGCTAAGTCTGTGGTCAGATATGTCTGCTTACAGACATCTAAAGGGGTATTCCCACCTCAAGGATCCCATCTATACTGCTAGCTTATGTAAATTCAAGAGTTTTCCTAAATACATTGCTTTAGCAATGCTGTTTCATTTACCTGCTATGTGAAATTATTCCTCCCATTTTTTACACATCATTGTTAAGGCCTGTTATCTGATCTTAGGTTGGATGAGGAGACTCACTCACTGCTCCCTGGAGCTGTTATTTACCGCTTTTCAGTCCAGACAATCAATTCAGCTAATTGCAGTTTGCTGATAAAGGTTCAGAGGTGTCTTAATCTCTCTATGTAAACACAAAGATAACATTGAGTTGTCCATTCTGGTAGGATGTAAGTGATCTCCAACCCCGTGTAATGTAATATATATTTACTCTGCATAGTTGATCTGAATTACTATAGATTTCTAGAAATCATAATAAAAAATATATCATGGTAAAGACAGTGTCTATATCTACTGAGGTACTTCATAGTGTCCTGTTCTTCAAACAGTCAATGCCGCCTTCCAGCTTGCTGAAGAATACAGGAAATGAGAAGAAAAGACAGCAGGCAAACTACTGAGAGAGGAAGATGGGAAAACCCTTTTAACCCCTCAGAGGCAGCGATCAATAGTGACTGTGACATCTGCATTCTTGTCCACTGTCTGAAAATTGTTGGAACTCTCTTGATTTTTGTAAACAATCCTAGTACAAAAACCCTGGGCAAAAGTGAGAGGTAACACTTACATTGGGGAGGTCCTGAGTTGATTTTAGAATGCTCCTGGGGCAGCACTTAAATGTTCCTATTCTTCCAATGTTATAATAATTCATTGCCATAACCATACTAATATGTTGAATAAAGTGACAATGTTATTTATGCCATAAAGTAAAAGCACAAAACTTAAAACACAAAATCCTATGGGGGAATTGCTGTTTACTTCTATCCTCCCATAGACAGGTTAATAAAAGTTATTTAATAAATTTTATTTACCCCAATATGATGCTATTTAGTCCTCAAAAAAAATAAACCCTCAAACAACCATGCCAATAGAAAAATAAAGTTATGGGCCTTTGAAGGTGATGAAAAAACAAGCAGTACTATGTCTCGTTAACCCATTCCCGCTGCAGCCATTTTTCAAATTTTACTCCCCGCATTTCAAAAGGCATAACTTTTTTATTATTCTGTTCACAAAAACCTCTTAAGTTGGTCCTAAAGGGGTTAAAATATAGAAATGATTCTTCAAGCATGATAAGCAGTATAAAAAAAATTTAATTTCAACACCATAATCACTGTATTGGGTCCCCTTGGATAATACCAATAAAAACTATAGCTTAGCCGGCAAAAGAATGCCCTCAACAAAGCTCTTTATCAAGATACATAAAATAGCTATGCGTGCCATGATATGGTGACACAAAGCATTTTTTTTTTGGTACAATCTCTTAAGTTTTTTAAACGTAGTAAAACATGACAAATACTATATAAATTTGGTATCCCTGTAATTGTTCTCACCTACAAAACAAATATAGGGAGTCTGTCATCGGAAAAATCATGTAGAAAAACCAAGGCACACACTGTGGTTTTCTTATACTGACTACCACAGAGCACCACAGTTTATATTGAGAGTGCAGCATCACTGTAAAAAGGCCGTGCAACCATCCCCAGCACCATGCAGTGTTTTTTTTGTTTTTTTTTTTATTATATATAATGCTAGGGCTACATAGCAATTTTGGCTACCTCCTGTGTTGCCCTGTGACTCCTCCACTAATGTTAATGAATGATGAGGTATTGCAAATGCAAGGGTACTGTGAGAAAATATTGCATCTAGAAGTCACAGTTGCATCTCCCTTTGGGCTGCAATGTGACGCCATTCACTTACATTAGTGAAGGAGTTAGGCGAAGGTTCACATCTGCGCTGGAGTCTCCATGGGAGACTCTGCCACAGAAAACCGAAGAGAAAAGTCCTGCATTTCAGTATAAAAACAGCAGACACCTGCTGGATTCCATTATAGCGTATGGTGTCTGTGGGTAACCGCTGTTTTAGCAGTCTGTCTCTCCAGACCCAGCCGAACCAAAAGACAGAGACCCGTGCACAGATGTGAACCTAGCCTTACAGGATGAGACTGCAATCTTTGGACGTGCAATGGAAGTTGTGACCAAAGTTGATGTGTAGTCCTAGTCTAAAATAGAAATAGGAAATAGGGTTCATTCGGACTCTGCAATGCCTTTGAGACACTTGCATAAAGTGAAAAATGTGATTTTCAAGCAGAAGAGCGAAATTTTTTTTAACCCATGACTGGAGGACAATGGGCATTTTTCTGACAACAGACTTCCCTTAGCATGTCACCTTTACCAGGCAGCGAGCACCGTAAAAGTGAAAGCCAAATAAACTCTTTCCCACACATTACATGTAACATTAAATAGTGCCATCAGAAATTACAACTTATCCCACAGAAAGACAGCCCTCAAACAGCTGCTCGATAGGAGAAAACAATGGTGTTTGGACTGTACAGTGTCTATTGACTGCTGGAGGAACCTCTAGGGGGCGTTCTTTGGCATCCGCTTAAATGCCATGGTCACATGCTGGTGTACCGCACGGCAGGTATTTATAAATCTGCTGCTGTGTCACATGACTTCTATTAGCAAATGCTGGACATCCCATTTAATTTCTTGTTCTGGGGTTGGGCTACTTGATACCTGGTGTGATATAACTGACAATATGAGACGATATCACATTCTTTATATATGATGGGGGAAATCTCACAAACCCCAGAAGGTGTCTGGTAAGGTGAGCGAACTACCTACATCATGGTGATCCTCCACCACCCACACCGGCAACTCCTGGTATCTCCTCAGGCGGTGCCCTGGTGTGGGGTGCTCACTCATCTCTGGGCAGATATTCGCCCCTCACTTCTTCCAGGAGTCTCACCAGCTGCTGCTCCGGACAGGACGGAGCCGGCCCAGCGCCGTGATTGGTCAGTAGACAGAAACACGCCCACAGGAACTCTGCAAGCACTACCTGAATATGCCTCTGACTGCCATGTTTATTAAGGGCACAGCTGTGAAGGTTTATTATACATGTCACGTATACACCTTCCCATGTATACCAGTTCTCCTGTTATTTGAATGAAACAAATAGGTCAGTCTGTGCCCTTTCCATCTCATTACCGTACCGTACTTCATAGAGCTACTGACTTTGTGAAGTTCCATTTAGTGTTGTTGCATAAATTGCCACGAAATGTATATATTGCTGAATAATTTTATCGGATAAATACTATACTCCATAAAGATCTTTACTAATGCCCCCTCCTGTAACCCTCTATGTCCACGGATAATGTGCCCTTAGTAAAGATGGTGGCCCACGTGCTAGCTCTGCGCCGTTTATATAGTTATGCTTGTCTCGCGTGTGATGGGCACTATTCTTCACCAATTGACGTACAGGGATCCCACCACGTGACCTCTCCTTAGTTCAGCGTGCAAGGGCGGGATATCCCGTTGCTGAACTGCTGCATTTCCTCTGTTGTAGGGGTAAGTATGTTTTACTAGTATTGTGTGATATTTACCATGCTGAGTGTCCTGCACTTGGTGCCGGTAAGACGATATTCGTGGATAGTCGTTCTTCCTCGGCTGTGGGCTGACTGGTAGATAGATATATATATATATATATATATATATATATATATATCAGTATTGTTTAAGACTTTTATCTGTGGCCACAGCGGTTCAGTAATTATAAAAGTATTAATATACGAGAGCAAATGTTCGTTGACATAAAGGTACCCATGGCTAATGCTTGTGTTTTTAAAGGGAGTTTGTCAGCAGTTTTGACCCTATAAACCTGTGGTTATGGTTGCATGACTGAGAGATCTTTGTTTTAATGCTACCAGCACAATATGGTATGGTATTTTCATGGATGATTGTTAGCCAACATAATACTAATGTGTATGGCCAGCTTTATTCTAATAGTGAGGTAAGACGAAAAAAAAGTATGGTTACATCTCTGGAAGATAAGCAATCCTAATATAAAATATTAAGAGGTTGTCCAGTTTCAAACTATTGAGAAAAAAACTGTTATTTGTATAATGAAAATATATACAATTTTCTAATATACTCTCTGTATTGATTTCTCATAGTTTTCTAGATCTCTGCTTTCTTCTAGTGGATAAAAGTCTGACCATGGTCATGTGACTTACAGTTCATGGTCATGTGATGGAGACACAGGTGCACAGCTCCTTATAGTCACTGTACAGTAATCAGACATCTGCCTGGTAAGGAGCTGTGCACCTGTGTGTCCATCACATGACCATGGACTGATTTTTAACCATTGGAAGTAAGCAGAGATCCAGAAAACTGTGAGGAATTGATACAGAAAATATATTGGGAATTTTTTTTCATTATACACACACAAACTTTTGTCTTTAAGTAATTGAAATGGGGCTGAAAATGGCCAGCCCCTTTAAGTTTTATATATTTGTGGCTCCTTCTCTTCCCTTGTTTCCATAAATGATCATAAAGGAAATTTTCATCCCAATACCCTGAAATCTGTTTTGTAATTTTTTTTTTGTTTTTGCTTTTAGGCAATGTCTCTACAAACAGGAAGAGGAGGGCAGCCAGCCAGAGGCGGACAGACGACTTCGATACAGACATATCGGCCACAAAATGTAAGACCAGCCCAGTTACAGCCGTCTTCTGGGCAGTATTCCTATGATACACAAAGTACTCCACCTCCCACATTTTCTAGTCTTCCAAACACTAACTACATGCCCCCAAGGCCGGATTACATGTGTTATCCACCACCTGTTACTCCTCCAACACACAATACAATAAATCAGTGTCTTCCTAGGCCAACTTATCCTGTTAGACAAAGTTACCCTATGCCACCTTGCTTTCCTCCTGTCCCTCCTTCTACACTTGGACCAAGTAATCCCCCTCCTGCGGGCCCTCCCGCAGCACAAAGCACTTATCCTTACATGGTGCCTCCTTTAATGCCTCCTCCACCTATTATGCCTCCTCCATTGCCTCATGTAGGCTATCAACCACTATATCCCTCTGGGTATCCACCACAATCTTTTCCTCCACCACCCCCCTCCTCCTCAGCCAGTATCTAACTTTAATAGCTACCAACAGAATTCAACATCTTTTCAAGGCAGCAGCCATTACCGACACACTGGTCACAGTCAGTACCAAACAGAAAAAGCACAGAGTGACCACAGGGCACCAGATAGGAGCAAACACTATGATGCTCATCGGCATAGAGAGTACAGTCATAGTGACAGACACCGTTCTGAAAAACATTGTGATAGAAGAGATCGTGGACGGAGTCCTGACCGGACGAGAAGATCAGACAGCAATCGACGTAGATCAGAGTATGAATACAGTAGGACCCCGTCTCATGGTAGGACCCCTCCACGACATGGAAGTTATGAACGTAACAGGTAGGTTAGAAAACAGTGAATTATAATTTAGAGGTTTTAATTGTGTAAGTGTATTTTTATTTTTTTAAAGTCAGGGCCTTATAAATACTTTCCCTGCTTACATAGCATTTTTGTCTGAGCAAAGGGGATTTATCTATCATACCAGCAATAATTTGATTAGCCACATTAAATTAATAAAAAAAATAATCTGCTTAATCTGGTGCATTGTGGGGTTCTTAAATTTAAAAAAAAAAAAAAAAAAATTCAGCAGTTGAGTAGAGCAAGCAAGTCATACAGTTGTATAGTTGTATTAAATTTTAGAACAAAATGCACCCAAACACATATTTGCACCTAAAACTTTTATATTCAATCTTACATTCACACACAAAATACATTTAGAATAAAAGATCAAAGTGTACACAATTTATATATACCGCAAACAATCAGCTACAACAAGAGCTCGTACTCTCAAAAACACTGATACAGAAGACAAACAAGATTTTCCTATTATTCACTAATATGTTAAAAATCTATACTGCACATAGCAAACTGTGACTCCAAAATCTAACTTTTTTGAGATTGCACAGCATACAGTATATAAAAACACAGCTTAATATTTCAACCACATTCATGCAACTTTGCAGCAAACAGATATTACAAGCAAAAATAGCACAAAACTTCAAATTTGCCACTAAAGTGCGAGATCAAGAAATCTCTGCCTGCAAACAAAATGTACTTTCCAAAAAACTACAATGTGAGGAATTCATACATACTATATATATATATATATATATATATATATATATATATTATTATTATTATTATTATTATTATTATTATTATTATTATTATATATATATATATATATATATATATAATATTTTTTTTTTTTTTTTTTTTTTGCGGGTGTTAAAGAAACGCCAGAAGTGTGCCAATCAATTTTGTGCATGCCAATTAAATAGGAGTTTACATAAAAATATAACTTTCTATCCCCCTATAAAAATTGTAGTAATTGATTGTTGGAGATATGCAACAGCCAGCTTTGTCTCTATATTTGCTGGATTGACTGCAGTTCACATTTGACACTAATGTAGCTGTTACTAAATGTTTATCTGTAGACACTCTGTACTTTTGTTGTTTTTTGATGCTGTGTATATACATTTCCTGTATTGTTAGTGTGTGTGCTGAACTAGATCTGTTATTCACCATGTGAGGTGATCCTTCTCTTACTGCATTCATTTTTCACTAAAGTCTGTTCCTGTTATATACAAATGGCTATCTGGTTTTGACTCTGCCACATCCGGCAATCACACTCTGCAACATTTATATGTTTATCTCTAGTGATAATCGTTATTACTATTATTTTACCGTGTAACGGATATTGCTAGAGAGGCGTGTTTTATTTTAGAAAAGAACAGTTATGGACAGGGTCAAATGTAAACTTTATTGATGACTTTGTGCATGTGTTATGTAAGTGCTTGGTGAAACTCTTTTGGCACTGCGACCTGGACAATGGTATAGGTCTGGGTCACAGCGCCAATAAACTTCCTGGTTATATTCAGAGGGGTATTATATAAGAATACCCCTCTAATAAGTCTGAGGGGTATTACATTATCCCTCTATGTGACAATCAGAGAGCAAAAGTACAGTATACCCTCTGATTGATAGGAAAGGGGATGACATGGACAGAAGGCCCTGCTACCCCCCCCCCTCCGGGGTCACATACAGGTTATGCACAGTTGATGATGATGATGATGATGATGATGATGATTTATCATCTCTGCAGTCTTCAGGGCTGCTCCACCCCCTTCCTCCTTCCTACCGCAGTTCTTAAGATGCTACCTGTGGCAGGAGGGGGGACACTTTTAGAACCCTATATCTCAGGATTGGTTAGGGCTATGAGATTCTCATCTTTAAAATGATACCAAGCTCTTCATGATAGTCCTTATAGATTCGGAGCGAATCGCTGTTAAAAATGCTGTCGGGAATTGAGATCTGTAATGGGATCTCAATGCCGAATAGCGCTTTCAACAGTGAATCACTCAAGATCTGTAAGGGCTATCATGAAGATCTTGGTATCATTTTAAAGATGAGATTTTCATCTCATGAGATCATCTTCATAGCTTTAACCAATTCTGAGTTATCAGCATTAGTAGTAAGGACATATTAGATACATCCTCGGCTAGGAAAGTGCCACCCTGGGAGGACATACACTACCGTTCAAAAGTTTGAGGGTCACCCAGACAATTTTGTGTTTTCCATGAAAACTCACACTTTTATTTATCAAACGAGTTGCAAAATGAATAGAAAATATAATCAAGACATTGACAAGGTTACAAATAATGATTTTTATTTGAAGTAATTTTCTCCTTCAAACTTTGCTTTCGGCAAAGAATGCTCCATTTGCAGCAATTACAGCATTGCAGACCTTTGGCATTCTAGCTGTTAATTTGCTGAGGTAATCTGGAGAAATTTCACCCCATGCTTCCAGAACCCCCTCCCGCAAGTTGGATTGGCTTGATGAGCACTTTTTGCGTACCATATGGTCAAGCAGCTCCCACGACAACTCAATGGGGTTGAGATCTGGTGATTGCGCTGGCCACTCCATTACAGATCGAATACCAGCTGCCTGCTTCTTCCCTAAATAGTTCTTGCATAATTTGGAGGTGTGCTTTGGGTCACTGTCCTGTTGTAGGATGAAATTAGCTCCAATCAAGCGCTGTCCACAGGGTATGGCATGGCGTTGCAAAATGGAGTGATAGCCTTCCTTATTCAAAATCCCTTTTACCTTGTACAAATCTCCCACTTTACCAGCACCAAAGCAACCCCAGACCATCACATTACCTCCACCATGCTTGACAGATGGTGTCAGGCACTCTTCCAGCATCTTTTCAGTTGTTCTCCGTCTCACAAACGTTCTTCTGTGTGATCCAAACACCTCAAACTTCGATTTGTCTGTCCATAAGACTTTTTTCCAACCAATCTTCCTCTGTCCAATGTCTGTGTTCTTTTGCCCATATTAATCTTTTACTTTTATTAGCCAGTCTCAGATATGGCTTTTTCTTGGCCACTCTGCCCTGAAGGCCAGCATCCCTGAGTCGCCTCTTCACTGTAGACGTTGACACTGGCGGTTTGCGGGTACTATTTAATGAAGCTGCCAGTTGAGGACCTGTGAGGCATCTATTTCTCAGACTAGAGACTCTAATGTACTTGTCTTGTTGCTCAGTTGTGCAGCGGGGCCTCCCACTTCTCTTTCTGCTCTGGTTAGAGCCTGTTTGTGCTGTCCTCTGAAGGGAGTAGTACACACCGTTGTAGGAAATCTTCAGTTTCTTGGCAATTTCTCGCATGGAATAGCCTTCATTTCTAAGAACAAGAATAGACTGTCGTGTTTCACATGAAAGTTCTCTCTTTCTGGCCATTTTGAAAGTTTAATTGAACCAACAAATGTAATGCTCCAGCTTCTCAACTAACTCAAGGGAAGGTCAGTTTTATAGCTTCTCTTATCAGCAAACTATTTTCAGCTGTGCTAACATACTTGCACAAGGGTTTTCTAAACCTCCATTAGCCTTCTTACACAGTTAGCAAACACAATGTACCATTACAACACTGGAGTGATGGTTGCTGGAAATGGGCCTCTCTACACCTATGTAGATATTGTATAGATATAGACGTTTGCAGCTAGAATAGTCATTTACCACATTAGCAATGTATAGAGTGTATTTCTGATTTATTTAATGTTATCTTCATTGAAAAAAAACTGCTTTTCTTTTAAAAATAAGGAAATTTCTAAGTGACCCTAAACATTTGAACGGTAGTGTATAGATACGTGGTTGGCAGGGAAAGGGTTAATAATTGAATGGCATAGCAATTTTTATATGATGTGAAAAATCCTTAGATTATTGTCAATATATAATTTACAAATGTGTGCATGTCAGTACAACCAACATGAATTGGTGATCACCGTGCCGCTGGCTGTTGACAGGTATTCATGTTCAAAAAGTTTTGCAAAGTTGCGCTACATTCTATGTATTGCACGTGAATTAATTTTGCATGTACATTTTTTTTTTTCAGAGTGGATTTTTCGATTTATAAATATGTTGCTGTACTAATTTCAGACGTTATTTCACTTTCTAATTATTCAGGGATAGGCACAGGCATCGGGATAGCCGAAGATCACAAAGTCCTGATAGAAGTTATAGGAAGAGGACAAAAAGGTAAATGCTGTAGTGAAAACATAAAGTAAACAGGGCTGTTGTTATACCGAGCACAGTTGCTGTAAAATGTGCGTTGCTGTTCTTTTAGTGTGAAGAAAAAGCAGCACGCACCCAAATTCTGCGGTTTATTACAACACCTGATCGTCAGGGGGCCCGGGTGTCTGACCATACCAGTCTTCAGTTGATGATCTATCCTAGGGATAGCTCCTAGGCCCATTGCAGACGACCGTGCTGAGGGTCAGTGTGCTCTCCGTGTATTTCATGGAGAGCACACTGACCCATTCTTTTCTATGGGCCCGTATACACGACCATGATTTTCACGGTCCCGTGTGGGGGCCGACAGTCCGTGCCGCAGCCCATGCTTCCGTGGCTCCTATTCATTTGATGAAAGGAGCTGCGGAAGCACGGCCCGTGCATGGGCGGCACACGGGGACATCCCCGTGTGCCGTCTGTATTTTTAAATCACGGCAGGCCGGTTGCAGCACGGTTGTCCGCAACCAGCCTTAAACAGATGAGTCTCGAAAGCCCCTCGACATATTTCTCGTCTACTTCACTGGGGGACACAGCACCATGGGTATAGACCTGGTCACTAGGAGACAAGACACTAGGAAAAAGCAAAAGCTGTTGTCTCCACCTCCAGGCTATACCCTGCCACAACCACTGTGCATGAATCAGTTTGAAACCTAGTGTCATAGGAGGCAGACACGACCTGATTCAGGTCTTCTGTCTTGCATCGTTTTTATTTTTACCTTTCTTTCAGGTGCAGGGGGTAGTCAGCGTGTACGCCACACTAGTCATACCCTCCTGCGGGCGCAGCGCTCTGCAAAAGAGCAGCCTCGCCGGTCACCCAGTCCCCACTCACCATTCGCCGCACCCCGAAAGCGGCCGGAGTACCGGTGACCCCACTCCCACGTGCGAGGTCCTACCGAGGGGGTGACCCTGCGGCGCCTGAAGACGCCAGACTGGTGAGTATGAGAAGAATAGAAGGCAGGTGAGTATGAAAGTTACCTCAGCCCCTCTCCATCTCCCCTTCAGGCCCTCTCCACCTCCCCTCAGCCCCTTCGTGTCATTTCCCAGGGGGACAATAGTATGGGTCCTGTTTAGGGGGGGCATCACAGGGTTCCCCTGAACTGGGCCTTAAATCTTAGTAAATAAGCCCCCTTTTTTCTGGGGCGTTTTTGGGTTTTCTGGTCGCTCCTACCGAGCGGCCCCCGTCGGGGGGGGCACCCGGTTCCCCCCCCCCCCCGCTCGTGTGGGGACCCCCTTTCCTGGCCCCCCGGTACCTTTTTCCAGGCCTCTGCGGAACCTCCGGAGTTCGCGGTAGTGCCGCGCCGCCGACGGTGCCTCGCGGTCGGCCACGTTCTACGCGAGTCCGAGGCCTGGCCGGGAACTAGGCTGCAACGGGCCCGTCCCTTTCCCGGGCTTTTCTGGTACCCAGACTCCGCCTAGGGCCTTCCATTGGCCAGGGGGCTGTCCTGGCAAGCCATCCAGCCTGCCCAGTAGCTACTGAGCCTGTATTTACCAGGGGAAGAGCTTTGCTCTCCTCATATTCTCAATTTATTTATTCATTGGCTTACTGGGACAGCAGGGATTCTTACTCTCCTCCCAGTTCCCTGGGAGACATTGCACCTGCGGAACCCTTGCTGCAGCAGTTTGTGAGCGGCCATCTTTTGCAGTCTGGTAGGCTAACCCCCTGGGTTACCCCTAATTTTCTTGGGCTCCCTCTCTCACCCTCCGGCCCCTCTGGTTCCGTCACGTTTTTATACGTGCACCTGCTGTATCAAAAAGAGTTGCCATGCGGACAGCCCGAGCCCATGTGCTCTCTTTGCCTTCCGCCTCAGCCAGTCAGTAACCTCCTGGCCCCTCTCCGGTTCTTCCATCCCCCGGATTGGGCAGCCTCCCTAATCTTGGCCATGGTGTCCTTGCCAGACTTAACTAGTCAGTGCTGGAAACTTGGAATGGCTGCTTTCCCAGATCGCCGCTCAGTCGGCTGCTTCTTGGGATCTCCCTGGACACCCTCATAGTTCCCTTCGCTGCTCCAGGAGCCTCAAAAGGACCAGGAAGTCTTTCTACGGTTCACGGTCCGCCACCCCTTCCTCTGGGTACTCCCCAGATAGGAACTCAGCTCACGGCTCCACTCCGACAGGCGGATACCTCCCTCCCTCTGCTCGGTCTACTTAACTGGGGACGCCTCTGACTCCAACTCGGAGCTTCAGCTAGGCTCATCTATATCTGCTGCTACGCGGGAGTCATCTATGCGATAGAGACCCTACAGATCTCTGAGGACCCGGACTCATCCTCTCAAGTGGACATCTCTTTCTGCCACTGGATGTTTGATATCATCTTGAGGGCACAGTGACTTCTCCCTGGACCATCCTCTGTCTTCGACTAGGAAATCGGACATCCCTTCCCTTGACCTGTGTGTCTCTAAGTGGAAGGTGAGCTCGGGCAGTTCTGCCAGGCTATGCTGTGACACACGTCTCTAGCTCTCCCTGGCTGGCAATGATGAACATCCGAGGTAAGGGAAGCAGGTTGCTCCAGTGGTGCAATCGGTTAGCGCACGGTACTTATATATCAGTAACTAGTGAGCGCAAGCTGGCCTGTCTTGACATTTTGTCAGCGAGCCGCCCCATGTGTCCCTTCCTATCACTAAGAGCCTCCCACGGTGGATCCCATGATAGCTAGGCTCTCCAAGGCTTCTAGTCTGCCTTCAGCGGACTTTGCCTACCTCAGTGATCCCTCGGAGTGAGATCGGATTGCATCTGTTGTATCGTTTGCAATGCAGAACTGATACATTGCATTGCCCTAAATGCTGGCTATTGTATTGCTGCAAGAAGGTGGCTTCCCTCACCAGGGTGGCCTTCGTAGTGGCTGGTTTCTCCCTGCGGCTCTCCTTCGCTGCCTCTTGGGTCATCAAGACCTTCTTTTCCTGGGCCAAACAGCTTCAGTCAAACCTCCCTGATGCAGTTTCCCTCCAGCCGCTCGTCTCTGAGATCCTGAACGCTTCCCAATAACTAGAGATGCCTCCCAAATCTGCTAAGGCGGCCGCCAATGCAGTGATTATCTGCCATGCCGTTGGGATCCGTTGTGGAATACTGGGTCCGCCTCCAAGAAGGCGAACGCAGCCCTTCTCCCTTTCCAGGTCGTCCTGGGCCAAATTTTTTGTTAAGGGCGTCGAGAAGCTTATCCCTGAGGCCACGGGGGAATAGATTCTTCCTCCCTCAGAGGCGTCCTATGTGTCAGCCGTTCTCCTGCTCCAGAAAGATTCTTTCAAGTCCAGGCCTCCCTGGCGGTTCTGCACCAGGTCGTCCAGGTCTTCATCTTCCTAGCCTCCTCGGCATGAAGTTTTTTCCCCTCTCTGGGCATCTCAAATGGCGGGACGTCTGGAGCCTGGGCCTGAGAGGCGGTGTCGTCCGACTACTCCAGTTTTCGCTAGAGTCTCTTTGCCTTCGCTATGTCAGACAATCCAGGCTGTCTCCAATCTCCAGCGGCAGGGAGTCAGCGTCCCTGTTCCCGTTTCAGAGTGTATCCGGGGTTACTATTCCTACCTGTTCTCCATTCGCCTAGAAGGGCGGCTTCCTCTGTCCCATCATGGACCTGAAAGGGCTCCACAGGTTCTTCCATGCCTGCAGGCTCCGTTGTAGTCTATGCAGTCTGTGGTGGCATCCCTGGAGATGGGCGAATTCTTCGTCCATCTACATCATCGCGCTGTGCCGTCAGCGGTTTCTTCGTTTTGCTGTGGATCCTTGACCTTTCCAGTTGTGTCTCTCCCCTTCAGGCTGGCCTCTGCCACCGGGGGTTTTTTCCCTCAGTGATGGCGTCTCTCATGGCCATCCTCTGCGTCAGAGGTGCTGCCGTGTTTCCAGACTTTGTCGACCTCCTGGTGAAGCCCCTCCAGGTCAGACAATCTGACCAGCTTGTGGTTCACCTTGGTTGTTCTTCGCCGGTTCTGCTGGCTCATCAATGAGGATGTCTCGTGTCCTCTAAGCACATGGGATCCGGGACATGATCCTCTGCTCGCTCCAGGGTGTGATTCTCCCTCCGGAGGCCAAGACCCTGAGTGTCACACCTGAGTGTCTCAAGGACTGCTGTTCCACCCCACCTTGACTCAGCTGCGTTCACGGCGTGGCTGTTGAATCCGAGGTTTGAGGCGTCGTGGTTTTTTCGGAGTTTGTTATTCTAACATACTCAGGGCCCGGAAGTTCCAGATAGCTTAGATCTGCCATCAAACGTGGAAGGCTTACGTCCACCGTTGGAAGAGTAACGATTCTCATCGGATCTTCTCCAGTCTGGTCTGGATCAAGGTCTTAGTCTTCTTTCTTTTTAAAAGACTTTCCTACAGGAGTGCCACTCTGTGCTCCTTTGGAACCCTTGGATCCGTGGGATCTTAACCTCATCTTTAAGGTGCTTCAGGTTCTCCCCTTCGAGCCTATGATATCCCTTTTTTTGCCTTCTGTCCTGGTAGAATGAGTTTCTGGTGGCCATTACCTCCATCCGCAGGGGTCCCTAATTGGCTGCCCCTTTTTTTCGGCAGCCTCCCTTTCTGGTCCTCCACAAGGATAAGGTTTTCCTCTGTCTGCCACAGTCTTTTTTTCTTAGGGTGTTTTTCCTGCTTCCACTTCGAGGACTTGGTCTTGCCCTCTTTCTGCTCGGTCCCCAGGCGTCCATGTGAGTGCTTGCTCTTCCCTGCCCGGTTGTTGCCCGGGCAATTTGCGTGTATACTGTTCCTCACGGATACTTTCTCTTGTTCGGACGCTTTGCTCATTCTCCCTGAGTGCCCTTGCCAGGGCCTGCCTGCTTCCAGAGCTCCCATCTTCCGATGGCTTTGGTCTGAGATTAGGGAGACCTATTGGTTTAAGAGTAAGGCTCTGCCTTCCCGTGTGACGGCTCTCTCCTCCAGAGCTGTTGGAGTTCCCGGGGCCTCCGGCATCAGGCTTCTGCTTCCCAGGTCTGTAAGTATCGCACTGGGCCTCCATCCTCTTTCTCTAAGTTTCTCCAGATCCATTCTGTGGCCTCTGCTGATGCCAATTTGGGTTGTAAGTTTCTGGAAGCGGTTGAGTATTACAGGTTTGCATGGCCGTGTTATTCCCACCCTCTGGGACTGCTTTAGGACATCCCATGGTGCTGTGTCCCCCAGTGAAGTAGACGAGAAAGTGGGATTTTTGTGTACTCACCGTAAAATCCTTTTCTCGTTGTATTCACTGGGGGACACAGATCCCTCCCTTGTTTTTTTTCAGTGTTCCTGCCCGAACTGTGTTGGTTCCTTTTTGGGTTCGGGCATTGTTGGTGGTTGTTGGTTCCATGTTCCTTTGTGTGTCTCTCTCCTACTGCTACGGTACAAACTGATTCATGCACAGTGGTTGTGGCAGGGTATAGCCTGGAGGTGGAGCCAACAGCTTTTGCTTTTTCCTAGTGTCTTGTCTCCTAGTGACCAGGTCTATACCCATGGTGCTGTGTCCCCCAGTGAATACAACGAGAAAAGGATTTTACGGTGAGTACACAAAAATCCCACTTTTTATAAATGTGTTTTAATGTTTTTAGATTACGGAACATACATGCTGCAACAGGAATCAAACTGACAGGTTCATGGAGCTAGAAAAAAAAATACATGGCTGTATATATGCACAAACAGTATAGTACGTTACAAAAGGCATGTAGCATAAAGCTCCTTCAGTCTACCAAACAGTTATTTTTTCTGAAGGGAATTGTTGATTTTTCAAGAAATTCTCTTTATACCAGATACCAAGCAAAATTTATAATGTATCTGTTAACCATTTGATGTTTTTGGTTTTGGTCCTTGATACTCAGGGCATATTTCCTCTTAGAATGCTGTATATCAATTTTAAATAATAGTAGTAGAAAAAAAGACCTGGTACCTCAAATGTAGAAGGTAGAGGGTATTGGAACGTGAACACCGTCAATGTTCAAGAGCTGCTGCTCCTACCCAGCGACCATTCAACTGTGGTTGATGGTAATAGTATAAAGGAAAACTTGTAGTTATTCTTTTTAGGAAATACTGGGATGATAGTTTGAGCGCTGCTCAATAGGTTCACAAAGACCTTTTGGACTTATGTATACACCTATGGACGTTTGGTTGCCATTAATTGTTATTATGACTTAGTATGACATTTGGGCTGAGGCCCCACTTTGCGGAAACGGAGCTTCTTTTGTTGCAGATTTTGCTGCGTTTTTTTGAGCCAAAACTAGGAGTGGCTACAAAAAGAATGGGAAATATATACCATAGAAGTACTTATACTTCTACCATCTGATCAATCCACTTCTGGCTTTGGCTCAAAAAAAACGCAACAAAATCTGCAACAAAAAAAGCTGTGTTTCCGCAACGTGGGGCTTCAGCCTTATAGAGTTTTCACATGTTTTTATTTATATATCTTATTTTCTTATATCTGTTTGTGATGTTACATTTTGTATTATAGCAATCGATCACTGCCCATATTTAACCGGTCAATTATATAACCATTTATTAACGTCCTACTTACTTATTAATGGTTTCTTTTAAGCATTTGTCATTTCATCTATTGGACCTATTTGATTAAATAACTTAAAGGGAGTCTATCATTAGAAAAACACCTTTTTAACTAATGGCACATCTACTCCTACCTTCCATTCTTTTCTTCTCCCCGCCGTTTGTGATAAAATCCGTTTCTTCTGTTATGCTAATTACGATCACGTTCCCCCTGTCCCCCTCGCACCCCTCGCATCATAACTTTCCACCGCCCCTAGGCTCATTGTGTTCACTCCCCTCTTCTCCATATCTTCTGCCTTTTGCAGGCATCGGACGCGGCGTTGTAACAGACCACCGGAAAATGGCGGCCTGGGCATGCGCATATGCAGTTGGCTCTTTGTTTTCTGAACTTGATCGATTTTATGACTATGTTCTGTGTATTTATCTGTTTATCCATTCAGTTGGCCTGATGAACATACCAGTACGGCGTCGAAGCGCATCGCCTCTTCTTATTTGTCCAAGAGGAACCATTAAATTTTAACTGTTTACTAATAATTATGATTGGTCTTTGTAAACCTATTGAGTAGCACTCAAACTATCATCCCAGTATTTCCTAAAAAGAATAACTACAACTTTTCCTGCATATCAATTTTATACTTTTTGCCTTATTTTACCACCTCCCCCCCCCCCCCCCCCACACACACACACACGTTGTTTTAAGGTAATTTGCTCACTCAATACTAATTTACAAGTTTATAATGTAGGATTTCATTGCAAGGCTTGATAATAAAGGCTTTTATTTAACTGAAAGATATTTCGCCTATAAGAATAACAAATGAATTTATCATTTGTATTTTAGTTCCTCCCCTAGTAGGGACCGTAAAAGAGCAAGATGGGAAGAAGATGAAAAAATAACTGCATCTGAAAGTTCATCATCACGAAAAGAAAG
The DNA here is from genome assembly GCA_947044405.1 of Leptodactylus fallax. NCBI lineage: Eukaryota > Metazoa > Chordata > Amphibia > Anura > Leptodactylidae > Leptodactylus > Leptodactylus fallax. Next base: position 816,528 of record CAMRHE010000050.1, read on the forward strand.
CAGTTATACTGTATTAAAAGACAAGGAGCTTCTGGATGAGGGCCTTGTGGACAGAAATGATGAGGAAGATGAGGATTTACTGAAACCTGTGTGGGTCCGTTGCACCCATTCTGAAAGCTACTACTCTAGTGATCCAATGGACCAAGTTGTGAGTAATGATCCAAAAGTAGTTATGTCTTGTCTGTAATTTTTAAGGTTTATTTTTTTATTTTTAGTTCTGTAGCACTTTACAAAAAATTTTCTGCTTTTGTGTTGAACTAGTAGTGGTTTGATGTTACCCTCCATGTTCTGTTGGAACTTGGCAGCATAAAATATTTCAGTCTAATCCTATTAATGCAGAACCGTGGGATAAACCCATGATCATCCTATAAATAATGTAAACCCTAAAGAAGTGACATAAATAGTAGCACTTTGCACCTCCTATAGTGACACATTTCATTACTTTATGTAACATAAAGCAGGGTTCACACTACCGTTGATGTCCGTTTTGATAGTGTCCGTTAAAAAACAAAAAAACAAAAAAAAAAAACGGACACCTATCAACAGACATTAACGGACATTAATGGATTAGTTAAAAAAAATGGAAAAAATGGACACATTAGCATCAGTTAGTGTCCGTTTTTTAACACTGTCCGTTACCCATAGACTTCAATGTTTAAAAAAATAACGGACACTTGCTGTCTGTCAAGAATCCGTTATTTCAAACGGACAAAAAAGTCCTGCATGCAGGATTTTTTGTCCGAAAAAAAACGGACTTCTGACGAATTGGGTGTAAATGGACACTAACGGACACAATATAAAAACCCATTGAAATGAATGGAAATTTTAACGGATTTCTGACGGTTCAGCTAGTGTCCGATGCTAAAATCTTGTAACGGAAAATAGCAACGGACACTACTGACGGTCACCAACGGTAGTGTGAACACCCCCTAATATTGTGAGTCAAGAAAATCAGCAGTTGTTGGTTTCTCATTTGTTTTCATTGCTGGCCTGAAATTGTGATACGTGTTTGTTTACTCATCTTCGTGCTGAGACTACAGTTCCCATAATTCCTAGCACACTGTAAGTGACTTGTGTGAACTCGGCCCTTTTATCTTCTGCCCAATTTTCCACTATAGCTTGCCATTGCTTCTATTAAACAGCCCAGCAGTAGGTGTATGCATGGAAATAGAAATGTAAACTGGGGACTGGTTAACATATTCCGACTTCCCGCACATTGACATAGCAGTATGTCAAGGTGCTACAAAACAAAAGGAGAAATGGACATTGTCTGTGTTCTTCTAGCTTAGGTACGTTGACAATATCCTAATCTTCTGACCGGGACCTCCCTATGTGTTCTGGGATTTTGTTGCAGCTCTAAATGAAAACAATATCAATATGAGAGTGACAGAAAGTATAGACGCTCAAAAAAAAAATCACATTCCTGGATCTAACTATTCAAATTGCTGAAAATGGAGAGGTCACTACGTCCGGTTTCTGTAAAGAAGCAGCAACAGTTTACTATCAAGGGAAAGCCGCCACCACCACCTGGCTGTTAGAAGGGGTATTTCCAAGGCTCAGTTCCTTAAAATGAGAATGAACTGCTCTTCCTAGAGTGGGTTCCAACAGGCATCGGATGAACTGGAGGCTAGATTTAGTAGACAAGTGTACCCCAAGGACATACAAGCACGTCGCTTTGCGGATGTACAAGGCCGCTAACCTCTTTTGAACTCTCATTACCCTAAACCTGATGGACAAGTGTTATGGATTATCGGAGCATACAATAATCGTACTACGGATGTGATGAAAATTTTGAAACTTGTCCCTCACTTGAATCAAATAATCACAAATAAACCAGCAGTTACTTTTTGGAGAGGTAGAAACCTCAAAGATCTCTTCTCTTCTCTTGGTTTATAGCCATCTGACCCCAGAGACCACTGAGAGAACATGGCTTAATAGGGAGGAAATCCATGGAACATTGCGTTGAGGCTTATGTAAGGCCTGCCAGTACATTCAAAAGGGACCGACTTTTATTAGTGGTAAAACAGGAGATGTATATACCACACAATCTTTTGATTAACTGCTGAACTGAAGGCTTAGTGCAAATAGCTACCTGCCCATGCCCAAAGAATTACGTGGGGCAAACTAGCCGTGAGCTTAGGTGGAGGGTTTTAGATAATATGGGCAATGTTCTGAGGCATGAGGATCATCCTCTTACTAAGCATATATGGGAGGAACATCTTCTATGCGCAATTGAGATGGAGACCGTAAGATCTTAAGAGGAGGCCCAGTGTATTTACAGGCTGCAAATCTTGAAACCCATGGGCCTCAATGACATGATTTTATATACATGCTTTGTCTGATGAAAAATAGATTATGCATATTTCATCATAGAAACCCTCATAAATTTATATATATATTATTCCCTTTACCATAGGAGCACCCAATTTGGGGATAGTTTGTCCATTCTAAGAGTCACGTGACCCATACTTTATTAAAGTCTCAATATGTGAGATTTCTATATTTTATCCCACTCCTGTATACACCTGGAATATAGTTAGTATGGGTGAAAAGATATATGTCCATCAAGTTCAACCAGGGGATAGGAAATGTCATGACGTTCTATACATTTCCATAACCATCAATGCCGTTTTGTTGTAAAAATACTCTTTTGAAGCTGTCAGCTGTTGCTGCTGTGACCATCTCCTTTGGTAGGCTATTCCACAGATTCATAGTCTTTAAGGTGAAGAAGCCTTGTCTGCTCTTGAGCTTAAACCTTTTTTTCTCCAAACAGAGAGTGCCCCATTGTCTTTTGAGGGGATTTTACATGGAACAGTTTTTCCCCATTTACTGTATGGGCCATTTTTATATTTACACAGGTTTATCATATCTCCCCTTAAACGCCTCTTCTCCAAACTAAACAGATTTAACTCCTTTAGGCTAAGACCATTACTAGCTCGACTGTCCCACCGGCTGTTAGGGAGAGCAGTATCCACTAGGGCTGCCATTTCTGAAACTGATATCCTCACATCATCACCCAAATTGGGAATTTAGTTTGGCTAAACAGAGAAACAGGAGTGCCCTTCCTTTTCTTGGATCCCCTTCCACCCTTCTCTCTGTATTCACCCAGCTCCTTGCCTGTTCTTCCTGATGTCCCTCCAGCACTCCAACCTCCTTTATCTAACCTAGTGACTGCTTACTGAGTGAGCAGCATGCTCTGCTGAAGATTCAGTTGCCCTCAGTGTTGCGTTCTGCTCTTCCAGTTCTCTAATTCGAGCTTTTAGATGGGCAACGTGCTCACGTTTGCCACAGCAGTATTCATCCTGGAACTTTTGCTCCAGTAGTGCATACATGTAACATACTGTGCACTGAAGTAAATGGCCAATCTTGCTAGCCATTATCCAAATTACAATAACCAGTACATTAGTTAAATAAAGTAAGTTACTTACAAGTATGTTCATTCCTGCTCTCCAACTCCGCTTTTTAACTCCACTTAGACCACAGCCACTTAGTGAAGCAAGCCCACTGTTTAATTTGCTATATAGGTAAATTGTATAAATTATTGGGGAACTGTACACCATGATGAATTTTGGTAGTGTATTGCATTACCTGATAATCCTTTTTGCATAATAGCCTCTTATGATGCTTGAAGTATTACTATTAGAAATGGATTATTATATGTAGTATTGCTTCCAATATATATTTTCATATACATCGCTCTTTATGGTGAAAATTGGACTCCTTCTATATACTATGAAGAGCTGCTGCATGATCCATTATTTATTCTGGTTATACTTTCATTGCGCAAGCTCGCTCTTCATTAGCCTGGATGGCCTGGGTCCAGCATTTTGAATAACTATAGCAACTCGCCCGGCCCCTCGGATTATGAAGATGGTCGTGACCAATGAGATTGCGGCACGTCATCGGGAGGAGTGGGCCCGGGACGTGACTTCTCCTTTTATATACTGGTTTGCAAGCTGCGGCGTGCGACTCATTCCTGAGTCCCAGCACCCACCATCAGGCCACTAGGAAATGCATTTTAACTGCAATAATCTTTCTGTGCCAACAGGGTATTGTGGCATACTTACTTCCTGATGTGCATCAGTCTGTATCTAAGAGGCAAAACGCTTTGAGGGAGATGGGGGTCATTATCTAAGGAGTTTTTCTACCCCCTTTATTCTAATGCAGGGATATGAAAAGGGTTTTAGTATCACCTTCCCTCCCGCTGGATGTTTTTGATCCAGGCTTGAGACATGATAAATCAAACAGATTACTCTTAACCTGTGGATCTTAACTGTCACTTTCTTGGGACAGTTGTAGTGTCCAGACAATATTGTTTGTTGGAGAGGTTGTTTTTTTTGTTTTTTGTGTTAATTTGTGGGTTATATTAACCCCTCTCCTGCCCCACCCTCAGGTTGCACTATAACCGAATATGTAATGATACTAGAGGAAGGACCTGGCTTCGCACGGGTATATTTCATTTTTTGTTTGTGTAGTGACCCCATAAGAATTGGCCAGTTTTGCACTTGACATCCAGTATGGCAGTCCAGTATAGGTATAGTCTATTTATGGCTGTGTTGCTATGGAAACCTGGTAAATGAAATGTGAACTTACATTGGCTAATACACGTCATATGACTGAATATTTAAGGACCTGCGAACTGCTATTGACTCATACAGGACATAAATAGCTTGGTTGCTATGGAAACCTGGTGTAAAGCTGTGTGTATGTCAAGACTGAACCTGCGATTTTCCATTGGTCCATAAGTGTCATATGATCATGTGCATCTAAGTTTGGATATCAGTGAAAAACCTGCGATCGGTTGTTATGGAAAACCTGGAGTAAAGCTGTGTGTATGTGACCTTGTGTAACAGTGTCATCCACAGCGCCCTGCCCCTTTAAAGCTGACCTACAGCAGTGAAGAAAAATGGCTGGGTTGTTATTGAAACCTGGAGTGCAGCTGTGTGCATGTGGCTGACAATGCTTTGTCACATTGGAGACAGGCTTGGGTCTGCTGGGGAGTTTCAGCAGATCGCTGTTGTCTGTAACATACCTTATCAGATTGGAGACAGGCTTGGGTCTGCTGAGAGTTTTCATTAGCTTGAGCAGCAGCCATGCGTTTTGCTGCAGGGGACATGAGTAGTTTAAAAAACATTTCAATTTATAAGAATGCTGAAATCCAGTATGGCAGTCCAGTCAGTGGCGTAAATACCGGTTTAGCAGTGGTAGCAGCTGCCACAGGGCCCGGGACATTAGGGGACCCGGCGGGCCTCTGATGTTTTTTTTTTTTTTAACACCAGCAGGTAACGGGCCCTATTTACTTACCGATCCCCACTCCTGCTCACGGCCGCCTGCACTTCACCTTCTGCAGAGGCGGCTGTGAGCAGGAGCGGGGATTGGTAAGTAAGGCCTGTGGGCCGTGAACCCCACAAACACTGCTATCATTATACTCTGGGATCTTTTCAGCAGACTTCGGGCCTCCTTGGTGGCGTCCCAGATGTCGGTGGGCCAGTCCGACGTCATTATGCGTTGCGATACATGCCTGGCTCACGTGACATCTGGTCCAACATTGAAGAAGTAGCGGGAAGTGCGCATAATACTATATGAAGGAGCCACTATGATACTGTGTGCAGGGGCCACTATGGGGCCTAATAGTGTATGCAGGGGCCACTATGGGGCATAATAGTGTGTGCAGAAATGCAGTTTGTGTGCGTGGGGGGTTGCCGGGGGGGGGGGTCCCATGTCAAATGTTCGCCTTGGGGCCCTGCCATTGCTAGTTACGCCACTGAGTCCAGTATAGGTACAGTCTATTTATGGCTGTGTTGTTATGGAAACCTGGTAAATTAAATGTGAACTTATATTGGCTGATACACGTGATATGACTGAATATTTAAGGTCCTGTGAACTGCTATTCACTAAGGGTGGGTTCACACCTGCGCTTCAGTCCGTCCGTTGCCAATCCGAGTGAAAATCTCGGCGAACGGGATTGGCATCGGATACAGACAGGTCAGCGACGCATTGGTTAAAAACCCATTCATTTGAATGGGTTTTTAAAGCAATGCGAGGGTGTACGATTGCACCTTCTGCGCTGCGAATCCTTTTTTTTTTGTCGGAAACAAAGTCGGACATGCAGGACTTCGTGTCCGAGGGAAAAAAAATGGTTTCGCAGCGCAGAGGGTGCAATCGGACACCCTCGCATTGCTTTAAAAACCAATTCAAATGAATGGGTTTTTAACCAATGCGTCGCTGACCTGTCTGTATCCGATGCCAATCCCGTTCGCCAAGATTTTCTCTCGTATTGGCAACGGACGGACTGAAGCGCAGGTGTGAACCCACCCTAATACAGGTCATACATAGCTTGGTTGCTATAGAAACCTGTGTGCCTGAGGAGAGTATGGGGCATAATAATGTGTGCAGGAATGCAGTTTGTGCGGGGTTGGGGTCCCATGTCAAATGTTCGCCTTCGGGCCCTGCCATTGCTAGTTACGCCACTGAGTCCTGTATAGGTACAGTCTATTTATGGCTGTGTTGTTATGGAAACCTGGTAAATTAAATGTGAAATTATATTGGCTGATACACGTGATATGACTGAATATTTAAGGTCCTGTGAACTGCTATTCACTAATACAGGTCATACATAGCTTGGTTGCTATGGAAACCTGTGTGCCTGAGGAGAGTAAGCGCCTGCGAGCTGTTATTGGCTGATAAGGGACATGTGACCGTGTGTATGGCAGTTGGAATATGAGTGAAAGACTTGCAGGCTTGTATAGACTAATGCTGGTCATTTTTTGGGAATACTGTACCTCAGGAACGGTACGTCCAAGAGAGCTGAGACCCAGTCTATAATATTTCCGGACACCTGATGTACATGTGTGCCAAATTTGGTGAGGATCGGTCCAGTCGTTTGGTCGCGCATAAAGAACAGACAGACAGACAGGAACTCATTTTTATATATATAAGAGATTATTTGTAGCTTTGGGCTTTTTATTTTCTTGTTTATATTAAGTTACATTTTATGGTTTATTAGGTTACTCCTTTCTGTGAAAGTGCCACAGAAGTTTGAGTACCTTGACTCACAATTATATCATGTTTATTGCATGGGCTCAGGATCTGTCTATAACTTTGAGCATTCAACTTCTTAGATGCCACAGTCAGTGCTTACTGTGGCAGCTAAGAGGTTTAAGAGAGGAAGGGGGTTTTCGGTGCCAATAATTATAGGAGGCCTGTCTTGACTGGCCTCTGAACAAAACGGGTTGCCCAGAATAAAAAAATAAATAAATATATATATATATATATATATATATATATATCTGGGGAAGGTGAAAAAGATCAAAACCAAAAGAAAAATACCTTACTGTCCTGTCCCTGAAGAAATGGGAACTGGCTGGAATGGTGTTTTTTTTTTTTTTTTCCTCACCTTCCCTGGCCTAATATAAACTTTTTATCCTGGGCAACCTCTCTAATTATGTTTATGTTCATGGGAAAACTCTTTCCCACTCAGGGCTGAACTATTACGTCGTATTAGAGGCACAGGAGCTGTGCCTGCCACATGACTTCCAGGTCCTGGCAGTATCACACAGCTGGGACCCAGGACAAGCTGCAGCTGTAGGAAAATACTCTAGCAGCTTAAACGTTCAGATGCCATGAACAATAGCAATCACTCCATTTGGGTGGCTTAGGGGGTTGGTTGGATATTTATAGAAGTATTACAGTACATTGTGCTGGGGATCAAGAGATCCCAGGTTTAAGTCCCCTTGTGAGACAATTGAAAAAAAAAAAAAAAAAAAAAAAAAAATATATATATATATATATATATATATATATATATATATATATATATATATAATATATTAGCAAAAAGTGAACAAAAGTTGAACATACCAAAAAAAAAAAGATGCCAATAGAAACTACAGTCTGCTCGCAAATAAAGGGCAGTCACTTAGCTCTCTCAGTAAAACAGTATAAAAGTTCTAGACGTCAGAGGACAGTACCCCCTGGCAAATTGTTTATTCTCGAAGAATAACTTTTTCCTCTTATGTTTATGTTTAAGCAGTAAAACATAAAAAATATATATAATGGTGTCACTGTAATCGTAGTGACTCTACAAACACAGTTTCCATGTCCTTTTTAATGCTAATGCAGAACGTTGTAAGAACAAAATGCAAAAAATGAAAGAATCTGTGTGTTCCCCCCCCCCCCCACACACACACAGATTTCCAGGTTAATGAAACTAATCAAAACATTATATACGGTGCCAACTAAAAGTACAGCTCATCGTGCAAAGAATAAAAATATTGCTAAAAGAACCCTACATGTGTGCCATGTTCCTTAACTCAAGCAGATGTTAGGATGTTTTGTGAATTTTAAAGGGGTTATCTGATTTCTAATACTGATGGCCTATCCTTTAGAATTTCAGATGTTTTGGCTAACTAATGTACGGTATATGGCAGACTCCCAACTTTTCCTCCAACAGCAGAAGTCAGGGGAGGTTAGGATTTCAACCACCTGATCCTTTTTTTCTTGGGTAGATAAGCCGCTGCCAGGAAGCTATCTCTCCTCTCGGTACATTATGTTGTACATGCACCCCTTATGTGTGTGTGTATATAATATATAATGTTATAATATATATGAGAGAGAGAGGAGGAGTCAGGCAAGAAAACTGTCATTCCTCAGCTATAAAGTGTATGGCCTGCTTTATTATTAGATTAGTATACATTTAATGAAAAACTTTCTAAATATGGTGTTTTTGTTCTTTGTACTCAGTGTGCTTTGTTTGAGTATTCCTCTTGCAGAGCATTAGTGGCTGTGCTGTCAGAGTAAGTTTACACTAAGGTTTCTAATGAATTTCTATTGGAAACTTATTCCCAGGAATGCAGTTACCTGTCTAATCCCAAACCTTTCTGTGAAGTGTTATCTAAGCAAGTGAAACAGCATATCAAAACACAGCAAAGAACTGTTCATAGAGAAATCAGTGGACCGTGGTGTAATACCCCAGCAGGAGCAGCAGGCAGCTAATCCGAGACCTCATTATGTTAGGAGTGGACAGATAAATTGCTCCCAATGATGTTGTGAAAGCACGTTGTGCACATGTATAAACAGGTGGAAAATACAGGGAATCGTAACTGTGGAACAAATGTGTGTCTAGGAGAAAAAACAGTGCTTTACATGTTTTTTGCATTCCTTTGAGTTACATTTGTGAAGGCAAATTATGTTAACATCAGTTTTATTAGGATACTTAATTGCTGAAGTGATGTGAACAAAGGCTAGTGGGGGACCACTGGACTGATGATATTTGAATCCCGCTTTAATGCATAACCAGAATTACTAAGCTGTATTCACACGACAATGACTAATGGCCATGTTATAACCGTTTTTTTAATGGCTATCACACGGCAGCATTAAATTCAATGTCTGTGAATGGGAGCTATTCACATGACTGTTGTTTTACAATCCGTTGTAATGGACCATCAAAATAGAGGTCATGTTCTATTTTTGTCCATTTTCACAGATCCCTCCATACACTGTAATGTATGGGGGGGAATCTGTGAAAACGGCCACCCTTCGGTCGTATCATGGCCATGGGAAATGGATTTTTTTTTTTTTCATGGCCGTTTTGCACCTTGGTTTACGTGAATGTAGCTTTACAAATTGAAAGAAAACCTAACTCTGCAAAAAACCAGTACCTGCAAAGTGGATTGGATTTACGCTAATCCCATTCACACATTGTAGGAAAAAAATCCGTAGCGGAAAAACTACAGTTTCAAAAACGATATAGGTATAATAGGAGTAGAAAGTAGGGGCAGTACTTTTTGTGAAAAATGGTGCAGAAGAAACCACAATGAGTTTCAGCCGTGGTCTTTTTGTGCAGTGTTGTTTGGATGCGGCTCGCTACGTGGGGCCTTAGCCTTATGCAGTCTTATGATATGATACCACTTCTAATCAGACCACACCTTTAATCATTTACTGTGCATATCTGATTTACGTGCTTAGTTTTGCAGCACTCTTATTAGTTCATCTATTTAACCCCTTCCCGACATCCGCCATACTACTACGGTGGATGTCGGGTCTTTAAAGATGGTGGCCACTCTGCTGCAGAGTAGCCACCTTAGCTATCGGGCTCTCAGGACTCCTGTATTGGCGGAGGTGCGGGAATTGCAAGTCAGTACCTCCCCCATCCCAAGTGTAAAATTCCCCATCGACCCCCGTTCTTCTATTGGTGCAGGACGGCTCCCAGGCCTGTTATAGTAATATAAAGTGCCTTGCGAAAGTATTTGGCCCCATTGAACTTTTCAACCTTTTGCCACATTTCAGGCTTCAAACATAAGGATATAAAATTTTTATTTTTTTGGTGAAGAATCAACAACAAGTGGGACACAGTCGTGAAGTGGAATGAAATTTATTGGTTATTTTAAACTTTTGTAAAAAATAAAAAACTGAAAAGTGGGGCGTGCAATATTATTCGGCCCCTTTACTTTCAGTGCAGCAAACTCACTCCAGAAGTTCAGTGAGGATCTCTGAATGATCCAATGTTGTCCTAAATGACTGATGATGATAAATATAATCCACCTGTGTGTAATCAAGTCTCTGTATAAATGCACCTGCTCTGTGATAGTCTCAGGGCTCTGTTTAAAGCGCAGAGAGCATCATGAAGACCAAGGAACACACCAGGCAGGTCTGTGATACTGTTGTGGAGAAGTTTAAAGCTGGATTTGTATACGAAAAGATTTCCCAAACTTTAAACATCCCAAGGAGCACTGTGCAAGCGATCATATTGAAATGGAAGGAGTATCAGACCACTGCAAATCTATCAAGACCCGGCCGTCCCTCTAAACTTTCATCTCAAACAAGGAGAAGACTGATCAGAGATGCAGCCAAGAGGCCCATGATCACTCTGGATGAACTGCAGAGATCTACAGCTGAGGTGGGAGAGTCTGTCCATAGGACAACAATCAGTCGTACACTGCACAAATCTGGCCTTTATGGAAGAGTGGCAAGAAGAAAGCCATTTCTCAAAGATATCCATAAAAAGTCTTGTTTAAAGTTTGCTACAAGCCACCTGGGAGACACACCAAACATGTGGAAGAAGGTGCTCTGGTCAGATGAAACCAAAATCGAACTTTTTGGCCACAATGCAAAACTATATGTTTGGCGTAAAAGCAACACAGCTTATCACCCTGAACACACCATCCCTCACTGTCATACATGGTGGTGGCAGCATCATGGTTTGGGCCTGCTTTTCTAAAGCAGATGGGAAGATGGTTAAAATTGATGGGAAGATGGATGGAGCCAAATACAGGACCATTCTGGAAGAAAACCTGTTGGAGTCTGCAAAAGACCTGAGACTGGGACGGAGATTTATCTTCCACCAAGACAATGATCCCAAACATAAAGCAAAATCTACAATGGAATGGTTCACAAATAAACGTATCCAGGTGTTAGAATGGCCAAGTCAAAGTCCAGACCTGAATCCAATCGAGAATCTGTGGAAAGAGCTGAAAACTGCTGTTCACAAACGCTCTCCATTCAACCTCACTGAGCTCGAGCTGTTTTCCAAGGAAGAATGGGCAAGAATTTGTCTCTCGATGTGCAAAACTGATACATACCTCAAGCGACTTGCAGCTGTAATCGCAGCAAAAGGTGGCGCTACAAAGTATTAACTTAAGGGGGCCGAATAATTTTGCACGCCCCACTTTTCAGTTTTTTATTTTTTACAAAAGTTTAAAATATCCAATAAATTTCGTTCCATTTCACGATTGTATCCCACTTGTTGTTTCTTCACCAAAAAATGTAAATTTTATATCCTTATGTTTGAAGCCTGAAATGTGGCAAAAGGTTGAAAAGTTCAAAGGGGGCCGAATACTTTCGCAAGGCACTGTATTGAGGCTGGTATATGAGCCTCAATAGCTATATAGCGAAAGTCCCATAGACTGCAATAAAGTTGTATTGCAGTCTACGGGACGTGCAATCAAAAAATTGCAGGTTCAAGCCTCCTAGGGGGACTAATAAAACTGTTAAAAATAAAAAATAAAATCAACCCCCCTTCCCCTAGATTTGAAATAAAAAATAAAATAATAAAATAAACAAAAACAAACACTATTATACATCTGTGTCTGAAAATGGGCAGTCTACAAGCATAAAAATAGCAGGAAAAAAAATCAAAAGAGCCAAACCACAGTTTTTTTTTAACCGTTTCTTACATCAGACATTTCCCAAAACGGTATAACTAAAAAGTACATCTGGTCCCGCAAAAAAAAAAAAAAAAACGCATTATACATACCTGTACACAGAAATATAAAAAAAAAATTACAGGTGTCAGAATATGGCGACTTAAAGAATTTTTTTTTTTTTTTTGTGTGTGTGTGTGTGTGTGTATGTAATGTATGTATGTATGTGTGTATATATATATATATATATATATATATATATATATATATATATATATATATATATCTCTATGACTATGTGAATTTGGTATCCCTGGAATCGTACCAACCCATAGAATACAGGTGACATGTCATTTTGGTTACACCGTGAATGGTGTGGGTGGAGAATCAAAAGTGCCAAACCGCTGTTTTTTCGCTGTTTCACCTCTGATATGGCTACTTTAAGAAATATAAGATTTTCTTTGCATAGTGTTGGATTTTTTAAGGGGTTAAAATGTAAATAAACCTTTGGTATCCCTGGAATTATAGCGAAACATAGAATACAGGTGACTTGTTGTTTTGGCTGCACAGTGAATACCGTAAAAACAAATTCTACTCCATTCTGAATTTTTTTTACTTTCCCCCCCAGCTTCCCAGTACATTGTACAGAATAATAAATGGTGCCATTATGAGGAACAATGACACTAAGGTTACATTGCTATCTATAGTACTTCCAGAGATATCACTGGTTGAAAACAGTCTGGATTTATCAGGATATTTGTGTGCAACTGTATAATATACAGTACAGACCAAAAGTTTGGACACACCTTCTCATTCCAAGAGTTTTCTGTATTTTCATGACTATAAAAATTGTAGATTCACACTGAAGGCATCAAAACTATGAATTAAAACATGTGGAATTATATACTTAACAAAAAAGTGTGAAACAACTGAAAATATGTCTTATATTCTAGGTTCTTCAAAGTAGCCACCTTTTGCTTTGATTACTGCTTTTCACACTCTTGGCATTCTCTTGATGAGTTTCAAGAGGTAGTCACCTGAAATGGTTTTCACTTCACAGGTGTGCCCTGTCAGTTTTAATAAGTGGGATTTCTTGCCTTATAAATGGGGTTGGGACCATCAGTTGTGTTGTTCAGAAGTCAGGTGGATACACAGCTGATAGTCCTACTGAATGGAGTGTTAGAATTTGTATTATGGCAAGAAAAAAGCAGCTAAGTAAAGAAAAACGAGTGGCCATCATTATTTTAAGAAATGAAGGTCAGTCAGTCCAAAAAATTGGGAAAACTTTGAAAGTGTCCCCAAGTGCAGTGGCCAAAACCATCAAGCGCTACAAAGAAACTGGCTCACATGAGGACCGCCCCAGGAAAGGAAGACCAAGAGTCACCTCTGCTGCGGAGGATAAGTTCATCCGAGTCGCCAGCCTCAGAAATCGCAGGTTAACAGCAGCTCAGATTAGAGACCAGTGCAATGCCACACAGAGTTCTAGCAGCAGACACATCTCTACAACAACTGTTAAGAGGAGACTGTGTGCAGCAGGCCTTCATGGTAAAATAGCTGCTAGGAAACCACTGCTAAGGACAGGCAACAAGCAGAAGAGACTTGTTTGGGCTAAAGAATACAAGGAATGGACATTAGACCTGTGGAAATCTGTGCTTTGGTCTGATGAGTCCAAATTTGAGATCTTTGGTTCCAACCACCGTGTCTTTGTGCGACGCAGAAAAGGTGAACGAATGGACTCTACATGCCTGGTTCCCACTGTGAAGCATGGAGGAGGAGGTGTGATGGTGTGGGGGTGCTTTGCTGGTGACACTGTTGGGGATTTATTCAAAATTGAAGGAATACTGAACCAGCATGGTTACCACAGCATCTTGCAGCGGCATGCTATTCCATCTGGTTTTCGTTTAGTTGGACCATCATTTATTTTTCAACAGGACAATGACCCCAAACACACCTCCAGACTGTGTAAGGGCTATTTGACCAAGAAGGAGAGTGATGGGGTGCTACGCCAGATGACCTGGCCTCCACAGTCACCAGTCCTGAACCCAATCGAGATGGTTTGGGGTGTGCTGGACCGCAGAGTGAAGGCAAAAGGGCCAACAAGTGCTAAGCATCTCTGGGAACTCCTTCAAGACTGTTGGAAGACCATTTCAGGTGGCTACCTCTTGAAGCTCATCAAGAGAATGCCAAGAGTTTGCAAAGCAGTAATCAAAGCAAAAGGTGGCTACTTTGAAGAACCTAGAATATAAGACATATTTTCAGTTCTTTCACACTTTTTTGTTAAGTATATAATTCCACATGTGTTAATTCATAGTTTTGATGCCTTCAGTGTGAATCTACAATTTTTATAGTCATGAAAATACAGAAAACTCTTGGAATGAGAAGGTGTGTCCAAACTTTTGGTCTGTACTGTATATGATATAAAAATCCCAATCCCTACTGTTTTCAACCAGTGATATTTCGGGAAATATACCGTAGGTAGCACTGCCCCATACTCCATTCACAGTAACATCCAGTGAGAGGCAGAAACAGCTCTTAATACAGAAGCAAGGGAGAGAATAAAGAGAGGCAGGATTTCTTAGAAAGGAGGCAAAATTTGTTAATAAAGTATACAGTATTGCAAAATTTGTTAATGACACACATCCTGCCAGAAAGTCAAAAGTTGTCTGAACATTTAGTTACTCTTTAAAGGCTAAAGATTCTTTAACCACCCTTCACAATAAATAATATAAAGAAACCTTTTTTTTTTTTTTTTTTTATACTGTAATTTTTATTAACAGAATAAACAATGTTGAAAATAAAGGTGGTAAACAGTGCAAAAATACAATTGTAAAATGAATGAACAAGGGCATACCACCACAAAAAGTACATATCAGGAAATAGCAAACAGCAACACCGAAAAGGTGATAAGGGGGGGAAACAAGGGAGAGGTAGGGAGTACAGGGGGGAGGGAAGAAAGTCAGAGACCTTGCAGAGTACAATAAGCGTCCCAGGATGACCACACAGCATGGAAAGCTTCCACTGAATGATTGAGAGGCAGTCAGGAACTCCATGCTACGAACGTTCTTCATATGAGCAATGAGCTCAGAACCCGTTGGAGGGGAGGATTTCCTCCAATGGAGAGCAATTAATGTTTTAGCGGCAGTACAGAGGAGCAAAAATAGTTTGGAGGACAGTTTGCCAAGATGTCTGGGAGGAAGGTTATGCAAGTAAATGAGGGGATCCAAGGGCACACCTTCTACAAATAGGGCATCTGTGAGGCGCTCGACCTCAATCCAGAAGGGACCAATCTGTGGGCACTCCCAGAAAACATGGTACAGTGTACCCACTCCCGCCTGCCAACGCCAGCAATGGGAGGAAATGGTGGGATTAAGAGAATGAAGCAAGGCGGGAGTGTGGTACCAGTGCATGAGTAACTTATACTGAGTCTCACGAGAAGTCACACATGACGAGGACTTGGCTTTGCGGGACCAGATAATCTGCCACTGCCCAGGCGAGATCTGCCTATTCAGGGCCCCCGACCACCTAACCATATATTTATGAGAAAGGGAGGCCCTTCCCTCTGGAGAGGACAAGAGCCGGTAAATACCCGATATCAAACCTCTCGTGGAGGTCCCCGCTCGGCAAACTTTCAAAAGCTGTAGGAAGCGAGATCCTCAGGGAGCCGAACTGAGAGAACACAAAATGAGCAATCTGCAGGTAGTGCAGCCATTCAGTGGCGGGTAAGTATAGGACAGAGGTAAAATAATCAAAGGGCCTAAGCTCCAAGTACACTGGGTCCACCAGATCAGCAATGTGGAAAAGGCCCAAACTACTCCAAGGTGGCACCATAGCCCCCGTAAGTCCCTTCGGGAGGAGTGGGTTGTACAGGAAGGAGATCATGGAGGAGTGACGGGAGGCAAAAGGGAAAAGTTTAGAGCAAGTCATCCATATGGCACATGTGAAATGAATGGACCCGAGGAGGGGGGCATCAGGGAGGGGAGGAGAGCGGGACCACAGAAGCGCATTAGGGTGGATCGGGGCTAGCCAGAGCTTTTCAATCTCAACCCACTTAGTGAAAGCTTGTGGCGCGGCCCAAAACGGGAGACAGCGCAAGTGGGTCGCCCAGTAATAATGCAGGATATGCGGGACCGTAAGCCCCCCCTCGCTTTTGCCCGATAATATCACCGAACGAGGGATACTATGGCGTTTACCATTCCAGATAAACTGGAAAATCGATTTTTGGAGGGACCGTAACTCCAAACGGGGCACCACAACCGGGAGCGTTTCAAAAAAGTAAAGTAGCTTCGGGAGGAGGGTCTTTTTAACAGCCGTAAAGCGACCTATGAGGGATATATGGAGGGGGGCGCCATTTTCTAAGAGCAAAGTTCATTAATGAGACGAGGGTAGTTGACTGAGTAGAGGGAAGAATAAGAGGAAGACAACTGAATGCCTAAATAGTGGAGGGAGCGCTCCCTCCACTGAAAGTCAAAGTTAGACCGAAGGAGCTGCAGGGAGGGGTCAGCAATATTAAGGGGTAATGCCTCCGTCTTAGTGGGATTAACTTTATATCCGGAGAGATCACCAAATTCTTTCAGCACCCGAAGAAGGTTGGGAAGAGAAGTGTGGGGATTGGTGAGGGTCAAAAGAACATCATCCGCAAACAGGCCTATTTTAAAGTCTCTATCACGAACTGCTACCCCAGTAATGTTAGGATTGGACCGGACTTGGAAAGCTAAAGGTTCAATACACAGGGCAAATGTGAGGGGGGATAAGGGACAACCTTGACATGTTCCATTACGGATGGGGAATGAGGATGAAAAGGAGCTAGGCAACTTGACCGCCCCCGAGGGCCGAGAATAAAGCATTTTAACCACCGTAAGAAATGCTCCAGAAAACCTGAATTTTTTTAAGGATGGCAAGCCTGAATGACCAATCGAGGCGGTCAAAGACCTTTTCAGCGTCAAGGCTCAGAAGGAGAGTGGCACGGTGGAACGATTGGCAACATCTATTAGATCCACAGTTCTTCTGGTGGTGTCTCCTCCTTGACGTCAAGGAACGAAACCCACCTGGTCCTTATGGATAAGGGACAGAAGCCAAGCGTTAAGCCTATTAGCCAGGATCTTGGTGAAAAGTTTTATATCAGTATTAAGGAGGGCAATGGGATGGTAATTTAGCACAGTCCTGATGGTCCTTACGGGGTTTAGGAACTAGAGTAAAATGGGAATGTAGCATGGACTGAGGAATAGGGGCACCGTCTAAAAAGGAGTTAAAGAGGTGACACGTGTGGAAGCAGGTCAGAATGGAAAGTCTTATAGTAGTGGCACCTTGCCACCTGGAAGACCCCCCCCCCCCCAGGGTTACATCAAGCTCCTCCTCTATAATCGGAGCAGTCAGACTGACAAGTGCCCAGGTTGGAAGCTTAGGAAGAGGGCAGGAATCAAGATAAGAACGCAGGGCTGCGTCCCAGGCGGCCGGATCTGGACCCACACGGGGGGGAAGGTTATATAGCTTAGTATAATAGTCCCGGAACAGGGATGTAATAGAATCAGGGTGGTGGTGCAGGGTGCCATGAGGGTCCCGAATTGCGTGCGGGGAGTAAGTGGCCTGGTGGTCGTGCAGCGTCTTAGCAAGCAGAATATGGGCTTTGTTGCCCCTCTCATAGTAACGTTGGCTACTATAAAGGAGGAGATGCTGGGTTGCTTGGGTGGCGAGATCATGAGGATCCGCTCTGGCAGCTACCAGTTGGTGGAGGATGGGGACCGAAGGGGCCTGAGTTTAACGGGCTGATAGAGATCGTTTCCGAGTAAATAGAGCGCCTTACCCAGTCTTACGATCTTTTTTTAAAATGAGTAGCTAAGGCTATATAGTGGCATGACAGCCTTATGGGCTTCCCAGAGGGTGGAATCAGAGGAGACAGAATGTACATTATGGCTAAAGTACTCAATAAGCTGGGTACGGAGGGTAGTACAGGTCAACGGAGAGTGAAGGAGGGACTCATTCAACAGCCAGTGACAACGTTTGGTTGGGACAGGGTGGGGGGGGCAGCATAATCAATACAGGAGCGTGGTCGGACCAGGAGATAGGTCCAATGTCTGCATCAGTGAGTAATCTAAGGGCCAATGTATTACCAAAGAAGTAATCTATTCTAGAGTGGGCTGGCCGTGCAGAAGCCCCTCTAAAGTTATGTAGCGCCCCTCAGGGTCTAGGTGGGAGGCAGAGATAGAGAGAGGACAAGAACGGGAAAGCAGGATAGCTACCCCCCTCGTCTGCGTGTGTTGTAGGCAACAGGGAAGTAGTGCCGGGCAAAATGAAATGAACCGGTGTTATCGAAGTGGGTCTCCTGAAGGAAAGCCATGTCCACCCAGAGGGATCGAAGCTCGTGCAGGACCGTGCGCCGCTTAGGGTTGGAGCCCAGGTCCTTAACATTCAACGTAACAGACTTAGCCATAAGGAAACCTCAAAAAATGTACCGGCAGATGAATGAGGACATGCAGCGGCAGATCTCACTTCAAGGAAAGGAGTGCATCATGGAGGGACCCTTGCCAAAGGTCGTAGAAGTTAGACTCTGGAACGGAGGAACTGCAAACCTAAGGAGAAGGAGGGGGGAAGGAAAGAGAACAAACAAAAGAAAAAAAAAAAAAAACACAATACAAGAAAAAGGTGTCATGGGCAGGACTAAATCTCCTGACCAGGGGCAGTGAGCAAATGACAATGCAGTTGTAAACAAACTAACCAAAGGGGTTCAAAGTCAGAACCCCTAGCTGGAAACAGCCCCCACAGCGGGAAAATGGGAACAGACTGTCAGTAGACAGACCAGCTGAGGACAATAGAAGGTACCAACAAAAGTACTAAAGAAAAGATGAGAACTATGAAGGTAGGAAGGAGAGTAACCCCCTATCCTGCCCGCCAGGGTAAACAGGAGATCGCTAGAAGGAAAAACAAGTTAGAAAAAGAGAAAAAAAAAACAAAATAAAACAGTAAAACACCAAGCATATATCAGTGAGCATTAGAAGAATCCGTAACGTTCGCCATTATCCGCCAAAAGCCGCGGAGACAGGCTCCAATCCAGGACCTAGGAAAAACAGGGAAGGAAAGAAAAAAAGTCAGTGCAATCATGGGGGTGGCAGGTCCACCCGCTGTCGTCTGGGGAGAGCACCAGGAGAGGGCAGGTGTCGGCGTTTCGGCTTCTGCTGAGACCACAACAGAGGTGGAGATGAAGGGGGAACAGCCAGTTCCCAATCAGGCATATCCAGGGGGGGAGCAATGTCCATAGCGGAGCAGAATGGTTGCAAGTCTGCATAAGATCGTAGGGTGGCTGAGCTACCATTGAGTCTAGCAGTCAGGGCAAAGGGGAAGCCCCACCGATATGGAATCTGACGGTCACGTAACAACTGAAGATGGGGTGCAGATATCTCCGTTTCTGCAGGGTAATCCAAAAGAGGTCTTGATAAAATTGAATCTTGGCCCCATCAAAGTCCATGTCCCTGAGGGTTCTGGCCCTGGACAGGATCGCTTCCTTCAAGGCAAAATCATGCACACAACAGATAACGTCCCGTGGGTTAGGCCCAGCGCCTTTAGGACGCAGCGCTCTGTGTGCTCGGTCCAGCTTTATCCTATGGGTGGGGGGCTCCTGCAAAATGGAATTAAAGATTGCCTCCAAATTGGCATGTAGGTCTTCCTCATGAATAGCCTCAGGCAGCCCCTTTAACTGATATTATTGCGCCTACCTCTATTATCCAAGTCCTCAACATGGCGCTGCAGGTCGTTGAACAAGCGACATTGAGACAGAACAGAGTCCTGAAGCTGAGAAATGTAAGTATGGGTCTGATCATGAGCATCCTCCAGGGAGTCAACCCGAGACGCAATCTGATGAAGGTCTTGCCGTTATGCAGAAATTTCCGTGCGGATTTCGTTCCGACAAGCCTCCGTGACTTCAGCAACTTGGGACCGAGTGAGAAATTGGTGCCATTGCGGTGGTGAGGAAGGAGGAGGCGAAGCACTCTGAACAGGTTGCTGGTGTTGAGAAGCAGGAGGAGGTGATGGAGGAGACAAAGCTGCATAGGGAGACAGGCAGGAGTGGAGGCAGGGGCTGCAGCAGAGTCAGCACAGGGAGCAGGGGCTGGAGGCCCAGAGGGAGCTGGCTGCAGAGGGAGAAGCTGGGAGCTGGAACTCTGCAGGGCCGAGGCAGTGCAAGAGTCCAGCGGCACTTGTAGATCTGCAGGAGGAAGCGCTGCCGGCAGCGCTACGTTAACCGCCTGGGGAACGGAGGAAGGGATTCCACTGGCCATGGGTGCAGGTGAAAGGCGTTGGGGACCCACCTGGGTGCATTGATCCACAGCAGCAGAGAGGCGGCACGCGCGTCCGGAGGGAGCAGAGAAGACAGTGCAGAGGAAGGCAGAAGGGAAGTCGGTGCGGCCTGGGAAAATGGCCGCCGCCTCACGAAGGCCCGAGTAGGAGCCGATGATGGGACCAGGTAAGAGGCTATTCTGGGTTGCGCAGAGCAGCTGATGGGTGCAGGTCCTGGTAGGTTTTTTTTTTTTTTTTCCTCCATGGGGGGGGAAGCAAAGGCTTATGTTGGTGTTATTACAGGCGGGCAGGGCAGGAGCCGCGGAGAAAAGCGTCCGGCTACATGCAATCGTAGGCCACGCCCCCCAATATAAAGAAACTTTGAATTGATGAACCACATTGGTCTTTTTCTTACACCATTGCTCTGTGTTTTTAGCAGGGCATTTTCTTGCTCATTTTCATGATGTAAAAATGTTGTTGTGTTTGTTTTTTTTTGTTTGTTTTTTTAGGATAAAGAATGTTGAAATCTCTGCCTGGTTATATATTTCAAGAGTTGCTCCAACTGGATAACTTCTGTCAATATGAACTATTAGGGCATGTGGACACTCAGCATGATCCAATTTTAGCCTGAGTTGAGTTTTGCCACAAAGAGCATTCCTGATCATCCATTCGTAAAGCGGCAAAATATATATGCGTTACCCTAGCTTTTTTTTTTTGGATAACAAATACAGGGTTGGTGGTAATTGTCAATCAGCTTCTTCTGTACTGTACCCTGTACTCCCCCCTCCCCTTCAGTTATTACAAATAATGAATACACCAGATGCCAAAACCTGATTTGAGAGCAGTGTGAGAATGTTCTGTGAGAAAAGAACACAAGAGTGGGTTTATGTATGAGCAGAGTAGGCCTGTACAGATGACGTCAGCTGAAGATTCCAGACCACCAGTACCTACAGGATCCCAAGGTCTTCTTAAAGAATAACACTGAAATTTCTATGGGGCAGATGTATTTTGCTTTGTACATCAGAAAACTGGCCTACAAGACATGAAATGTTCCATTTTCCTGTATTCTTGATTGTGTGCATGAGGCCGATGGCTGCCCATTCCCAATCAAATTTTGGATCAGGTTTTTGATGCAGTTTAAAATCCAAAATTACTGTAGGTGTGGATTGTACAGGGAGACACAGTAGTAATGACAGGTGCTACTCTTCCTTTTTAAAGGACCCTTATTTATTGTAAGGAATTTTCATATAGTCAAGTCTGATAATTACTGCTCAGGTAGTTCAAAGACTAATAAAAGGTGCATTTAGAATTAAAGCGCAATTTTCATGTCCTCAGGCGGTTTTATACACCATTAGAAAGCCAACAGTCGGCTTTCCCGTTATGTGTCCCGGGGATGGAGATATCAGTGCTGTTAGTTTTTTGCCCATCTTCAGAAGGGCGTTCCTGACGGTCTAGCTGGGCTGTCAGGAACGCATCCCCCTGACTGTACTCGTCCGTAGACTTGTACTGGGGGGGTGTTCCTCACAGCTCAGCGTCATCGCTGGGCGGTAAGGAACGTCCCCTCTGACAGTACAGGGCTTCTGACGATGGGCAGTAAAATAAAGGCACTGATGTCTCCGGGGCACAATTCAGCGCGCTGTCTGCTTTCTAGCGCTATATAAAACCGCATGTGCCTGAGGACATGAAAGGTCCTCTTTAAAGCCCATCATTGCATCCACTATTGGCAATAGAAGATTTCACAGCTTGTATACTCAGCTTCCTGCACAGAGCATGTCTAGAAAACTCTGTCATAGACCTCAGTGAGTCAGCTCCAGACTATTGCTGTCTATGACTATGCTGTAAAACGTATCTCTAAATGTTACCAGAGCAGATGAGAAGTTCAGGCAAGATGGCAGCCCACATAATCATGTACTAAAATTGAATAAAAAAATCTTTAATCGGAAAATAAAAGTACATTAGAAAAGTAAGATATTTCATGATCTGGTTTAGTGAATAAAATTATTTATTAAGCTTACTTATATAGCGCCATCATATTCCGCAGCGCTTTACAGACATTGACAGTCACTGTCCCATATAAGGCTCACAATCTACGTTCCCTATCAGTATGTCTTTGGAGTGTGGGAGGAAACCAGAGTACCTGGAGGAAACCCACGCAATCACGGGGAGAACATACAAACTCCTTGCAGATGTTGTCCTTGGCAGGATTCGAACCCATGACTCCAGCGCTGCAAGGCTGAAGTGCTAACCACTGAGCCAACGTGCTGCCCTAAAATTAGTGACACATTCCTTATAATATGTGATATCCGTTTTGGAATGAAGCAGCTCCCAGAATATAAACAAGGGGTTTTATTGTACACATCAGTGCCACAGTCCCTTCGAAAGCTGATTGATGTGGGTCCCAATAGAAGACCCTCACCCATCTAAATATGATGACCTATCTTGAGAATAAGACATTGGTTTTAAAAACCTGGTAAACCCCTTTTAATATGTGAATTATTTTATTATCCTGTATGTTTAATTGCCATACACCATATCAAATCCACTATACAACATTATTCTGAGATGCGCCAGCTAGCTGTGAAAGTGATCTAAATCTACTTTGGAGCTGTGAATGTAAATTTAGAAACTGCTTCGGCCCTGGTGGCCTGCTGTTCTCTATCCTGGGTGTCATCCTCCATTTTTTTTTTTTTTTTTTTTTTTCTGTTAATATCTATCTTTGTATTATTACATTAGAAAATTTTTTATATATTTTTATGCTTTTTACTTTGGTTTCTTGCTGTGCCTGTTAAAATGAAAAGAACAATCTTCTGTCTTAAATAAATCTGGAGGACCAAGAACACAGCTCTGTTTGACTGTGTATCCTGCCAGAGGCGCAGTTAGAAGCTTCACTCGAAGACACATATGAACAGCTTCTTTCTACGTACCATCCCTCGCACACAGTTATCTTACTCCTATTATTAATGTGTACCGATTTGCAAGTGAGCCCTTTTTGAAGATGGACTACATCTAAATAAATGATATACTCAAGTTGTCATTCTGCTATATTTTTTTTTCAAAGGGCGATTCCACAGTAGTCGGCACAAGCAGGTTACGGGATTTGTATGACAAGTTTGAAGAAGAACTTGGCAAGCGTCAATCAAAAGCTAGAGCTGCTAGGCCAGCGTGGGAGCCACCAAAGACCAAATTAGATGAGGATTTAGGTAAGAAGACTATGTTCTTGTTCTGTGTGCTTGTTATCTCCGTCTTACTATTTTTATTAAAGCTGTGTTACCACCATCTGTGGAGGTGTTTCTGTCCCTGCCTGGAAATGTTTGTTGTGATATTTTTTTTTTTCTTGAAGCCTGGCACTGTAGAGATGTGGATTTTGAGAAAGTGTAAATATTCTTGGCA
This sequence comes from Leptodactylus fallax, assembly GCA_947044405.1. NCBI lineage: Eukaryota > Metazoa > Chordata > Amphibia > Anura > Leptodactylidae > Leptodactylus > Leptodactylus fallax. The sequence continues at coordinate 840,326 of CAMRHE010000050.1, forward strand.
GGAATATTCCTATTCTGCATGGTATACACTTGGCAGCATATATGTATGGGGGGTTATTTTTGTAAATACATATATTCTCCACTACTCTCTCTGGATGGTAACACATTTTATGCATCAGTTCACATTATGCTGGAATAATCATGGCATTTTCTGTCATCTAGTAATTAGCATAAATCCCTGTCCATAGTGATTTAGTTACATATTTATACATTTAGACTCTTGCTTTAGACTTTGACAAATGTGTGAATGGTTAATCATGTGCTTGGTTTGACACCTTCTTAAAAAGCCATTATTCCTAAAGGTCAAGTTGTCTTCTAGCATCGTGCACAAATAAATGCCAATGTTCTTACATAATGAAAAATATTATCATAGTGTTACTGTTATGTTGCTTTACATGCTTGCAGTTTATACCTGTTAACCATTTGGTCTCTTTTAGGGCAAATAAACTACCACAAGAATTTTCTTTTATGTTGTTACATATAAGATTAACCGTTGCTTAGTGACCATTTTTATCACTGAGATCGTGGGTAATCTCACTAGGGGCAGCAGCTACAAAGGGTGCGTTCTCTTCCTTCTGTTTGTGTGGGTTTTGCCTGAGTTCATTTGCTGCTTTCTACACCTCAAAAACACAGTGTTACAATATATAAAAAGCTAATCTATTACAATTTTAACTGAGTGACTGATTAATAGTTTCATTAGATGTATATGACAGGATATTTTACTTATTCACAGATATTAATTTATATGTAAACCGCTGTTTTTGAAATGCAAATAAAACAGTGAGTTACATAAAAAAGGGGGTCCAAAGCTAAATAACAGAGGCATATTTGGAAACTCTAGAAGCACCTCTACAAAATACTGTCGGTTTATAACTATTTTCCTGCCGGCATGTTACCTTTTTAAAGGTGTTTTGCAGCATTAGAAACCATTGCTGATTTCTTCTTAGGAAGTGACCTTATGTACATTGGTCCCAAGTTTCCAATGAGCATGATGTCACTGAAAGGAAGAAATAAGCTATGTTTTCTAATCCTACACAAACCCCTTTTAAGTGTGATATTCTTCTTGAATTCAGAATTAAGGTCCCATACGTTTCAACATAAGATATTAGTAGGCGTCTTAGTGCAAAGTGTCAGTATATAGTGTACAGCAATACCTTCAGTTATAAACCATGTAATTCCTGAACAAACAAAGGGCTCCAGCCACGGGTAAAAGGAATTTCAACTTTAAAAAATAACAGTAAATCCAATTGGTCAGTTCTGGTGTCCCATTTTTCCCTTGTAATCTCAGAACTTGGGGTGTACTCTGATGTACACTTCTAGAGTTTAACATTTTCCTGCTGCAGTCAGTTTTGTCCTAAAGATGTTGCTTGTTGAATTTTTTTTTTTTTTTTTACTTTGTCATATTGTAGAAGCTATAATTTTTTTTATTTTTATAGTGACATGAGGGCATATTTTTTGTGGGGTGAGTTGCACTTTTTAATTGCACCATTTTGGGGTGTATTTAATTTGACTAAATTTTATTAACTCATTGCCTTTTAACTGCTTTTTAAGCATATAGGGTTTGTTTTTCGGCTCCCTCAGCGGACCTGAAGGACGGAAACCAGAAAGCTAGTGTGAACCAAGCATAATTTTGCAGAGTAAAAATCCATTTGGGGAAAAAAAATCTTTTCTTATTCTTTTGTTGACAGTGCTGGTTGGGGTTGTTATTGTTTCTTGACAAGCGTTTTTTTCTGGCTATTTTGATTTTTCACACCGTTCACCGGCGAGAAATATTTTAATAGGGCATTTTGGAGCGGGGGGAGGGGGGGATACCTAATGTGTGTGTTTTACTTTTAGATCTGATCTAGGGAAAGGGGGGTGATTTGAACTTTTATATGGGTTTTTTTTTTTATACTTTACTTTTATGATCAGACCCCTTAGGGACCTTGACACCTAGGGGGTCTGATCGCTCATACTATTCACTGCAATACTACTGTATCGCAGTGAATAGCAAAATGCCTACCTCTGCCTCTGGCAGCGTGCAATAGATCTAATGCAATGACAAGCCTGGGAGCTTTCAATAGGCTCCCGGCTGTCATGGCAACCGATCACCGCCCTCCGATGACATTCAGGAGGGCGGCAATTGGTGAAAAATGGTGGCGCCTGCGCAGTTTAGATGCCGCGGACCCTTTTGAACTTGGTGTCTGTTAGCAGCGGGTCCTGGCTGTATTACACAGCTGGCATATGCCCTGTATGGAGAGAACTCAGCATCTGAGCTCTCTCCATACACCCAGTCACGTACATGTATGTGATGTTAGGATTAAGGGGTTAAAGAGTTTTATTAAAGTTTTCCAAAGTAATATTCAACAAGAACAAATAAAAGTGAAGCAAGGGTCAGTAGAGCAACTATTACAATGCAGTGGAGGGGGGGGGGCTGCGGGTTAGTTAAGGAGGGGGAACAAAACATGGGGGGGGGGAACAAAAGGAGACGGGCAGGGGTCACAGGCTCTGGTGCAGAAGAGCAGCAATAACCAAAGTAAAACATGTCAAATAACAGTTGAAGATGAGGAAAAGATGACGAGAGTAGGGCAAGAGGGAGGGTGCAAGGAGGGAGGACATGGAAGGCAGAAGAATAATAGGTGTTCCATAGGAGACTGACTTAGTGGTGGGCAGTATCATCCTGGTTGAGTTCAGCGATCAGGTCCTACATCCGTTGGATAGGCGAGGTAGATTTCCACAATCGGAGGATGACAGACCTGGCAGCAACCAACAAGAAACCCACCAGATTACGAAAATGCTTCTGGATTTTGCGTGGGAAAATTGAGAGAAAGAGAGGAGCTGGGTCATCCTCTGATGCAACACCGGTGACTTATCACCCTGTGCACGTCATGCCAGAAGGGTTGGAGCCGGGGGCATTGATCAGAAGTCGAGGGGAAGATCTCTTGGAGGACAGAGAGAACTCTGTACCAGGGTGAGAGGGTTTTATAATTGTTTTCCTGCGCTTTACATGAGATGGAGAATTTATGGCCCGAGCGAAAGAAGGAAAGTCACACGTCTGGCAGAAAGGAAACCCCGAGGTTCCTTTCCCAGCTAACAGTATTCGTCGGCAATGGGTCATGATTATGGTCAGACAGGAGATTGTAAATGGAGGATATTGGGCGGAGAGGCATTGCGGAGCACACACAAAGGTGTTCAAATGGGGATAGTGGTCTATTTAGGTTGTGCGACCTTTTCAACGAAGTGTAGAATGAATGTAATTGTAGATATTACCAGTGGGAGGCTATAGTCCTGAATTGTTGAGTTCAGAATAGGGGAGGAGAGAGGATGGGGATAGCGCTTGGAAGAACATGAGGAGGGCTCTGTCAGGGGAGTGACAGAGAAAGGAGGGGTGGTGGGCCACGGAGAAGTCTGAGTTGCCCAAGATGGGTGTCAATGGGCCATCATTAACGAAGAGACGTGTGACTGTGCGATAAAGAGGACTCACGCCGAGAACTTTGTCTAGTATTATATGGGAGATCAGAAGCGAGTCTGCCTGACCAATGGCGTCTATGGAGCCATGAAAGGGATGTGAGAGGAACAGGGCTCGGAGATCTCTTTAGGGCAACCCAGAGTTTGGAATCAGTGAAATGGTACCAGTCCAAAATACGTGCAGTGACCATGGCCAATTAGTAGTGAACACAATCTGGGACGGCTAGACCTCCTGGACTGCTAGGTTTGGTTATGACCCGTTTAACTATTCTAGGGGGTTTTGAGGGCCAGATAAACTTTGTAAACACTTTCTTGATAGCAGAGGAAAAACTTCTTCGGCAAAATAGGGATGGTTTGAAAAAGGTAAAGGAGTCTAGGGAGGATGTTCATTTTTAAGAGATTAATACGACCAATCCACCAAAGACCTTTAGTATTGCACTGGGAAAGATTAGAGTGTAGGATGCGTAAGACCGGGAGGAAATTCAGAGCATAGATATCAGGGAGCTAGGAAGGTGTACCCGAAGGGATTTTATGGCTTTAGCGAGCATACTAGGGAGTTGGCCAGGGATATATTGAGTGCAATACTTTTAGAGTAGTAAACTTTATAATTACTAAAATAACTATAGATGGCAGTTTCATGAAGGGAAGGGAGTGTCGTCAACAGGTGGGTGATGAAATGCAGGACGTCATCCACGAACATGAGATTTTAAGATGCAAATTCCTGGAACATAATCCCTGTGTGTTTTGGTTATGTCGAATGGCTACCAGGAGATGCTCCATAATTAAGGCATAGAGGACTGGTGAGAGGGGGCATCCCTGACGTGTGCCGTTGCGGATGGTCAGGTCAGATGAGAGGGTACGGTTAGTTCGGATTTGGGCTTGTGGGGGAAGTATAAAGTGCACGTATGCAGTAAAGCATGACAGGGTCCAGGCCTGTTTGACAGAGGGTCATGTCTAAGAAGTTCTAGTCAAGTCAGAGTATTGTCCCTGGCCTTCCTCTGCAGGATAAAACCTACCTATTCCAGATGGCCCAGGGCCCCACATGGCGATCTAGACGGGTTGCGAGTAGTTTAACGAATAAATTGGCATCTGTGTTAATGAAAGAGATGGGCCTGTAAATAGGTCAAAGCTGGGATACTTATCCTCCTTAGGCAAAACCATGATGTGAGTGTATGGAGGGGGGGTTGATTCTGAAGAGACGTTTTGAAAGCTCTAAGAAGGTAGGGGGAGAGTTCTGTTAGGAGGACTTTGTAAAAGCATGCCGTATAGCCATCAGGGCCTGGACTCTTACCCCCCCCCCCCAGGAGGCTGGAGATGCCCAGTCCTAGTTCCAATTGAGAGAAGGGAGCATCTAATAGTGTTGCGTCATCTTCCGCAAGAGGTGGCAAAGCTGTATAGTTGATATATTGAGAGAAACTAAGTGGGAGGTCAGATGGCTGGTTGGAGGCATGGGAAGGCAAATTATAGAGACACTCGTAGTAGTCCCGAAAAAACAAGGCAGTATCTGTGGTGAGATGGGAAACCCAACCGGAGGTTGTTTTGATAGACATTGTGAGAGGCAGGCTGATGATCCCGTACCGCACGTGTCAACAGGTGACTGGCCTTCTTGCCCCGTTCATAGAAGGACCTTTTGACCTAGTAGGCAGAGTCGCTGTACCCTATTTTCGAGGAGAGACCTGATCTCATGGCAAATCCCTGTCAAAGCTGTGAGGTGGAGCGTTGAAGAATTTGTGTTGTGCCTCTAGAGAGTCTAAAGTCTGGAGGAGAGAATTTAGCTTCTCTGGCCTCACCCTTGAGTCTGGTTCCGTATTTTATCAGGACTCCGCTCAAGACATAATTCAGGGCCTCCCACTGATTAAGTGAGGCGGTTTCATGCTGTTGATGGTTGTGACCAAAGTCAAGAATAGATTGCTTAAGGTCAGGCAAGAGTGACTCATTTAATCTCCAGGAATTGAATTGTCAAGCAGGGGATGAGGAGTCTTAGAAAGCAAGCGACAGGGGCATGATCAGAAAGGAGAGTGTTACCAGTTTTGGCTGTGGTCACTTGGTGAAGTAGGGTGTGAGGAAGGATTATATAGCAGTCCTTTTCTTCCGGATGTGTCAGACGTCTCACAAACGTATGGAACTCTGGCGTTTGCGAAGTTTGTTGAGATCATTATGGGGAACATGTGATTGTTTTTCAAGAATATTCAGGCCTTTCAAATTGAATGATGACACTGAAATATCTGCCATTAGGAGAGGAAAAGGAGAGAAGAGTACAGGAGAGCAGATGAGTCAGGGGGGAGGGGAGGACGGTATCGAAGAAGAGGAAGACTGGGCAGGGGAAGAAGAAGAAGAAGAAAGCAGAAATGAAAGGCAAGACAAAGAAGGGGTAATATAGCTGCTCTCAATGGGGAGCATAGATGTTTCACGTCTCAGGGTGAACTGTCTGAGTCAGTCACCAATCTATGGGGGATGTCTCAGGCACAGAGGGGGCTTCAGATAATTGTGAGTCAAAAAAAACAAAACCTACAACTACAGCTATCCAAGCCCTTAGATAAAGATCGAGAGAGGTAATAGGAGTGAGACTGTAAGATAGAGGCCCATGGGTAATCATGGATAGTGCAACAATAATCAACCAAAGAAAATGTAACTAGAGAATGACAGTCCAAGAGACAATGTCACCTAACAGGCTGCTGCTCATTAAATCCGGAAACAGGAAGAGATGTGCTACATTAAAATCAATGGGTTTTTTTTGTCCCTTCTCTTTCGTCATGATATCCTCCTTGAGGGCATAGTAGTGAATTCTGCAAAGAACGTCTCAGTTAATCTCTATGCGAGTGTTGGCCGGGTGTCCCAGAAGTGTACTGAAAATGCCAGTGAGAGGAGGAATAAGCTCAGAGTGTGGGATAGCTTCAGGAAGGCCACAGATCCTGATGTTGCGGCGATTGTGGTTCTCTATCTCCTCTACATGCGACAAAAGTTAATGGTATTGAGTGGTGGTATTGCAAGGTTTTTTGCAGGGATTGTATGGATGCCGACACCGAGGTCTGGAACAGTTCCAGGTAATCAACCCTCTGTTGTTGGTTTGCTATATCCGTCTTCACTTCCTTCAGATCTTGGCGCCAAGCCCTTTTCAGGTCAGTAGCTAGGTTATCCATATCATTCTTTTTAGGGAGGAGAGCTAAGAGTGCCTGAAGTTCTGGAGAGCATGGACAGCCTCTTCTGGCGGCAGAAGGTGAGGAATGAAAGAATAGCCTGTAGTGCAGCTGGTATTTGGAGTGGGTACCCCTGGTTTAGGTCTGTGATGAACAGGCTAATAAGTGGAGAAGGAAAACTATCCAATTAATTAGATATATTATGAAGTTTCTTATATTGACCTGTACTGTTCAATTAGGAAAAGTGGTTTTATAACTGGAGGTATGTATGTGTTAAGGAACTCAGGAGAGCAGAGGCCCAACATGTTATATACAGTGGGGGAAAAAAAGTATTTAGTCACCCACCAATTGTGCAAATTCTCCCACTTAAAAAGATGAGGCCTGTAATTGCCATCATAGGTAGACCTCAACTATGAGAGACAAAATGAGAAAACAAATCCAGAAAAATCATATTGTTTGATTTTTTTTTTTTTTTTTTTAAAGACCTGTAAATTCTTCTTTAAGAGGCTCCTCTGTCCTCCACTCATTACCTGTAGTAATGGCACCTGTTTGAAATTATCAGTATAAAAGACACCTGTCCACAACCTCAAACAGTCACACTCCAAACTCCACTATGGTGATGACCAAAGAACTGTGGAAGGACACCAGAAACAAAATTGTAGACCTGCACCAGGCTGGGTAGACTGAATCTGCAATAGGCAAGCAGCTTGGTGTGAAGAAATCAACTGTGAGCAATAATTAGAAAATGGAAGACATACAAGACTACTGATAATCTCCCTCAATCAGGGGCTCCACACAAGATATCACCCCGTGGGGTCAAAATGATCACAAGAACGGTCAACAAAAATCCCAGAACCACACGGGGGGGACCTAGTGAATGACCTGCAGAAAGCTGGGGCTAACATAACAAAGGCTACCGTCAGTGACACACTACGCCACCAGGGTTAGCTAGAGAGCATTTGGATGTTCCAGAAGAGTATTGGGAGAATGCCATATGGTCAGATGAAACCAAAGTAGAACTGTTTGGTAGAAACACAACTCGTCGTGTTTGGAGGAGAGTGAATGCGGAGTTGCATCCAAAGAACACCATACCTACTGTGTAGCATGGGGGAGGCAACACCATGCTTTGGGGCTGTTTCTCTGCAAAGGGACCAGGACGACTGGTCCGTGTACATGAAAGAATGAATGGGGCCATGTATTGTGAGATTTTGAGTGCAAACCTCCTTCCATCATCAAGGGCATTGAAGATGAAACGTGGCTGGGTCTTTCAGCATGACAATGATCCCAAGCACACTGCCAGGGCAATGAAGGCGTGGCTTCGTAAAGAGCATTTCAAGGCCCTGGAATGGCCTAGCCAGTCTCCAGATCTCAACCCCATAGAAAACCTTTGGAGGGAGTTGAAAGTCTGTGTTGCCCAGCGACCGCTCCAAAACATCACTGCTCTAGAGGAGATCTGCATGGAGGAATGGGCCAACATACCAGCAACAGTGTGTGCCAACCTTGTGAAGACTTACAGAAAACGTTTGCCAACAAAGGATATATAACAAAGTATTGAGATGAACTTTTGTTATTGACCAAATACTTTATTTTCCACCATAATTTGCTAATTCTTTAAAAATCAGACAATATGATTTTCTAGATATGTTTTCTCATTTTGTCTCTCATAGTTGAGGTCTACCTATGATGTCAGTTACAGGCCTCTCATCTTTTTAAGTGGGAGAACTTGCACAATTGGTGGCTGACTAAATACTAAATACTTTTTTTCCCCACTGTATACCGCATACACCACAGATTTACAGAACATAGAAAATACTGACAATAACCCCAAGATGAAATCCTGGTGGTCACTAAACGTTGACAGAGACCCACTAACTGATGCAACAGAGATGGTGGTTACTCTAACTAAGCTACGGCCTAGAACACTGTGAGTTCCTGAGTGTATGACCCTATAATATGGGAAAGCAAAAAAAAATCTTGATATAGTTCTGCATAAACAGTTTTCAGATGACAAAGTAAAGTAAGAGGCAACCAATTTAGGACAACAAAATGGTGGTAGGCCCAGCAGGAGCCAGACACCACCAGGACAGATAACTATCCTATCGGCTCTAGGATAGTCCACCGCCTAATTCCAGAGAGCCTCCTGGCTGTTCAGCATCAGGCTTCCGCCACCCTGGTCGTTCAGCATCAGGCTTCCGCCACCCTGGTCTGCTAGGCTGCTACCTGGTCCTATGTCCACACTTTCACCAAGTTCTACCAGATGTACTCTGTGGCCTCTGCTACTGCCAGCTTGGTAAGTAAGGTTCTACAAGCGACTGTGCGCTAAATTGCTATCATGGCTGCGTAATTCCCACTCTCTGGGACTGCTTTAGGACATCCCATGGTGCTGTTTCTCCCCCCCCCCCCCACTGAAATAAGCAAGAAAAATTGATTTTTGCACTCTCTATAAAATTCTTTTCTCATTGTATTCATTTGGGGACACAGATCCCACCCTTGTTTTCTTGTTCTTCCTACAACGGGCTTTTTTTGTTAGTTTTTGGGTTTATGACATGTGGTTTTTGGTTCTTTGTTCTTTTTTTTTGGTTATTTGCATCTCTCTCCTACTGCTGTGGTACAAAAAAAAAAAAAAAAAATATATATATATAGTGTGTATGTTACCGTTTAAAGTGAGGAATCAGGAGTTTTCTGCACTTTACCTAGGTAATGTGTACGTTCACGGCTTGCAGATCGTTAAAGTTCGGAATTGTTTCTCTCGTAGTCCAGCTGTCCCTACTCCGTCCTCCCCTCTTCTCCCTCCACTGTTAAATAGTCTTCTTTCGCCAGCAGCGTCTCGTCGACGACGGTTGTGTTTTTTTTGTGTGTCACAATCGCCTTCTGCTGCCCAGTGCGTAGCATAGCTAAGACGGTTTGCTTTCAAAACCCATTCAACTTGAATGGGCTTTGAAAGCAAACTGGCGGGTGTGTGTGCGCTCTTACACCCTCTGCGCCGCGAAGCCGGCTTTTTTTTTTTTTTTTCGGACACGAAGGACTTTTGTTTCCGACAAAAAAATAAATAAATATATAAACGACTTTTCGCGGCACAGAGGGTGTAAGAGCGCGGGCGCGCGCACACGCACATACACACACACATACACCTGCCCGTTTGCTTTCAAAACCCGTTCAAGTTGAATGGGTTTTGAAAGCAAACGTTTCCCTATACTGTCTCCAATCCTTCTTCTTCCTTTTTTTTTTTTTTTTTTTTTTGCTGACATTACGTTCGATGTAAGCCTACAGCGACGCTGCTGTTGTTCCGGCAAAACATGTCGTTCTCTGCACTTTAACGAGTGCCTAGTAGGTAATGTAATGTGCAGGTTACCTAGGTAATGTCAGAAATGAAAGCCGTTTTCTGCACTTTAACGGATCGCCCTAGTGAATCTGCAGATTAACTGATTTCTGCACTTTATCGGTAACATAGATATATACCGTTATATTAAATGTGTCTACCTGCTTGTCCCAGTCCAGTTTATGGTTGATATGGACTCCCAGGAATTTGTAGGTGCCTTATGCCTTATTCTTCTGTCCGAAAGTTATCATCTCCTTAGTTTTTGTGGCATTAAGTTAAACAAAACCTTGCCATTCAGGTGTACAGCTTTAAAGATGGTATCTTTGCCCTTGAAGTGAAGGAGGTGGGCTAGTAGTAATAGCCATGGGGTGCCTCCTGAAAGGACTGGACGAGCCAGGACATTGGGCCTACTCTATGGGGGGAAAAAAAGGTGAGAACACATTGGTTTCCAAGGTTTCCTTCAGACACGTCTTAAGAGAGACTGGATCCAAACCACTGGATTCAGGCCCTCAGATTTTTCAGGCAAGCTGACCATGCAAATCTTATTCTGTTGAACACGTATTGAAGCTGTCAACACGCTTAGTGGATGCCACCATTTTTTTCCAGTAATTCCCTAATTTGAGCAGAAATAGGATGTTGGATATCCTCTCTGATTATGCTGTCTGATCGTTTGCATCAGATTTTTTTTTTCCTTCTGATCAAGCTATTCCCTATCCACATCAATGCTGTACTTCGGCTATCTGTGGATGTCCATCCACCACTGCATTCAGAACAGTAGTCCTAAATCCCACATTCTCCTTATCAGTTGGTGTCAGTGCAGTGCAGCCACCACCAATATGCACTTGCCCGGATGTGGAAACCCCTTTAAAAACAACAGTCTTGACTCAGCTCAATCACTTTAGAAACCAACATAGTTTGTCAGGAGTTAATAGCCAGTAGGATTTCTGCAAACTTCTGGTCCTTATCAGAAGGTAAGACTGGTGGATCCTGAAGAGAGTGGCAGGCTAAAGGAGCCCTGTAACAGGGACAGTGAAGGACATGGGGAGTGCTCACTAAGTGGACATTAAGGTCTTGTGAATTACTCTAATTTTTTATTTTTTTTTTTTAAAGCTCGATTTGTGTGGATCTGAAAAGACTGGGAAGATAAGGATGGATGACATTGGTACCCAAGCTCTCCAGAGACTGATAGTTGGGGCCACGTCCACAGATTCAGGAGTAACACTGTATTTGGCCATTATTAGCTTATATTTAGCATCTTTTTTTCCTCTGTGGTTTTATTTGTAGTTTACAGTGTTTTCTAGGCAGGTGGGTGGAGACTAGCCTTACACTGCACACAGAGGAGATTTTCCTCTACTTTGTTTTTTCTTTCAGAAAACACCAGGACCATGTAGAACATATGTAGAGAAGCACTGACATGTTCTGATCTGAATAAAGCTCTTTTGCAGTCATAAGAAGCTCATATTTAGCTCCAGCATTGGCCAGTGCCTGTGTTTCTTGAGGTGGATATACAGGAGTTTTTCCCAGAATAAAACTAAGGGTGGGTTCACACTTGCGCTTGAGTCCGTCCTCTGCCAATCCGAGTGAAAATCTCGGGAAACAGGATAGGCATCGGATACTGACAGGTTAGCGACACATTGGTTAAAAACCCATTCATTTGAATGTTTTTTTTAAAGCAATGCGCGGGTGTGCGCTTGCACCCTCTGCACTGCGAAGCCGTTTTTTTTCGTCTGACACAGTCTGTTAAGAGGAGCGAGTGGCATTTTCCTCAAGATATATTACAAGATTGCCTGTACTGTTGATTTGCTATGGTCATGTCCTAGCCAGAATTTTCGTTTTCCTGGTTTGTAGGAGCAGAAAAAATGGAAACCCCTCTAGAGTCAGATCCATCATGTGATGAGGACAAATAAATCCCAATAGGCCTTATTGATTATAATGTAGTCAATAGGGTATCTGATTCAAGGAAGTTTTTTTGTATGTGATTTTTTACCGAATGTGCAAAGAAGACTCCTAACCTTCTGCCGCAGATGCCAATATAGCCTAAGTCTTTAGTCTTCATTTTTATTTATGTATTTATTTATTTTATTGTATTAGCTTTTAGCATTGTCTTTAAGACTGTATATGTAAACTAACCCTTGCATAGCATAGTATTTTGGGTTATATTAAAAAGGTTGTCCAGCCTAAACAAACATATTTTTTTTTTTTTTTTTTTTTTTTTAAATTAGGCTGGGGGAGGTAAGAAAAAAAAAAAAAAAAAAAAACTGTACTCGTGTGTTCTTGGTGTTCCAGTATCCTTCCAGCGCGGCCCGGTTCTGCTGCTCAGCTGGCTTTTTTTGTCGGAAAGCCTTGCCAGCTGTGACATCCCGTGTCCCTTTTACTGAGGCCAATCGGCGACCTCAACGGCCTAAGGAAAGGACCCGGGGATGTCTTGGGTAGTGATGTCCTGTGTTCTTCTCTGAGGCTGTTGATTGGCCTCAGAGGTCACGTGCAGCGGGGATTTCCGTCAGAGGAAAACACCGGAGCTGCAGGTCCGGACCGCGCTGGGAGACATCAGAGCACCGAGGACAGGCAAGTATGTTGTTGTTATTGTTTTTTTCTCCTCCCCCGGCCTAATGAAAACAAAACATAAAAAAATGGTTTATATAATATATACAGACGTGGACAAAATTGTTGGTACCCCTCGTTTAATGGAAGAAAAACTCACAATGGTCATAGAAATAACTTGAATCTGACAAAACTGGAATTTGCCAAACTACATGTTGACAAAGCCACAAAGCTTCTGGGAGAATGTCTTATGGACAGATGAGACAAAAATCGAAATTTTTGGCAAGGCACATCAGCTCTATGTTCACAGACGGAAAAATGAAGCATATCTTGAAAAGAACACTGTCCCTACTGTGAAACATGGAGGAGGCTCTGTTCTGTTCTGGGGCTGCTTTGCTGCATCTGGCACAGGGTCTTGAATCTGTACAGGATACAATGAAATCTCAAGACTATCAGGGGATTCTAGAGAGAAATGTGCTGCCCAGTGTCAGAAAGCTTGGTCTCAGTCGCAGGTCATGGGTCTTGCAACAGGATAATGACCCAAAACACACAGCTAAAACCACCCAAGAATGGGTAAGAGGAAAACATTGGACTATTCTGAAGTGGCCTTCTATGAACCCTGACCTAAATCCTATTGAGCATCTTTGGAAGGAGCTGAAACATGCCGTCTGGAAAAGGCACCCTTCAAACCCAAGACACCGGGAGCAGTTTGCTCATGAGGAGTGGGCCAAAATACCTGTTGAGAGGTGCAGAAGTCTCATTGACAGTTACAGGAATCGTTGATTGCAGTGATTGCCTCAAAAGTTTGTGCAGCAAAATATTAAGTTAAGGGAACTATCATTTCTGTCCAGGCCTGTTTCATGAGTTTTTTTTTTTTTTAAAAATTCTGTTGAAGCATGGTTGAAAAGCAATGTCTGACTTTCATTTGTTCATTTTCCTTGAATTTTTATATATTATTACTTTTGTCAGATTCAAGTTATTTCTGTGACCATTGTGGGTTTTTCTTTCATTAAACAAGAGGTACCAACAATTTTGTCCACGTGTGTATATAATCTATTCTGGACAACCCCTTTAAGGAAGTTATTTAGGTAATCTATGCTGTAAAAATAATTTTGGTTTGTTTGGGAAGTTAATAAGTAATGCTTAGAAAAAGTACATGTATTTATAAATGGTCATTCTCACAACAGGTGAGTGACATTTTACTCACAAATGCTACAGCATTTTAGCTGGAACACCTGGCATGCCCCTAATATGGCTCAGTAGTTCCCAGGTTAAACTATCACTTGGATTTCAGCCACATAAAGCTCTTTTATAAATAAGTAAAGCACGAGAAGACAATTTCAGTAGGAATATAAGAGAAAGCAGAAAATAGCACTTTGTTTTACTCTCTGACAACGATGCCTTAATACAAAGGACATAGAAAGTATATGATCTGTCATGAGATGCTGTATGAATGTCATGGTTACTTCATTGAAATTTATATTTGTTTTGCCTGTTTCTGTGAGGATGTAGTAAAGTCGATTCTTTACTCTAGATCTCATTCACTTCTTCAATCTTGTTGACAGAGAGCTCCAGTGACTCTGACTGCGATACAGAGGATGATAGCTGCTCTAGCAGCTCCGATTCTGAGGTCTTTGATGTGATTGCAGAAATAAAGAGAAAGAAAGCTCACCCTGACCGTCTTCATGAAGAGCTCTGGTATAATGACCCTGGCCAGGTCTGTATATTTGTTATGATACAAGCATCTCAAAAGGCTTGTGAAAAGGTCAAGGCGTTTACTGAAGTGATGTTACATTAAGACAGAACTAGTAAGAACCATTATACGTTTCTAGCTCCATAAGTTCAGCTGGGAAAAAATTATTTTCTGACTAAAATACACATCAACGTTTATGAGAAACCCTGGAGTGTTAAAAGGAATGCCACTCAACCTAAATTGAGAAAAGTATGCTGACTGCTGCTCATTTACAAAGTGTGAACAGATTCAGAGCTACAGCCAGAGTAGAGGAGGTCAAGACACAAAGATAAATATATGGGCCTGAATATAAACATGTACACAGCACCATGTCCGAGACCATTTTTTCAGTTATTGGATTTCCAGTGCAAACTGTTATTAATTGGGTAGTCCAGAATAAGAAAAACAGGTCTGATGTGTACTCCACGTTGTCCATGGATTGTCTTTTGTATTGCGCTCAGCTACATTGAAGGAAATAAAGCTGAGCTGCAATACCCCACACACAACCTGTGGATAGGTATGATGCTGTTTTTGAAAGAAGGCAGCCATGTTTTACTAATCCTGGAATCGCCTATAAGTGCGTAATCATTTTTTAGTCAGAGACATATTCATTAAACTTCCAACATGAACCATGACAAATATGGAGTTCATACAAATTCATGAAGTTAAAGAGAAAATAGAACCCTTGACATCCATGCTAGACTAGGTAGGTTACTAGAATTGTCAACAAACTTGAAATCCAAAACGTGAAGTAAGTTTTATGAAGTTATAAACAATGCACTAGATGACTGTCAGATGGCTAAGTCAAGTCAAGCTCGTATTTCAATAGTGAGAGGATTAAGACATGTGACAGCAATGTATGTTCACTGGAATAGTGAATGTTAAAGGGGTTGTCTAGGATTATTATTATTATTATTATTATTTATTAGGCCGGGGAGGTGATGCCGGTCCCTGCTGCTCCAGTGTCTCCCAGCATGGTCTGGTCTTGCATCTCCGTTGTTTTCTTCCGATGGAAGTCTCCACCACATGTGACTGCTGAGGCCAATCCGCGAAGGACATAGGACGTCACAGCTGGTGAGCACTTCCAGCAAAAGAAGACAGCCAAACAGCAGCACTGGACCTTGCAGGGAGGTCACTGGAGCATGGGGGACAGGAATCGCCTCCCCTGGCCTAATTAAAAAAAAATTAAAATTTAGGCTGGACAACCTCTTCAAAAATCAAGCTTGCCCAATTCCTCTTCCTCTTACAGTACATTAAGCTAAAGGCTGTTTATCATTGATGTGTAGACCTTTCAGACACTTGGTATATTTTTTTCATAACATGTGAGAAAAGGATTAGAGTACACATACCCTTTTTATAGTGTGTATGTGTGTGTGTTTTTTTTTTTTTTTTTAATCATGTGAGATGTCCAGAAATCCAGTACTTAAAACTGCATCCAGAATGAAATGAAATATCACTGATATAAGGTGAAACAAGGGCTCTGAAGAGGAGATATCCTCTGCTTGTATTGCTTCAGGTTGCTACATCTTAGCGCTGTGACTAAATGTCCTATCTGCCCGAAACTGTTCGTTCTGGTCATTAAATGGTGTTTTCCCCACATGGGAAGAAATCAGATTTATACCTACCTCCAGAAACTGCACTTTTCTTGTTTGTTGGTGGTGTCTGGTATTGCAGCTTACTCATTAATGGGAGCTTTTCACCAGGATGAAGTATATTAAACCAGCCACACAGGTAGGTAGGTCAGGCTTACCTGAATGTAATGTGATTTCCCCAGGAAAATGCAGTCATATATCAATTGCTGAGATTTATTTCACAATAAGAAAATAAGCAGTCTGTAACATCGAAGGCGGCTCTGTTGCTCTAAACTGCTATGTTTCACACTGTTCTAATGCCCTCTGTTCCTTCTCCCTACTAGGCGTAAAAGGCTCAAGAGCTTTGCTGAAATGTTGCTTGGCCCTGTGTTGTCACATTTGCGCCAGTGTTGTAGAGCTGTGTGGGGCATAGCAATTTGGAGCAACAAAGCGTCCCTTAGTGCTCCAGACTCCTCGTTTGCATTTGTGAATGTCTAAAGCTACAAGGCACAAATTTTCATGGGGGGAAAATAGGCATTAGATTCAGGTGAGCCTGACCTATCTGTGTTACTGGTTTAATATGCTTCACCCTGGTGACACTTTATCAGTGGAAGATACAGGCCACGGACAGGAGTGGTATTGTTTCTGGGATTAAAGGGAGTCTATCATTAGAAAAACACATTTTTAACCTTGGAATAGCTTTTAAAAAGGACATTCTACTCCAACCTTTCATTCTAAGCTTCTCCCCGCCGTTTCTGATAAAAATTGGTTTCTTCTGTTATGCAAATTAGGATAACAGAGCTCTGAGCACCCTCCGGGTCATAACTCTCCACCGCCCCTTAGCTGCTTATGTTCACTCCCCTCCTCCTCTTCGCCGGAACATCTGCCTTTCGCAGGCGTTGGACTGTGCATGTTGATGTCCGGATGACCGTTTTCTGGTAGTCTGCTACACGAGCGAACTGTGTAGCTGACCACCGGAAAATGGCCGCCCGGGAATTGACATGCACAGTCCGATGCCTGCTAAAGGCAGAAGGGGGAACGCATTTGGTGCTCCGTGATCCTAATTTGTCTAACAGAAAAAAAAACGATTTTATCAGAAACGGTGGGGAGAAGCTTAGAATGGAAGGTAGGAATAGTGCCATTAGTTAAAAATGTGTTTTTCTAATTATAGACTGCCTTTAAAGTAATTCCCTTCCATTCTCTTACACACTCATTAGATATGAAATTGTAAAAATATTGTGGATTCAGTGAGGCAATGGGAACATCTTTGGTATTTAAAATTTAAGAAAATGGGTGAAAAAAAAAACTGAACGTACCTTAGTAATGTATAACTGGTTTAGTATTACAAATGTCATTTTCAACCTGTCAGGAGCTGTCAGAAATTCATACAAGCTTTAGTCCTGTAATAGTTGAAAAGCTGCAGGTTGCAAACACCTTTCTCGTATGATTTAATGTTTAATACGTTTAGTAGGATGATGCAAGTCGCTCCCAGCATTGGAGCTATGACAGATATCATAGGGAAGTGCAAGTCACTGATGTCTGTCAACAGTACACCAGTTAATGGATTAAATCAGGATGCAGGACAGGAAGAGGATTACTTTTCTTTAATTCTGTCTCTTCAAGTTCTGTTCTAGCATAGTCATATTCCGGAACACTTGGGAGATTACCTTGCCATGGATAAAGGCTTTGTGTTGCCCATGTCCATCTGGAATTTGCAGTTGAGTAGGAATTCACTTAAGTACCACCTGTAGGTAGAGTGGAAGGTTTTCTTTATATAAAGTCATATTCTATAAAAACAAGTCACGAACAGACTATGCACAGTGTTGATGTTTCTTATAAAATAGGCTGTGTAATTTATAATCTACGCTTGCAATAGTAAGATATTATTATCCTTTTCATTTTATATTTGCATGTTATCAGATGAATGTAGGACCCCTATGTAAGTGCAGCATTAAAGCCAGAAGGACTGGAATTCGACACAGCATTTATCCAGGAGAGGAGGTAAAAAAAATGTTCAGCTGTAAACCAATTTGTGCAGCATGCATTAAGTTTGCTTTCACATGTTGTGTAAATTTACATCAGTTCAAATTATGGATATCTTTTATGTGGTTGTGATGCTGATTTTCTATGGGCTTGCTGCAGTTTTACCCATTGCAATAGGTGAAATTCGCAGTAAGCTCCTGACCAGATCTATATGTAGGGCCTGCATATTTTGCTGCAGAATTGTCCAAGAAGTGACAGTTCTCCACATGTGAATTCACACAAATTCCTTCATTTCCCATCACACTTATGTTTAATCAAGTTTATTAAGTTTTGCAATAAGAACAGAAGAGAAAAAAAAGGGGAGAGGGGTACAATGCCATAACAACAGTATCAATTAAGACAGAGGAGTCACTCAAGCCACCCTATTCATAGATAAGGCACAGTAATAAAGAATAAGGCGAGGGGCTAGCGAGGCCCGCAATTAGGAAATCGGCAATGAATAACACAGTGGAAACTAAAATAACTGTAACAATAGGTGGGTAATGGCTGAAAGAACAAAAATCCAACTATAAAGAGCCACCACAGGACCCCCCACCTAACAGTAGGTTAAGACAAACATTGAAGGGGAGGGGGGGGGTCATAGGAAGTACACAGTGTACGGGTCACACAAGACCACAGACACGACAAGGACAGAGGGGACACATTGGGGCAGGGGGGGAGGAGTGGAAGGGAAAATTTGGTTATGGAGAGAAGCCGGACACTGCTCCAGTAGAGGAGCAAAGCAACCCCACATCAAGAAAAGAAAGAGGAGAACTCCGAGGACTCCTGAAACATCACCCACGGCCGCCAGAGGGACTCGAATTTAGAGGGGTCAGGCGAGTCCTCGGCCACCAGGGCTTCCATTCTCCTGATAAGGAGAAGCTCCTGAAGAAACTCCACCAGGGTAGGCGCGGCAGTACTGCGCCAATGCCTGGGAATGACTGTTATGGCGGCCGTGAGGAAATGTCGCAAGAGGTCCTTAACAGCAGAGACCCTCCCTGGTATAATGAAAAGAAGTGCAAGCTGGGGCGAGGGTGTGACAGATATGCCGCTCACTTTAGCGTAAAGCGTAAAGACGGCATCCCAAAAGGGCTTGAGGGCTGCGCATTCCCACCAAATATGATACAAGGTGCCTCTTTCGGAACCACAGCGCCAACACCGGTCAGAAACACCAGGGTAGATCCTATGCAGGAGGTCAGGACAGCGGTACCAGCGGGTTAGTATTTTGTAGTTCTTTTCCTGCGCACCGCAGGGTAACGGGAGTTTATGCGTGTACAGGAAGGACTTATTTCCCATCACACTTATGTTATAGCCATAGACTGGATTATGCAATTACAAGGAAACCTTTCCAAAATACCACCCCTTATCTAGACCAGATTTCCTGTGATAGATGTTCACTTTCACCATATATGATGGTCATCTTCTTTAAGAAGACTACTTTTCACTTCAATTTGTAATGGTCATCCCAAAAGAGCTTTCACTAATTGTTACCAATGTGTATTCTCTATGTCATTTTAATCCTAGGTCATGTAGGTCCGTTGCAAGTAGTTAAACAAGTACCTTACTTGCACCTTAAGTAGGTGCTTGAGATGTGCTTAAGAGGCTTGAAAAAGTTATTATCTTACTTCCTGGATCCTGTACACTTTCCATAAACTCCTTGACACAGTTCAGTTTCTGTGTCATCTCTTTTTATAAAGAGCAAGCTGATTTAGAAATGTGTCCCCTGTCTTAATGCCTACTTGTGTGCTCATAGCATAGACAATTCTATTGCAAAATTTCAGTAACTATATTATTAGCACCCACTCAATTGATATTTCACCATTAAAAGTATTGTATCAACAGCTGTTTCAAGCATTGAAACACTTTGCTTTTTATTAACAGGAATGATAATTGCTGTTAAATATGAATTTTTTGTGAAATTTTTATTTATTTATTTATTTTATTTTTTTTTTTTTTTTTTGGGGGGGGGGGGGGTCCTCCTAGCCAAACATTGAATTTCTGATGTTATATAGAAGGTGTACCGTTTTGCATATTTTCAGAAATGTAAAAATATTGTTTCTTCTGAAATATTGGTTAGAAACCCTTTAGCTGCATGAGACTGACAAACCATTGCAGAATTCACCATGGTAACCAGAGGCAGTAGTCAAGTTTTTAATCCAAATCTCCTGTCTTTAAAAAAAAAAAAAAAAAAAAGGGTCCCAAATGTCGTCAGATTTTAGTGGGGAATTAATAGGTGTGCATCGGATTATCATATTTTTGTATACAAACTTAAGACTTTGAAACTACAGCCATGTCAGTCAAAAACGTACTTAAACGAGATTATGCTATTTCTTCAGTATACTGAGTTGTGGAGAAATAACAGCATTTGTGTTGTTAAAGCTTTTTTGGCATTATGTGTGCTAAATGGAATATACTTTATTGTCTTTGTGTTTCTGGCAGACTATTAAATCATGCCGTCCTATGACAAACAATGCAGGACGTCTTTTCCACTACAGAATAACAGTGTCTCCACCAACTAATTTCTTAGTAAGTATTTCCAAACTTATTAGTTCTACAATATTTTCCTTGTTGGCATTTCTTCTTCAGTTTTTCTATACCAGGCTTAAAGTGTACCTCCAAGTATAAAAGTTTTTCATAGATATATATTCATGTGTATTATTTATAACTTTGTAATATATCATATTTAAGAAATCTATTTTCTTCTCCACTTATAAGGCTATTCTGCTACTCCTTATCTTCAACAAGACTGTTAGTGTGTACATAACCCATGTGGGGTGCTGTTATTTGATTTACTGCTTCTTTCTATGCAGTGTTAAAAGAGCTCCCTGAGTCAGTGTGTGGCTGATTTCATACAACCCGGTTTTGGACATGAGACTCGGTCCGTGTGCGCGCTGGATTTTCCAGCCTGTATACTATGCTGAAACAGACACCTAGCATTATAGTTATCTATTATGCAGGGAGTCCTAGCCTCTCTGCTACATACGGTCCTGTGCTGTGGTCACTATGGAACATAAGGTAGTAGAGAGGCTGGGGCGCCTAGTATCATAGATAACTAAAATGCTAGTAGTCCATCTCCTGGTATAGTGTGCCGACTGGTAAATTCAGCGCATGCACTTACCAAGTCTTGCATCTGAGGCTTGGTAGTGAATTGGATTGATAAATAGTCAATATTCCTGGTTGATTATTGGTATCCAAATCTTGTTTCTGTGCGCACAAGAGATAACATCTGCACTCCAGTCAGGATGTACATTACTTCTCCTTTTTATTTACCACTGTACACTCTTATATAGTACTACATATGGGAGTTAACATATATTTGTGTGTCCATTTGCTGTTGGCTGAAGCATCTTGCAATCTCCTCTTCTTACATCCTGTTTTTGGCACTCTCCTTGGGTGTTGGTCAGGAAGTAAACGCCATCTTGCATAGCTGATATCTAGTTACACACAGTAAAGTTCACAAAAGGATTGTAATAATAAGCACTTAAGAAGGAAATTATATATTTGGTTAATATTAATACAAAATAGACCTGTTGATATAAAAAAATAGATATTTTATCCACAACAGTAGTGTGTAACCAGCCTAGCAGTGTAACAGCTGCAGTTATTTGTGTGCCTTCTCCAGCAGCTTCCTGCTCTGCCTCACTTCTTCATAGACTTCTATGTAAAAAAAAAAAGAAAAAGTACCTTAGTCTGTTAAATGTGAAAGGAAACCTATTACTTCAATAAAATTAGTTTCTTTTATTCACCAGTACTATTCATTAATGAAAAGTTGTTCAGGAATTTGAGGCATGCTGTAAACTACATATTGGAGAGTTTGTAACAACTCTAACTCTTCATATCTCAAACCTCTGTGAGGGTTTATGGAAGAGTACAGTACCTGTAGCCAGTATGGAAATTGCAAGGAGGGCGTACGACTCCTAAATGCAGTGCTGGAGAGACTCTGTGCTCTACCAGCTCTGACATGTACTGTGTGCCTGGAGCTTTCTGCACTGGTGACAGTGTTTCTAGAGTAGATTACTTCTGTATATGGTATCTAATAATGCTATAATGGGTGGAGTCAAAACTACAATTTTAGACTGTCACCTCCATAGAGTATGAAGTAAATGTGCAGGTGCATGCAGGTGTGACTTAAATGCAAAAGCAAGCAAACATAAGATCCAATATTTGGATTGTTTTAAACTGTATTACTATTATGTTTAATGAAAATAGAAATTGGAGGTTCATAGAACACATTTTGATTAAATTGTGAGAGCCCATACACTAACATCAAGGAAACCTTGGCTGCCTCCTACTCAAGCCATGTACTCTTACTCATCTGTCCAAGGTTTTTAATAAGAATGGATTGTAGCTGGATCCAACAAACCCTGAGCTCATTTTGTAGGAGTAGGCTAAAAGGGAGGCAAGTCTGACAGTGTAGTTTTTCATCTGAAGAAGTTACCTTGTAGTTGGCAGAAGGATTCACACAGTTAGATCAGAATTTGTGCTACGAACCTTGAATTTTTATGTACAGTGGTATTACAATTCAAATTTAATATATATATATATATATATATATATATATATATATATATATATACACAGTACAGACCAAAAGTTTGGACACACCACCTCATTCCAAGAGTTTTCTGTCTTTTCATGACTCTAAAAATTGTAGATTCACACTGAAGGCATCAAAACTATGAATTAACACATGTGGAATTATATACTTAACAAAAAAGCGTGAAACAACTGAAAATATGTCTTATATTCTAGGTTCTTCAAAGTAGCCACCTTTTTGCTTTGATTACTGCTTTGCACACTCTTGGCATTCTCTTGATGAGCTTCAAGAGGTAGTCACCTGAAATGGTCTTCCAACAGTCTTGAAGGAGTTCCCAGAGATGCTTAGCACTTGTTGGCCCTTTTGCCTTCACTCTGCGGTCCAGCTCACCCCAAACCATCTCGATTGGGTTCAGGTCTGGTGACTGTGGACGCCAGGTCATCTGGCATAGCACCCCATCACACTCCTTCTTGGTCAAATAGCCCTTACACAGTCTGGAGGTGTGTTTGGGGTCATTGTCCTGTTGAATAATAAATGATGGTCCAACTAAACGCAAACCGGATGGAATAGCATACCACTGCAAGATGCTGTGGTAACCATGCTGGTTCAGTATTCCTTCAATTTTGAATAAATCCCCAACAGTGTCACCAGCAAAGCACCCCCACACCATCACACCACCTCCTCCATGCTTCACGGTGGGAACCAGGCATGTAGAGTCCATTCGTTCACCTTTTCTGCGTCACACAAAGACATGGTGGTTGGAACCAAAGATCTCAAATTTGGACTCATCAGACCAAAGCACAGATTTCCACAGGTCTAATGTCCATTCCTTGTGTTCTTTAGCCCAAACAAGTCTCTTGTGCTTGTTGCCTGTCCTTAGCAGTGGTTTCCTAGCAGCTATTTTACCATGAAGGCCTGCTGCACACAGTCTCCTCTTAACAGTTGTTGTAGAGATGTGTCTGCTGCTAGAACTCTGTGTGGCATTGACCTGGTCTCTAATCTTTGCTGCTGTTAACCTGCGATTTCTGAGGCTGGTAATTCGGATGAACTTATCCTCCGCAGCAGAGGTGACTCTTGGTCTTCCTTTCCTGGGGCGGTCCTCATGTGAGCCAGTTTCTTTGTAGCGCTTGCTGGTTTTGGCCACTGCACTTGGGGACACTTTCAAAGTTTTCCTAATTTTTCGGACTGACTGACCTTCATTTCTTAAAGTAATGATGGCCACTCGTTTTTCTTTACTTTGCTGCTTTGTTCTTGCCATAATACAAATTCTAACACTCCATTCAGTAGGACTATCAGCTGTGTATCCACCTGACTTCTGAACAACACAACTGATGGTCCCAACCCCATTTATAAGGCAAGAAATCCCACTTATTAAACCTGACAGGGCACACCTGTGAAGTGAAAACCATTTCAGGTGACTAGCTCTTGAAGCTCCTCAAGAGAATTCCAAGAGTGTGCAAAGCAGTAATCAAGGCAAAAGGTGGCTACTTTGAAGAACCTAGAATATAAGACATATTTTCAGTTGTTTCACACTTTTTTGTTAAGTATATAATTCCACATGTGTTAATTCATAGTTTTGATGCCTTCAGTGTGAATCTACAATTTTTATAGTCATGAAAATACAGAAAACTCTTGGAATGAGAAGGTGTGTCCAAACTTTTGGTCTGTACGTGTGTGTGTGTGTGTGTGTGTATATGTGTATGTATATATATATATATATATATATCTATATGTATGTGTGTGTATATATATATATATATATATATATATATATATATATCTCTTAGCAGAAGGACCCGGCTTTGCACGGGTATATTTCATTTTTTTGTTTGTGTAGTGGCCCCATAAGAATTGGCAAGTTTTGCACTTGACATCCAGTATGGCAGTCCAGTATAGGTATAGTCTATTTCTGGCTGTGTTGCTATGAAAACCTGGTAAATGAAATGTGAAGTTATATTGGCTGATGCACGTCATATGATTGAATATTAAAGGACCTGCAAACTTCTATTGACTCATACAGGTCATAAATAGCTTGGTTGCTATGGAAACCTGGTGTAAAGCTGTGTGTATGTCAAGACTGAAGAACCTGCGATCATGTGTATCTCAGTTTGGATATCAGTGAAAGACCTGCGATCGGTTGTTATGGAAAACCTGGTGTAAAGCTGTGTATATGTGACCTTTTGTAACACTGTCATCCACAGCGCCCTGCCCCTTTAAAGTTGACCCACAGCAGAAAAATGAATGGGTTGTTATAGAAACATGGAGTGCAGCTGTGTGCATGTGGTTGACAATGCCTTGTCAAATTGGAGACAGGCTTGGGTCTGCTGGGTTGTTTCAGCAGCTCGCTATTGTCTGTGACATACTTTTTCAGATTGGAGACGGGCTTGGGTCTGCTGAGAGTTTTCATTAGCTCGAGCAGCAGCTATGCGTTTTGCTGCAGGGGGCATGAGTAGTTTAAAAACGTTTCAATTTATAAGAATGCTGAAATCCAGTATGGCAGTCCAGTCAGTGGCGTAATTACCGGGTATCAGTGGTAGCGGCTGCCACAGGGCCCGGGACATTAGGGGTCCCGGCAGGCCCCTGATGTGTGTGTGTGTGTGTGTGTGTGTGTGTGTGTGTGTGTGTGTTTGTTTTTTTTTTTTTTGTTTTTTTTATGGGGCTACCTGCTGGTCATAAATAGCTTGGTTGCTATGGAACCTGTGTGCCTGAGGAGACTAAGCGCCTGCAAGCTTCTGTTGGCTGATAAGGGGCATGTGACCGTGTGTATGGCAGTTGGAATATGAGTGAAAGACTTGCAGGCTTATATTAGCTAATGCTGGTCATTTTTTTGGAATACTGTATCTCAGGTACGGTACATCCTTTAGAGCTGAGACCCAGTCTAAAATATTCCTGGACACCTGATGTACATGTGTGCCAAATTTGGTGAGGATCGGTCCAGTCGTTTGGTCGCGCATAAAGAACAGACAGACAGACACTCATTTTTATACATATGAGATACTGGGACATTTTCAAACACTGAAAGTATAAGTTCGAAACAAGTTACCCTTACCAACAGGATAGAGGGTAACTTTCTGGTCAGTTGAGGTCCAGTTGCTGGGGTGCTTTTGAACCCCAGTTTGAATGGAGCATCTTTTCTGGAATGTATACTGCCACTTTATATTCATTTCAGTTCAGGACCACCGAAGATTACAGCTTCAGTACTGTTTGTGAACATTGATGTAAATCTTGATTTGGTTCCATGTTGTGGTTAGATTAAGTACTCCAATCAGAATTGGCAGGCTAGAGTGGCAGATTACAAGTGAGCAACTCTACTTGTCATCTAATTGGCTAACAAACTACATAATGACTAGTAAAGAAGTGGGCATGTGACCTCTTCTTTCTCATTAATATGCAATCACTTTGAGATGAGAATACCCCTTTTATGCCAATTTCCTACTTTTTGTGCACGATCATAGACTATTTCTTTTAGATACTAGTGCTCTCTAGGTTTTCAGATAAGGCTAATTCCCCTAAATCCATCTATAATCTGAATGACATATAGTAATCTATGAGCCTAAGAGTGAAAACTGGAGCAAAAGAAATAACATTTCTGCTGCCGTTTTCTGAATAACTTTATGGATTATTTGGTCGATCCTATATTTGAATACAAAACAGAGACTGGAACAGAGTGTGCTGTGTTTAAGGGCTCCTATGCTTCCTGTGTAATGGATGTCTACCTCATATTCCCCAATATAAATGTAATCAAGCGCTGAGAGTTATGACTTTACTCCCACACAGCGGCAACAGTTAGATGTCTGCAGGGTTTTTATTTAGTTGCTGATGCAGTATAAAAGGCTTTTCCTCCTGACTTTGACTTCTGATTCTCAATCCTATTGTGAGTTATGAGCTACATAGAGTATTTTTGCATGCATCAATGGAGTTAAATTCCCCACGTTCAATTCAGAATTTAACAGGTTTCTAGAGTGAGCATAAAAAGAGATTGATGAATTCCGCCCTTTTTTTGTGTGGGGGGTGTGTGTGTGTTTTTTTTTTTTTTTTTTTCTTTGTGTTGATTTGTGTGTTGTCTGCAAATTGGCCAGTGAAATGAACTTTCCCAATTATCTCCTGTTTTGTTTGCACACTAATTTATTCGCCCATCCCTACTAATGGTTTGTTGATATATAGAGTGCAGGTTAAAGCAGAATTAAAATTTGTGGACAACATTTTATTTTGCTTGTGCTGCTCCTTAATTAACCTTTCTGCTGCCTGGAGGCAGATGTTGGCAGCAGACCGGCTCTGCATTACTGACTCTGTCGGTCACTTACTCCTTTCTCTTGATCCTTGGCCCAGAGTCTGGGCATCCAGATCACCTGGAAATATGCCTGAAACTTTTATGGCTGCATTAAGCATAAATATTGTAAGCGAGAAACAACTGATTAACATGTTTTACAATTCTTTGCCTTTCGTCTTGGACAGCCTCTTGCCAAAGAAATTTCTCTATCTAGACACCTTGAGTAATGAACACTAAAGAGCTCAGAACAGCTTTATCACAATCTGCTGTTTTCGACTTTTCTTTTAGACTGACCGGCCAACTGTTATAGAGTATGATGATCATGAATATATCTTTGAAGGCTTTTCTATGTTCTCTCATTCTCCACTGACAAACGTAAGTATGGATGTCTCTTATTTTTCTCACATATTGCCGTCTTTTTTATCTATAAAACTGTTGACAGTGCTATATAGAGGGCGGGGAGGGCAATATAAGCCTACCTGGAATGATGGTCAAGCAGATTGCATGAACGAGAAATCCATATTTTATTGCTCCTTCAGCACCCAAAATTCAAGTGCCCAGGAGGTGGTCTTTCAAAAAGCGGTGTATTCTCTATGGTAGCAACCATGCCCCCCCCCCCCACAAATGCTAGTGCTCTTGTGAGCCAGGAAGTTTAGGACTAGAGGGCGGGATTTAGACTTCACACTTTTTGTCTACACAGTAAGTATGGCCTTTTTGTTAGGACTCCCCCCAAGGAACTGACAGTATGAAATGGATGCAAACAGTAGTACCACTAGTGCCATCAGTACCATGTACACAGTGACAACAATATCACCCACTATGACTCCAAAGGGAAAGTCACCCAACTTTCCAAAAACTGCTGAATGGTAAATGTGTAGTTTTATGCTTTAAGAATTTCCATTTTTCCTATATCCTTGCAATATAATGTATGTTTACCTTTCGGGAGCTTTAGAAAGCTGAGTAACAAACAATGGATAGATATTCTGAATGCCAGACCTCACTACTTCCCGATACTATATGTACTAAATAGTATGGCATACCATGCCAGATTTACTTTTCAGGGTTCTGAGAAAACTGGGTAATGGGGACTGCTGAATAATAAATAAAGTCAAAGAAATCTTCTTGATCCCGAGCATGCCAGATTTGCCTTTCAGACTTGTGGGAAAACTAGATAACATGTGGAGCTGTAGTAAGGAATACTGTATTCACCTACATAAATCTATCTCCTTGTGCTATAATCAAGAAGCACTGTCTGACCTATCTGTTTCTGCAAGATTTCTGCTAAACTGCTCAGAGCTGTATTTTAGCAGATAGTCCTGCAGTTACAGCTAGAGATGAACTATATCATGCAGGTTTTTGTTTTTATCCTTGTTTTTCAAGGTTTAGACATGGCAAGAGAGCTGAGCAGTCCTCTTTATAGGGATTTTCCAGGAATAATCATGTGTTTGCCATTATAAATTAATCTGTAGTTCACTTACATTAAAAGATTGAGCCAGTCCTTCAAATCAAGTGCTGGTCACACGACTCCTCCAGGAGGTGATGTTGGGACCTCTTCTGACATCCCAGGTACCGTGGCTAGCAGGCACTTACGCTGAATCTCATACTGCTCCTCATCAGTGATTTGGTATACATGAGGATTTTATAGTAGCATATACAAATCTGTGGGTCATTTTTTTTAATTCGGCATAGAATTTGTGGATCTAACTACCAAATGCATAGACATTCACTTGGCCTACTTATGCATACTTGCAGTCTCAAAAACAAGGATGAATTGTTTATCGGCCTGCAAAACAAATGGAATATGATTCTTCAATCTCATGCCAACAATCTGATTTCAGCCATGAGCTATGTTTGCTTTATGTGGTTAAAAGGTAATTGATAACTAAATATATTAGTGTTGTTCTGATTATTTCTTCTAGTTGCTGATTCTGTCCAATTTAACGATTTGTGTTCTCTTCTTCTTGATCTTTTACAGCTGTAGTTTCTCCTCTGTTTCTGTTTTAATTAATTTTTAATGTAGGGCAATTCATTTCTGAATCTGTTATGTAGTTATGAAAATCATTTTAGAAAAATTGTCTTTATTTTTATAGCCCCTGCTAATTATTATCTTAGGAGTTTTTGTTGCCTCTTAATTGCATAGTGATTCTATAGCTAGTATAATGCATTTTTCTATTTTATTTAGGATTTATGGATGTAAAATTAACTTACACAATTTACAATTTTGTATTGAATGTGCAGCAATGAAAACTTGAATCTGTTAAAGTTTGATGGTGACCATCAAAATCAACATCATGCGCTTTGCTTTGAGGCCCCATTATCATTTCTTTTTATAAAAAAAAGCTTGAAGGGAGTCTGGTAGCAGTTTTGACTCTTTAAAATTGCTGACAGAGGTAGTTTGGTAAGAACAAGAAATCTGTTTTAAATATTTCTTGAAGGGTTTGCATTATTGTATGACCAAGGAGAAGAATTTTGAATACCCCTGGCACCATGATTGCAAGTGTCAAAGGGGCGGTCCCTAGCTGTGCAGCACCTTTGGCTCTCCACACTGAACTCCTTAATTTCTCTCCTCTGCTCTGAGTGATTGACTTGGCAGTATCCTTATTGAATGCTAGAGCTGCCACTTTTAGAGCAGAAGGGAGGAGTTGGGGTACCTTCATTGCTGAGGGTTCAAGCCACTGCATGTGAAAGAGACTCCTCCCAGTTGGGGTATTTAAAACTACTTCTACTCAGTCATGTAGGAAGCCTGATCACTCACCAAAAAAAAAAAAAACATCTTTACCCTATATCTAGGTATCATAACTGCTGACTGATTCCACCAACATCCACACCAAGCAGTCAATAGCAGAAACTGAAGCTAACTGAAGAAAGTAGCACAGTGTACAAATCTGCTCGCTGGAAGTCCACAATATGTAGTAGACATGCCAGGTTACCGCAGCTCTGCTTGCATTCATGTCCCATAAAATTAATCTGCACATGATGTAAAAAACCAAGCATTTTTTGACCTGTAGTATACAATAGCACCACCCATCTGCAATTTACTTACATACTGTTATCTTTTAGATTTGGTCCTGTAAAGATCTGGTTTACAGGTCTAATTCCTTTTATGTTTGATGGTGTTTGATTCTTGGTTTTATATTTTGGATATTTTTTTATGGGTCAAATACCAAAGTGTTATGAAATTTACTGTGGTCTGGTCGAAGTTATATAAGTTATATAATAGTTTTATAGTGGAATGTGTAGGTATTATACCTGTACAGCTTTGCTTGTACATGGTTGCATTCCAATAACCAATGATATGTTGCCTAAAAGCAGCTTTTGAAGACCATATTAATCACTGCTAGTTACATGTAAGCCAGAGAAGGAGATGTGGTTATTATTCAGGCAAATGCCAAAAATAGCCCTATGACAACTATTTTTAGAACGTTTTTTTGAATGGGGACTAATGGGATACATAGTAAAGATTTCTCTATATAGTTCTCTGTTGTAATATGATATAGAATAGTGTTCTAGGAGAAAAGGGAAGAAGCGCTGGGATATTTTGCACTTCTTTTTTTTTTTTTTATGGTGTGCATTTTCAATTTACCAATAGTATTGTCCCTCGTGTGCCGCAAATTCTTTTACGATCTCTGTGTGTTCTGTTGTAAAGGAGAACTTGGATAGTCTATGCCCGTCGGCCCTCTTGAAGGTGTATCATATCGATAATCAGAACTTTGTTTTGGGAGGCAGTGTCCTCCCCTTTTTTTTTTTTTTTTTTTTTTTTTTTTTTTTTGTGGAGAAGGTGAATGAAAATAGCAGTGAGTGGCCTATAAAGTTGGTGCTGAGAATGTTTAATGTCAAGAAGGCCTTCTAAATTAAGCTCTTAATTGCATTAAGATTCTCTCCTGGTCTAATGAATATACACGGAAGTAGAATACATTTACAGGTTTCCCTGCAATTCAGTTTTCATACTCTGCATTAAAGAGCTCAAGAGAGAAAATAGATTGCAATTAATAGGTGTGAACAACTTTTATTACCAGATTATCACACTTTATTACATTTGCTCCTGTGTGTACTCAGAGGAGTCTCATAATTGGTTATTTCTACTCAGTTTCTTATAATTTTGTGAGCTACCTTTTGAGATACCTTGCATTAGCAGTTTTGTTTTTAACAAACATAGCTTTGTAAGTTAAAGCCACACATACTATACTTGCATCCTTGCTGAATATCAAACAAGCTTAAAGAAGAAATGTTATTATACATAAAGTTTTAGAGACATGCAAAGGAAGGGAATGCAGAAGATGATGGGTTTTTTTGTATCAATTATAAGTCTGTTGGAACAAAGTGAACCTGTCTGGTACTTTTCTGGTGACCTATGTGAGAGCAGAATATTATAGAAAACAAGCTGAGCTTAGTGATATACATAGCTATATATATATATATGTGTGTGTATGTATGTATGTATGTATATATGTGTATATAATATAATATATAGTGTGTGTGTGTGTGTGTGTGTGTGTGTGTGTGTGTTTATATATATCAAATGAATTTTAAGAGTCTGCTACCTCCCCTAAGCATATTCATCTGCCACCACTATTTTACAGAGCACATTACAGTAATAAGCAGAGAAAAAAAAGGACTTTGAAGTCTTGCAGATGAGGCAGTTGGTGCATCGGGAGGCAGGCCTTGGGAGCACTGCTTTTGCTGCTGAAGTAGGATAATTGATGTAATAAGAGTGGGAGGATCAGCTCACTTCATGTGGTTGTGAAGGCAGGTGATAGTAACAGTCATAGTGGCCAGTGCTCCATGGAGCTGAGGGCCCACCATCCAGTACTGCAACTGCCTCATTTGCATGCAACGTGAACATTTTTTTCATGGTGGTGAAAGTTGAATTTGTTTTGGCTAGGCAGTAGATTTACTTTAAAATAGTTTAGAAACTTTTTTTTTTTTTTTTTTTGTAACTAACCCTTTTAATTCATGAAGAATACAAAGGCTTTCCAAATACATGTTGCAAAAAATATGCCCTTGCTCTTCCTCCCTTTGGTGTTCACTGACCTGAGTGCAGCTGCATCTAATCACTGCAGTGGTGCTCAGGTCCATACATGATGCTGCCTGTGTACAGAACACCTATAAAGTGCATAGAGAATGTCCCACTGCTCCTTTGTCACACATTCACTGCATGGACACCCAGTCTGTGCAGTGTTTGGGTGTCCCATACACTCCACAGGGAGCGAGAGGATTCAGAAGGTAAAAAGGAAACTTTTACAGTCAGCAGTCATCTGGTTGCATACATGGTATGGCACTATGTAACCCTTTCAGGTGTAAGGTAATGTACATCTTCCTCCTGGATACTGGCTTGCAATATCTGTAGTATTATGTGATTATCATTTATTACTTTGTATGCTTTCTGCTGTGAGCTAACCACAGCAAGTAGCCAAATGCAACCTAAATGTGGCGTTTAGGTCACTTAAAGCTGGAGTGATGCATTGATTTGGTGATATTTCATGCTTCATATCTTAGTGTTCTTATTATGATGCATGCTATTTACACTAGGTGATGACTTATACACTGGGATAAATTTGTGGCACTGTGGGCACTAGATGGCGTTACAGTTCTACAATGCTGAACTGCTGAAGCTTGCAGAGGATGAAAGTCCATCTCTCATTCCATAGTCCTTTTTTTTTCCTCTTTGTTTTATACACTGCCTTCGTTTGGAGCTAAGTGCTCTCAGAGATGCTGCAGTCTCGAGTTATCCCTTAAAAATGATTGCTGTTTTTGTTGCTATTGCAGATTCCCCTGTGCAAAGTAATCCGGTTTAACATTGACTACACAATTCATTTCATTGAGGAAATGATGCCTGAGGTAAGGAATAACCCTTCTACTGCTGAACTCCACCAAATAAAATCCTTTTCCGGCTTAGATGACATTTATTTGATTAAACATGGATTTGGGCAATTTCCTGTATACACTTTTTTTTTTTATTACTGTTCCCCTGATATATCTGAGTACTGTAGAAGCAGGGATGGATTTAGTAATAAGTAGTAGAATTAGCTCCCACCGCCTTCATTATGGCTCCTTCCTTTTAATGTCCTTTCAACTTAGTGTTGTAGACTGTGCTAAAACCCGATGGAATACGCAGGCAGCGGGTGAATTAGAGGGTCACTTCTCCACCTCGTCTCAGACAACGAAGCAGTTCATGGGCAGGACACACATATGCATTTTATTATATCAGCACCTTTTCCAGCCGCAGCAAGCTAGTCAATAGCAAATTAACTTTTGCCACACTTTTGGTCCTTTTGTTCTTGTCTTTCATCTAAATGAATTAAAAGGTGACTTTCAGCAATCTAATAGATGCTTTTTTTTTTTCTACAATGTAAATGTGAGTCTACTGTTCTGTATTAGAAAGTCACTGAGCTGTCTTTCAATTTTTTGAGAGTGGTCATAACTCTCTGTTCCGGCTATGCTTGCATGACTTTCTGTCTATTTAAAAGACATAGCTGCCATATTGCCTTGTGCACAATACCCTGCAGGGCCGTTCTTCACATTAAGGTTCATTCTCCCTCCAGGTAATAGTGTGTAGAAAGATGGTCATTCAGAACTAGTAATGAAAGCTACCTATAATGGACTGAAGGGCATCAGTGTTAGCATGGCCCTGGATTTATTTTACCTGCCAGCCTTTTCAATAGAGGTATGAGTTAATACCAAGGGCATGCCTGTGCTATGAAAGTGCTTTAAAATGGCAGAGCTAATCTGCAGATCACATTCTTCTACTAGTTATTAATCTATTCCTTGCTCACGAGAGGAAAGAACACCCATTACACTCTGGCACTGTGTTGCTAGATATGTTTATTGCTTTTATCATAGCTTAAGGGGAGATGACAATCTCAGTTTCTCAAATAGACATGGACAACTACAGCGCTGCGTGCAGAGTATAATTAAAGTCTAATGAACCAGACGTTATTATATTAGCAGAATCTAATTTTCTCCCCGTATTATGCTATTGTACGTTTTTGTCCAAACATCATCTCCTCCTCGCTGCTTTTTATGCCTTGCTATTTTGTTTTTTCTAATATTTAAAAGGTCTGGACTGACATTTCTAAATAAGATGAATGCAGACTTCAAAATGATTCATTGTCTGCTATTGAATCTGTCGTAATGTTGGCAAACTAGCAATAAAATACAGCAGGGAACCTGCTAGTCTTAACATAGTCTTATTGTCATGCTTGGCTGCCTATGTGCGTACAGATGCTTAACAATGCATCTTTGTCGCACAGAAGCTAGCAGAGGTGTATTGAGCTGGATATAATTTGCATGGTGGGAGATTAAAATAAATAAATAAGAGGCTGTTTGTTTCTAAATCAGCTTCTTATTGTGGTAGATTTATAATGATCTATGGACGGAGGAAAGCCGTGATCCTTACTAAC
The DNA here is from genome assembly GCA_947044405.1 of Leptodactylus fallax. Taxonomy (NCBI): domain Eukaryota; kingdom Metazoa; phylum Chordata; class Amphibia; order Anura; family Leptodactylidae; genus Leptodactylus; species Leptodactylus fallax. Next base: position 874,301 of record CAMRHE010000050.1, read on the forward strand.
TAAATAATGCTAATCTGCAGCTGGAATTGCGAGTGATCATTCATGAGGCCTGGCTGGAAGGTGTTTCAGTAGCGTGCGGCTGTATAGTGATGGCCCATCTGCTTTTCAAATTGCTGGTTACACTTCTAATGTTGCAGATATGATTTTAGCTCCAGTACAGAACACTACATGCTGATGGGGGGGAAAAGTGGATCTTACAGAATACAAATCATTGCAGGATGCCTTCATGACCAATTCTGTGCCAGCTTTTGTTAATTGTAACCAGTTGCAGTATGCCAAAGAAAGTGTAGCTCACCAGCACTTGGTAGTTTATGGAAATCTCAGTTGTATTATGGTAGTACATACAATAATACACGCGTACCCAAATAGGGACTGTGACTATGTACAGTAGTGTTCAAAAAATAGCAATTTAAAATCATTAACCCGATAAATCAATATTTTTGCTAGAAGTGATATTTCTACATAGAAATAAATGTACCTGTAAGTGTAGTAAAGTAATAGAAAACAGAGGACATGGGTGCCGCTCATTCTGAGTAAGGCCCAGTTGACATCTGTGTTCGGGGAGTCCGCTTGGGGACCCCCCGAACAGAAACCTATATGCATAAAAAGCAGTTTACTTGGGAAACCCGTGGACCCCATAGACTATAATGGGGTCCGTGTGTTTTCTGAACGAAGCAAGCAGAGAGGAAAGTGCTGCAAGCATGTTTCCACATGTTTCGGACTACCTAAACTGAAACCCGAACGCAGATGTGAACCAGGTCTAACTGAATCATTTATTTAAAGAGGTTTGCTCAAAATAATAGAGGAGTTACATTGGTTAAGTTAACATTTCAATGTAGGCCCTTATTTAGGATAGGAGGGTGGCAAATGTTGCACATTTTGGTTATAGTGCTTTTTGTTCTGAAATACTTGGGAAAATGGGTTATTCCAGACATTTTGGTGTTTATTGGAGAGGGAAAATATATAGAAAAGTGCAGCAATTTGTAGACTGCTCAGCTGAAATGATCTTAGATGTCTTGAAGTGGCAACCAAAACCTGAAAGATGCAGCAGGAATCACGGAACTACTCTTCAATTGGATCTAGGAATAGCAAAGGTTCAGCCAATGTTCACCTCAAGAAAGATCAAAGAAGATATGAAGTTACCATTAGTACTGCTACAACCAAAAGACTGTTAAGTGAAGCCAAGTTACCTGCAAGAACTCTCTGCAAAGTCCCGTTGTTAAAAAACACATTACCTGAATAGGTTCAAACTTACCAAGGAACACTGGCGCAACATTTTTTGGATTGGTGAAAGCAAAATTGACCACAAACAGTATGTCAGACCACCCTGAGCACTGAATTCAAGCAACAGTACACTGTGAAGAGACAGCCTGGTAGTGTGGAAATCACAATATGGGGATGTTTCCCATACCTTGGTGTTGGGCCTATTTTTCGCATACGAGCTATCATGGATCAGTCTGAATATATCAAAATTGTCAAGGAAAGCATGTTGTCCTATGCCAAAAAAGAAATGCCCTTGAAGTGAATGTTTTAACATGATAATGACCCAAAACACACCAATAAGCAGGATTGATGATAAGGAGTGGCCAGCCCAATCCCATAGAGACATCAAAAATGTGGTTTGAGGCAAAACCCAAAAATGTAGAAGAGCTGTGGAATTTAATCTTCCTGGACTGAAATACCTGTTCAGAGGTGCCAGAAGTTGGTCAATTCCATGCAACATGGATGTCAAGCAGCGTACATATCGCCTAAAGGATTAAAATAAACTGGATACGTTTTGTTTGAGTTGAATGAAATGGTTGTGATGATTTTACACTTTATTTGCTTTTTTTAAACTCCCTGCTATATTTTTGAACACTACTGTATTTGCATGCCTCCTCAATAAGGATCTGCATCTTCCTTTCCTAATACATGGGCTATCCACTCATGGATGGTCTACTGGCACATAAAAACACATCTAACAGGTGAAGTCTAAAATGAAAGTCCTTTTATAGAACATAACATAGTTTTGACAGTAACAAATGGCCCATTCAATGACCACTTCAATAGGCTGTTGTAGACCAGTCCCCAAAACATGCAAGACACCTACTAGAAACCATCCAAATTGCACTATAAACTATATTGTGTAAATCTTGCCTAATGCTCTATTTACCCAACCATATATTTAATGGATCCTTGCGGAATTCCTTTTTTTTTCTCATGGACAGATTCACCTCAATTGGTGGGTCAGGTCTGTGAAAATTGGCATGATGGTTAGATCCATGATAAAAAATAGAGCATACTCCATTCTTTCACAGATCACAAACAGTGCTCGGCTGAGGAAAGTTGGTTGTCTGAATAGTTTCTAAGGCTGACATTTTACGTGTTAGCAAGTGATGAACCATGATCTCAAAACCAATAAAATATTTCATGAATCTAATCTACCTAAATATAAAGTACATATCCTGTTTATAAGTCTGTACTTTGCCTTTTAAGTTTCTTAACAAGAAAGCATTGTTTGGTTAATTCCTAAATTCCTAAAAAGTGGCAGATTTATAACTGCTATGCATTAGTTTTCTGCTGCATGGTTAGTCTTATATATGCCATCCAAGAGTTTTTCACTTTTAGCAGGTTGTACCAAATTTATCACACAACATGCACCAGTATGATGAACTTGTCTCATCTTGTGGCTGTAGGGTCTATGACAGCATTGGTAAATGTAGAGTAGTCTTCTAGCTGCCTGTATCTCCCTAGGGGAGCTTTAAAATCTTTCTGTATATTTCTTTATTATTAAACTTGATGGATAAAAGTATCTAGTAAGCTCATAAGCGCCATCTAGTGAAAGCTGCAGGTAGCCAGATTATATTTCAGATCTACAGCTATGGAGAGGATTTAGCGCTCTGTATCAGAAAAACAGAAGTTCAGCATCCAGTAAAGATAAATAAAGGGGTTTTCCAGCTTTGTGTCCTGATATCGATGACCTTTCCTAAAGATACTCAAGCAATACTGATCTGTTGGGGTCTGACTTTTAGCAGCTCAGCTGATCAGTTTGAAGGGATGGCAGTCCTTGCACAAGTTTTGCAGACTTTTAATTGTTTACATCAATCTGTCTACCTGCATGCCATTTATTTTCAGTGGTTCAGGGTATTGCCTTACCAACTGTTGTTGTAAGCCTGCATTTTTTTCTTTAGTACCAGAGATTTTGTTTCCTTCTGGTTATATGGTATGAAAGTTGCAATAATAAAATGGCAACATTTGTCTTTGATTGCACAGTGTATACAAATACTAGTTATAAGGTTACCAAATGACCCAGACTTCATGAAACCACAGGTGCCCTGTAAGGGAAACTAGAATAATGTAGTAAAGTACACCATTCTTATTGTGCTCATTCCATGATATCTTTTAATATTCAGGATAACAGAATGATATCTTGGCATAATGACCCTTTGTGTGTATGTCTGTGGACCTCATTACCTGCCTGCCATTTACTGCGCCCCTCTGAGGGGCTAATGGTTATATGGTTCCTAATGTATAACTTCTCTGTTTTTCTCAGCACTTCTGTGTGAAGGGACTGGAACTGTTTTCCTCCTATCTGTTCAGGGACATATTAGAGCTTCATGACTGGAATCTTATTGGTACGTCTGTTTTACTTGGTTTCTGAAATGCTTTACCCCGTGGGCTTTAAAGGCACTGAACCATTTAGTAGCCTACGTGTCATGTCTGTTTTTTATTCCTCAGTATTATGGTGCGCAGTAAAAAATTGTCTTGTTAGTTCTATTTATTTTATCTTGTGTCAGGATTCAAACCACAAACATAATACGTTCATATTTCTGTAGTCACTTATAACCCACTTGTTGTAATTTCCTTCCCTTATCTGTTTTAATTTCCCTAAGGATTTTTTTTTCTCAAAGAAAAAGAAAACTGTGAAGTTGTTTTTTTTTTTTTTTTTTTTTTTTGTTTTGTTTTTTTCCCTCTGACTTTTAGAGGAAATATCTGAATTACCGTTTGTGGTCACATTGTATATGGCACACATACTTTCTACAGTGACTGTGACATTTGTATATTCTATTTACTTAGTAGGTAAAGGCTATATTTTAAAAAGGACCTGTTAGCTTTCCTGCCATGGCTGCTTTGTTAAATACTTATATTTTTCATGAAATAACATATTTTCTTGTACCTTTTTGTGTTGTGCTTTTTTCTCTCTTATTCCTCCTAGAAATGTAGTAAATAAATTTACAGTTGGGTATTACCAGTTGGTGACGTGTCCCTACACACACTGTCATTGTCTGATCAGTACTACTCATGTCAGACTGTGTAGGGACAGGTTTGTTGGCACCTTTTGACAATAGTATACCCAGAAACTCTGGAATAGTACCATCCAGTTGTCAATTTACTCATACACTTGTAGATGCCATAACAAAGGAATGGCACTATGCAAAATGATAGGAATGAAATGCAAGTGAAAAAGACATGTCAGGAATGGTTGCTTGCCAATAGTGTAACCATGGAAGAGTATATGTGATGAGTGTCCTGAGCAGCAGTCAGTTCTGGCTTCCAGACCACATTGTATGCAGTATGACCATGTGTACCTGGTAATGAAGTGCTGTGAATGTTGCTTTGTGATAGCCAGGGTTAGTGCAGTACTAGAGGTGTACAGTTTTTTAAATACTACTACTACTCCTACTACTTACTTACTATTTCTCTTAAGTGACTTAAAGTGTAAGTGATAAAGATGGTGCTGCTCAAGATACAAGACAATTTGTTACAAATTTGCAATATTTGCTTCAATACTTGCCTCACTTATAAGTCTTATATCCAAGCTTCTTTGGCAGGAGGGTTCAGAGCCTGTGCATGCAGCCTAAACAAGTTTGGTTTGGCCCATATTATTTTGGGTGAATTGGGCACCCGATTTTGCACTCTGGGCCTGCTGTACATAAATATGGTGACTTATCAGGCGGTTTTGTTTTTTTTTCTCACGCGCCCACACCTTGGTTTTATTTACAAGCAGATTGTAAACCTGCTGCTGTTGTTTTCTGTTGACGCTAGGTTCACACATGCGTTCGGGGGGTCCGCTTGGGGACCCCCCCCGAACAGAAACCTAATCCGCTTAAAAAAGCAGTTACCTGCGGACCCCATAGACTATAATGGGGTCCGCCGGGTTTCTGCCCGAAAAGGGCGAAAAATGCGGAGAGAAAATAATATAATAATAATAATACATTTTATTTATATAGCGCCAACATATTCCGCAGCACTGTACAATTTTGAAAAGCACTGTGCAGAGTGCAATCACAGGTGTGAACCTAGCCTTATTGAGGTTTTTATTGTTTTGAATAGAGGAAATTTTATACCAGATCTTGACTTTTTTCTTTTTGCTTAGCGTCTGGACATTTGATTTCTTGAAACTTACATTATCTATTGATTGTGGAACAGATTTGATTGAACTATGTCTTTAGGTCTCCTGCTACAAATTTGATTTCAAATTAAAGGGAGTCTATCATTAAAAAAAAACACCTTTTAAATTGTCACATTGGAATGGCCTTTAAAAAGGCCATTCTACTCCTACCTTCCATTCTTTTCTTCTCCCTGCATGCGCAGTCAGCTCTGCCCGGGCCGCCATTTTCTGGTGGTCTGTTACAACGCTGCGTCCAATGCCTGCAAAAGGCAGAAGATACAGACAACAGGAAGAGGGGAATGAACACAACGGACTAAGGGGCGGTGGAAAGCTATGACGTGGGGGGGGGGGGGCTGGCAGCACAGGAGGAACGCCCAAGGTGCTCCGTGAAGGTAATTGGCATAACTGAAGAAACGAATTTTATCAGAAATGGCAGGGAGAAGAAAAGAATGGAAGGTCGGAGTAGAATGGCTTTTTCAAAAAGGCCATTCCAACGTGACATTAGTTTAAAAGGTGTTTTTTGTTTTTTTGTTTTTTTTAATTATAGACTCCCTTTAAGCTCTGCTATATGAACCCATAAAATTCCATATTGATACAAAACATGCCTCTTTGCTTTTCCTAAGAAACACAGTTAATTGATTTCCATTTTTATATGCCATTATCTAGGTCCTCCTGTTGATGATCATAGCTCCACATGTCCACAATTCCATTTTATGCCTCGCTTTGTAAGGTTTCTGCCAGGTAAGCCTTAGCATAATCTCTTAAACATATGTCTAACACACATACAGCCCACTGATTTTTTTTTTTTCATGGATTTGGTGTTAAGACACAAGCTTCGACAAAAGAAATTCTTACATCTTGCCCAACATGTTAAGTAATTCCACCTAGTACTGATATCATTTGTGTAGGGGTAAAGGCTGGTGATCTAAATGGATTAATATTCTTAAAGATAGAGTAGAGGTGGATTACCGATCCTCAGTACAGTTCTAGACTAAGTGCTCTTAAGATTCCTCTAAAACCTACTAATTACAGAAAGAACAGCCAAATAGGCCTATGATATCTAGTCTATCGAATATCATTAATGCCATAAATTGTCTTGAGCCACAGGTGCCAAGAATAAGGGTAAACTGTCACTTTTCTGTTATAGTTAAAGAGCATCTATCACCACCTCCACCAACTGTAACTCTCTGGATCCTCCAATATATGCTGCTACACTGATTCTGGTACAGTTAGATTTTTTTCTCTGTTCCCTGCTGTTCTCTTGTCCCTGATGTCTGCTACCTCCAAGGGTCACACGCCTGACATCATAATTGTGGTGAAAAGAAGATAAATCGTTTGAAGGATGCAGTGAGTTGGAGCTGGAGGAAGTGGTGAAAAGTCCTCTTTAATGAGAGATACAGTGGTACAGCTGTCCTGTTTGGGATGCAGTGAGGTCACACACCAATTAGATATTTTTGGAATGTGACTGCTAGAATCACTCTATTCCATTTGGCTGTGCTTTTAACCACCCATAGATAGTGTCCAAGGACACTGCGTCTTATGATCCGGTGCATCTTATAGTCTGAGAAATACGGTAAATAACAAAGACATTGCGGCAGAATTACTGCTGTGATTACATCTTGGTCTTGGTGCAGCTAGTTGCAGAGCAACATTTTCCAACTTTGATGGCCATACTCAATTAGGGTGTAGTTTTGCAGGAAACGTGTGGTTTAAATTTTCCAAACTGCACCAAAATATTTAAGTAAAATTCTAGCCAAAGTAAGACAACTTCATAGGCAATTTAAAGATGCAGCAGGTTTCTCATCCAGCATGACCCACTGTAATAAATCTTCTACATTTTCAGATGGCCTGTCAAAGTTTACACTGGCTAACTGTTAGTAAATGTAGGTCACTGTTTTTCTTTGAAGGGGTTGGCCATTTTCAGGCCGATATTGAGAGACCAATGTTATGGTTTGTATAATAAAAAGTTGTACAATTTTCCAATATACTTTCTGTATTAATTCCTCACGGTTTACTAGATCTCTGCTTGCTGTCATTCATTTTGCTTACTTCCAGTGGATAAAAATCAGGCCTTGGGTCACAGCTCATTACCAGGCAATTGTCGGATTACTGTGCTGTCACTATAACAAGCTGTACACCGCTGTTCATCACATGACCATGGACTGATTTTTTATCCACTGGGAGAAAGCAGAATGAATGACAGAAAGCAGAGATCTAGTAAACCGTGAGGAATTGATACAGAAAGTATATTGGAAAATTGTACAACTTTTTATCTAATTAATGAAACTAGCAATACAGGGGTTTTCCAACACTAAGATATTGATGACCTATGATAAGAATTTATCTATATCCTAGTCCCAGAAAACCCCTTAAAATGCAAGTTATTCCCTTTAACTATCATAACATTCATATCTATCCTGTCTCAGTAAAGCTGCATACTAGCACAGCTGTACCTATAATTAAATTTTTTTAATTAAAGGGATTGCTCAGGTGAGTCATATTCCAGCCTTTGAAATCTGGTCACAGTGTTAAAGCAGCATCCAGTGCAATAAAGCTTAAAAAATATCACTAGCTTTGTAAAGGATTCTGTGGTAATGTCACAGAATGTCACACTCGTGCAGTCAAAGGCTAAGGAACACACTGTAAAGACCAGCTTGTTTCTAGTTTTTGTAAGTTAGCTCTTCTTGTTTCACTGTCAGTGAATACATTAGTGAGTGACATTAGTGAGAACTCCATGCACTAATTCTTTTTAGGATCATTCACATCCCATTTTTTTTTTTTTTTTTTAGAGATTCATTTAGCAAATCCATTAGATGTATGCAAACGGGTGGGCCTCTGTTTACACGAAGAGCTATGGAAAAAAAAAAAAAAATACTAATGGACAAAAAAGTATTGTATACTACTTTTGTTGTGTCCTTCATTTTAATGGACAGAAACAGATTTATTTCTTTATTAACATTGATCTTTATTTCAATGGATGGCCGTCTTTCGCATCCATTTTTTGTGCATCCGTTACATGGAAAAAAAAAAAAGTGACTTGAATGGAGCCTTATTAGGCCCACCATCTCTTTTTGGTCTCCAGACTGTGGCCAAGGTTACCAGGTCTGCTTATTAACTGATTCCTACTTACTGCTCCAGTGGCTGTGAGTGGTGAAAACACCGTTTAACCCCTTAGATGCCATCATTATTAATCATGGTGGCATCTAAGTGGTCTGTTTGCTCTCCCTTCATCAGTATCCAAGTCAACATTTTAAGTCAACCTATGAGAATAGGTAGACCTATAAAAATATAAAAAAAAATATGTAAAATATATACTGTGAAGTATGAAATGAGTAAAAAAAATGCAGGACTTCATAGAAATTTTTTTTTATATATATATTATTATTCCCCTTGTTTCTGTATTGACAGCTGTTTCTGCCTGTCACTGAATATTACTGTGTATGGTGTACGGGAGTACAGGGCCATGTAACATGTAGAGAAGCTGAGGGTAGGCGAGGGTCATTTCTAACAGATATGTCTTGGTCATTACGCAACATACAAACTTGCTTTTGGTATCATATGAAAGAGGAGCGATTACAGTGCTATCTAAATTATTTCCAGAGATATCACTGGTTGGAAAAACAAACACCCAATCCTCAAATAACCTAATTGGGACTGCTTTGGAGCCCTGTATGATATATACAATGCTTGAAACTAGAAGCTGATGGATCCATACATTGTATGCCAACCTGCATTATTACAAAACAGCAGACAGTGGCACAGACTCCTCTCTGGTTACAACCAGTTGATTATTTAGGAGTAGGAATACCATACCTATACCACATCTTCTCTGTGTGCAAGAGCAGACATAGGCTGGAGCTATAATTTACAACTGTTCTGTCTCAAATTTCTTGGGCCTACTGAAGGACACACACACACACACTTACTTTTCATAAAAGCGGCACAAATGTGTGGTATTTTTCTTAAAAAAAAAAAAAAAAAAGTGTTATGACATTCAAACATTCATAAATTCTCGCCATACAGTTCTAAAAAAAAATAAAAATAAAAAATGCTAGAGTTATTTCATGCAAATTGTACCAAGAGAACTGACAGGTTCTCTCTTAAAGGTGTGAGTATGTGAGCCAGAGGGCGCTGTTGAGCGACCCAGGCCAGGCCAGAAAAGGCCCTCAGCCACGCCTTTGGGTGGTGGCATGCAACTCCAGAGGGGCTGGAGCATCCTGCAGGAAGTAGTGGACCAGCGAGGACGGAGAGAGAGGCTCTGTCCCAGAGGGCTGGCATCCACAGGAGTGGACCAGCGAGGACGGAGAGATAGGCTCTGTCCCACAGGGCTGGCATCCACAGAGGACTGTTGCTGGAGCTGAGCAATAGTCAGGACAGTTAGGGGCTCAAGGAGTGAGTTAGGCCCTAACTATGGCATAGGTTTGTTTGTTGTTTTGCTGTGTTGCAGTTAAGCTGAATAAAGCCACTTTTATTTTACGCTTGGACCGTCTGAAAGCTATCTTTCCGGCGCCCAGTACCATGAACCACCGCTGTCCGGACCAGGAGAAGCTGCCATTTTGAGCTTAATTCCCCCAAATTATCACAAAGGGTTTGTCCAAGAATTATCTTTTCTGAATATAGCTTGTGCAAAACAGTACATGTTTCTCGGTTCTTTAAAGTACTGGTATTTTTTTTACTAGTAACAAATTAAAGAAACAGCTTCTGCATCTCTGAATGTGTCTGTGTCGTGTCTGAATAGAGGATAACCACATTAGTAAACACACAATATAATTTCCTAAATATTACTGCATTTATCTTTGTTTAAAGTGAATTTTATTATAAGTAAAATGTATATTCTTGGGTTAATTAAAACATTTATTTTTGTTTTACCGTCAGGCATTTAAATCCAGATTTGCTTTTGTTGTGTTGGATCACTGTCTTACAGAAAGACCCAATTACACTTTAGGTGAATGGACATTTATTTTTTTTACGATTTGCTGGTGCAGCCTAGAATGCAGTGAGTTATGGTTCTTTTAATAAAGACAGTGTTCTAAAGAAGCCATGTGCCCTCTTCAAACTTAAAATATTGGTTTCTGTTGTGCATTTTATATGAAGTATATATTCTTGTAGACCTTTATGTTAATTATTCATAGACCATTCATCAGATTACCTCAACAACCAGCAGGTAGTACTAGAATATGTAAGTGATGCCATAACTGCTTAATAAACATTCACTATAATACCACATAGATAAATACTTAGCTTAGAACAGTGGGCTTAGAAATCTCAAGGTCTAAAATGTGTTTCATTTCATGTGTGCACAAAGATGGCTTCAGGCTATAACTTGTGGGTATGAGTTGGATAATGCTGAAGATTATTGCTTTTTAAAGTATTCCCAAAAGCTTTTGTTTGTTCAATAGTTTTCTCCCATTTCCTCAATAACTAGTTGGATACATCCATAACTGTCCCATAAAAGCCCTAAATGTTTCTCCACAAGGTCTCATAATGTCTAAAGGCTTTTAATACAGCACATAAAATCAATAGCAAAAGCACGCCAAGGCTGTGCTTAAACCAGACAAGCAACTTATTGGGCATTCATTTGTACTGTGTATCAAGTGTTTTCTGGCCAGAAACTTTAACTTATGTTTAGGCTAGCATTTTAATTCAGTAAAAACCTGAAGTGGTTTGAGTCCTCTCACCACGTACCATATGTACCCAGACAGTAGTACCTTTATATACTGGAGAAAATGAGCACACTTATGTGTAGCCCCACTTAGTGTCATGTTGCAGTTCTCCAAAATACATCAATGCAATATGTTAACTAGCAGATGGCCCTGGGCTGTTCTGTACTTGAAAATTTCAATTTCGGCTTATATTTTGTAGCTTAAAGGACACTGCCTACCATTGTAAAGCATAATGTAAAGTATGCATTATATGCATGATGTGAAGTATTTTAAATTTTCTGCTGAAAACTTCATGCCCTGTATAAACAGCAATGCAGATACCCCAATAACAATAGGACATAGATTTAACATAGGTTTCAGTACAGAATGCACAACAGAATCAATGTAAAAATTCCAGTGTGAACATACCTTCAAGCTGGAATAACAAATGTAGTTTTTGTGGCATATTTGAATTCAGTTGAGTTTGAGCTAAATACAAGAGTAGGTAGAAAAGTGTAATATAAGTATGTGTGTCCCCTCTACGCTTGATATAGGCACAATATTTGCACATGTTCCTCATAGAAACAGCCTTTTACATAACTATTAGCAGCAGATTGATCAAGTGATGATGTGACTTCAGTTTTTCAGTTTGTGTAAAGGGGCTATCAGTTGCACTGTGCATCCTGGGTGCAGCTCAGTTTTACAATAGTTAGAAAGTGTTTCAAAATATGCCTGGCCTTTTCCATTGTTTCCTTTTTTTTTTTTTTTTTTTTTTTTTTGCCTCTTGGGAAATGTTCAGCGAATTGTTCTGCAGAGTTTGCTACAGTTGGGTAGCGGTAACAGGGGCACAGCTATTAAGTATAGAAGACAGCATAGTACTAATACAGCATAAATTTGTAGATACTTGGTGGGGGGGGGGTTGGGCAGCTGGTTAGAGATGCTGCTTTCACCACAAAATGGGGCAGAGTGAGATAAGGCGGAAGCATGACAGCCAAAGAGAACTGTGCAGATAATCGTATATGGAAACTGCAATCAATGTCTCCCACTGACTGTAAATTGTGTTCTAGCTTACGAGGCTGAAGTGCAGATACACGTGTTTCCATTTTCTCATTTCAATCTTATTAAAATTTTTGCTTTGTCAAGTGGTTTGCCTAATTCATGACAACAGTTTACTGTCTAATATGTGTTTGCTGTGTTTATGTACATATGGATAATTTACACACACAGTATATACTGTATGTCATAAATAATATCCCTGTTCTGATAGAATGTAGAGAAAAGAAATGTATTTACACTGGCTGACTTGCTGCTTTTTGGATCCTAAGCTAAAGTGAATGCAAGCACATTTCAAAGGTTGCTAGAATGGACCTTGCTGTGAAATGTTCCAATGCATTGTGTAAAACTAAGTTGTGTTACCTGTCATAAAAACAGCATGTCAGATTCACACAAAAGAGAGCTCTAAAATGGCATTTTCAAATCTCAAGACATACAAGCTCTTTGTAAGTTTTGTCTTAGTCGCACACATGAATGCATTTTCCTATGTAGCTCTGCTATCATCTTATTTTTCCTGTTGAAATAGAAAATATATAGATTAACTGTTCCTTGTATACTTCAAAGCTTTGCAACAGTTCATACATTGACAGACTGATATATCCAATAAAAAGGGCTGGTCTGTAACTAATATTTGCATTACTCTTAAAGTAACTTCTTAATAAATTAACTATATTGTGGTGTTCTTCTGTTGCTCTTCCTGGTTATGTTTAGATAAATTCACAAGTGGGTGTCACCATTCTTCTTGTTAATGGAGCATGTTCCCAACCAGTGTTGACAGTGTCTGAGTTGGCAGAGTTGCACCTTATTAAAAAGCAGAGTGCTAATGTGGAGTTGACTGCTTGTTCATACTTTTCTGGGAGGATTAACACAGTAATGGCATAATGCAAAGCTCTAGGAAGAAATGCTCCAGAATTAATGTTTAATGGAAAATACTAATTTTACTAACAAAGACATGTCAACCAACAATATGTAGACTCTTTTTTTTTTTTTTTTTTCTGTTTAACCAAATAAAATATCCATAGCATTCCTAGATTCAGTCTGCTGGGTAAGGTTTTAATTGCTACTATTCTGCATTTTCTAACTCCGCCTTATTGAGGTTATAGCTACAGTATGACAGTACTAATGAAACCCATTATAATACACACAAGGGTTGTCACCAAACTCTCTGCAAATCCTGGTACTACAGTGTGAGCAAAAACCCATTGTACAACTGCAGTTAAGCTATACCAGTAATACAGTTTTTCCTGATACAGGTGTTGGAAATGCTAGCATATGATGTAAATTGTTCAGGAAAAGTGTGAGTATTTATATGCATTTGAGGTCTGTGCAAAGCTGGGTGACAACCCACTCAAATGTAACCTTTGGTAATACTCCATCTGATTGGCAATGGAAATTAGAAGTTGCTGAATAGAATATTAACATACTTTTGTGAGTACAACTCAGATTCTGTTCCGTCAATTTAGCTAAAATGCATGCAAATACCAGTTTCTAAGTAACATGAATTCACTGAAATATGAACATATGTATAGGCCTGGAATATCTATTATTGATGGGGAGGGATTAATCTTTATTTTTTTACACTTGATTTTGACACTTCTTACATTTCTTAAAAAAAAATTTAAAAATTTTAATACATTTTTACAGTCCCACAAGTTGACTTAAACATGAGATGGCTTTATCACTTGTACAATGTACAGTGAAGCTTTTGTGTTGCAGTATACCTGATGCCTATTAGGTCCTGTATAACAACTGTGGTCTGCAATCTACATCATATTTCTACTTCTAGCAGGCATTGTCCCTTGTTTATCTTGGTTTCTCACCATGCAGCCCATGCTTCTCCATGTAGCTGTCCCAGGGGCATACCCTCCTTCTCAGCAACTTGACAGTTTAAGACTCCATTAATATCATGTTTAAGGGATGCAAAAAACAAATGCAAACTGATTGCCATCAGTTTACATAGATATCAATATGAAAAAAAAAAAAAAAATCAGTTTGTCCATACTTTTTTTTTTTTTTCTTTCAACATTGTGTATGTAAACAGATAACAATCCATTTGCATCTGTTAAACGGATATAAAAAAAAAAAAAATAATGATCTGAATAGAGCTTAAAATGCACACCTGTGGACCTTCCAGCCAATCTGGTCTATTTATACCTGCTTACTCCTCTGCAAGGCACATGAGCAACTGCATACCTCCCAACTTTCAAAGGATAGAAATAGGGACAAAATGTGCGGCACTCTATGCGCGCTGTGGCAAATTTATCCCCACCCACTACTACGTTGACTCCACCCATTCTCATCTATTTTTCCATGTGCCCCCACACAATATAATGCTCCTATAGTCACCCTAACGTTATATGTGCCCATATTATAATGTTCTCCTCCAATTGCCCCACAGTATTAAATCCCTCTCCTCGTGCCCCAGTTTAAACTGGCGGAAACTAGAGGGCGGCATTAAATTGGGGAAGCTGGAGGGTGACATTAAACTGGGGGCAACAAGAGGCAGACATGTCCCCCACCAGCTACCCCCCATGGTTTAATGTCCTCCTCCAGTTGCCCCCATTTTAATGTCCCCCTTCATCTGCCCCCAGTTTAATATCTGCCTTCAGTTTAACTGCCCCCTACATCTGCCCCCAGTTCCCCCTCTTGCTTACACATGTTCTCTCCTTATCTTCGATCACTCTCTGTTCCCAGCAGCTACCTCTGTGTAACATCACAGTCTGTCCTGCAGTATCCAGAATAGCTCTGCCCACAAAAGAGTCTGATCACATGGTCATGATGTCATCAAAGGTCCTTTAGCCCACTAGGATTTAGCATCTTCCATTTAGCCTTTACCCTACCCTAATAAAGTTTAACAGCAAAACACTTCGGGGGCATAGCAGGACAGCAGTGTACAATCGGGACTGCCAGATGCGGGACGGTTGGGAGCTATGACAACTGTTCTAGACCTACTGATCTTGTGTGTATGACGTTTTAGCTTACTATAACTCTACATTTCCGCTGCCTGCCCCTGACCTTTGAATCAGACTCAACCACTCTCTTTACTGACCCTCTGGTGCTTCACACCAGCGTCTCTCTGCCCTTTGGGCCAGCTGCCACCTACACTGAGACCACTCCAAGAGATAGGGCAGCACGGTGGTTCAGTGGTTAGCACTGCAGCTTTGCAGCGCTGGAGTCCTGGGTTCAAATCCTGCCAAGGACAACATCTGCAAGGAGTTTGTATGTTCTCCCTGTGTTTGCGTGGGTTTCCCCCACACTCCAAAGACATACTGATAGGGCTCACAATCTATATTCCCTATGTGGGACAGTGACTGTCAATGTCTGTAAAGCACTGCAGAATATGATGGTGCTATATAAGTAATCAAAATAAATAAATAGTGACCTCTCAGTCAAGATCAGAGCCCCATACAGGGGTTAAAGGGTGAAAACCTTGGAGGCGACTAAGATAATGCCCTTGGAAGTGGCCTTGGACAGCACAAGGTGGCCCATGATCTAGGTGGTCCGTTACATCTTTATTCTGGTAGGACTTAGCATGCATCCATACTTGAAAGTCTGGTTGCCATGGCAAACCCTCAGCACCCTGCATTCTTGTTCCGGTGGGGGGGGGGGGCACATTCTAACTATATAGATTCCTTGATTGCTATTGATCAGGGCATCTAAGTAGTTTAAACACCAGAATTGGAGGTCCTTCAGACTCTGGCAGCGAGATCCAGGTCCCTGTATTAATGGAGCAGCCAGTGCTTCTGTGCCTGCTACTTTGCAGTGCTGTACTGTCACACTGAGCGATAACAGTGCTATACTGTGCTGTGTGTACACAGATTAGGAAAGAATTAAAGGATTTGGTCACACTGAGCATACCCACAGTGAATGAACTGGTGCACACTCAGTCAGCTAAGGCTAGGTTCACACCTGCGCCTGCTCTCTGCCTGGGGATTCCGTTCTGCATTCTACTTTAAAAATGCAGAGAGAGTTCTGCAAGCAGCGCTTTTCTCTCTGCATTTTTTTTTTTTTTTGTCCTTTTCGGGCGAAATGTCTATGGGGTCCACGAGTTTCCGCGGGTAACCACTTTTTTGAAGCAGATTAAGTTTCCGTTCAGGGGGTCCCCAAGCGGGGACCCTGAACGGAAACCCGAATGCATGTGTGAAGCTAGCGTCACCTGCTGCTGTCTAAAGTAGCAGCATAGTCGATGAGTTGTGTGGTGTGTGGTTTTTTTTTTTTTTTGTTTTTTTTTATAAAGATGTCATCAATGTGCTGCCAAGAACATCCACAGAGCAATGTGATCTACTGTGGGGGTTTTCTAAAGTTTAAAGGCTGCCTACTCTTCATTGACTTTTACAGGACAATAAGGATATGGACAACTATAGAATAATTGCATATTTGAAATATGAGTTTAGAACTCAAAGGCATATTTATTGCCCTGAAATACAGTATTTTGGGAAATTGGGCACATGCATAAGTATTGGTTGGCGGTTTTATAATGATATTGGGTATGGTGTGGAGAATTGATCTTTGATGTTGTAAAATGATAATGCTTTGCACATTGCAGATGGGGGTAAAGAAGTCCTCTCCATGCACCAAGTCCTGCTGTACTTGCTAAGGAGTAACAAGGCTTTAGTGCCAGAAGAAGAGATCGCAAACATGCTCCAGTGGGAGGAGCTTGAATGGCAGAAATATGCAGAGGAATGTAAAGGAATGATTGTGACCAACCCAGAAATGGTAAGTGCTAATCTCTATCCATATGTGCATGTTCCACTCATTTCTCTTTGTAAATTCAGTTTTTAGCCTCATTTTGTTGTTTTAGTTTAGCTTTACTCAATCAATTGTTCTCATACCCTATGGTCAGGCTTAACCGATACAGCTGAGCAATGTTTGTTAATATAAAATTGATTATGGCATACTCCACTGAAAATGTAATAATTCATGTTTGACTGGCATTACATGTAAGCTGCCATTCACAATAACTCCTACTCACAGGGGTCCAAGAAGCTCAGATCTTAAGAATTGTTTGATTAAGTCCTTGCACAGGAGAGATACAGAAGCTGTCCTGTAGCTGCAAATCTGACATGGAGGAAATAAGGCTGTCATAATAATAATAATAATAATAATAATAATAATAATACATTTTATTCATATAGCACCAACATATTCCTCAGCACTTTACTTAATTTATTATGACTCTCCGAGGTGAAAGCACAAACAAGAATTGAAGTTTGTTTTCCAGCCCCTAAAATCTACAGCTCTACAAGTTCAACATTATTTAAAAAAATAAAATAAACAAAAAAAAACTGCAACACATGAAGTTGTTTCCCTGTGACTGCAAGATGTGCTATTCTGCCCGTTGTGAAGGAAGAGCAGTCATGACTTCTAACCCATGCTAATCCACAAAACAGGCGAAGTTGAGCTGTTCATTTAATCACTCCGATTGAACTGAACGCAACCTATAGGTCCACTGCCACTTTTTTTTTTTTTTTTTTTCTAAGGATCTGATTGTCCCAGTTGCCTCCTTTTTAGGTGGCTGCGCCCGCTCAATCACCTGAAATTTCTGACAGGATGTGTTGCCATGGGGACAGTTTGACAACCCGTCCAGGAGATCAGGGTCACGTGTCAGGATCCACCAATACTGGCTTAGAATCTCAAGGACCTGGCTGTATCTGGCATGAATTTTTTTTTTCCATTTTAATTTGTGTGCAAAAAAAACGGATGAATGTCTTAAACACACAGCAACGAGTTATATTTTAACTGTGGGTACAAACAATAATCCCTTTTTTTAACAATAACACTTCTTTTTGTGATAAATTGTGATCTGATAGATTGATAATTTGAAACTGCCGATTCCCCAAAGCTATAGGTCCCTTCAACCCCTCAACAGATACAGTAAGATGGGGAGATTGCTGGTTAAAAATATGCAAATGAGCTCTTTGGTGTAATGAGGGTATTGCCATCGCTCCAAATACATACGCATCAATGCTTCGATTCGGTCATCAATTCAACTGTTTGTTGCAAATAATGTGTGGTTACTCAGAAATCCAGCTGTTTAAATCTCTGCTGAGTGTCATGTGGTGGTGGTAGATGTGATAGGTGGGCATGGCCTATTTAATTTCCGTTATTTGTAAACCAAAAGCCCCCTTCTTGATGCATCAAAGTACGTCAAGCGTTGGGCAGCCTATTGTCAACACAGCATGAGTACCCCTAAAAACCTTTCATGATCTCTCTGTAGTCCACATACCACAAGTTCTGAACGTAGGCTGGAGCTTTTAGGATTATGTGTATGCTATGATTGTATAGTGTGTCATGTTGTACATGTACTTGATTTTGTGCCTTTTAAGCTTTCTTTTGCAGTACTATTATTTCACATTAAATGAGCTAGCAGGTCTTATTTTCTATGCCTAAAGTGTCGATGAATATAATGTTTGTCTATGCAGTTCATTAAAATTATTCTCCGAAAATGATCACACTATAAGCCCCATAGTTTGGCCCTTGCTCCTGTCCCCTAGGACAACATTGATGTTTCTACACATTCATTGTATTCCAGCTGACATTGAAGAAGGAGCTGTGAAATCTCAAGAACGACTTCCTAGGGCTCTTTACGCCAGCTAAAGAGCGGTTTTGACAGGCCTTCAACCCCTGCAGTTCCATATGAATGATATGTTAACACCGGTAAAGTTATGATTTTCCCTGCTGTAGTTAACTGCTTCATTATTATTTTAATTTGCAGAAACCAAGCTCTGTAAGAATTGATCAGCTTGACCGGGAGCAGTTTAATCCAGACGTAATTACCTTCCCTATTATTGTCCATTTTGGTATAAGACCTGCCCAGCTCAGCTATGCTGGAGACCCACAGTAAGTTCTTGTTGTTAAACACATTGCTGGTTATATGTGTGGTCATTATTGGCTTTTATTACATAGACTTTAAATATGAATAGACCCATGGAATAAATGTGTATGTATGAGTCTGAAATATACAGTAACTACCAGTATATTGACATTTTCAAACATTATGCTAGTAGAAATATACACAGAGGGCCTGATTTATCAAAGGGTCTAGCAAAAAGGGACTTCCTGCCTGTAGTAACCAACCAGAGCTCAACTTTCATTTTTAAACTTCTTCCCTATGATGTGGATAGGGCAGAAGTGTATGATAAGTTGAGCTGGGACTGTTGGGGCCACAAGAACAGGGGAAATTGGGAGTAAAGTGGCAATCGCTTTTCTCTTGCTTTCTTTTCCGTAGTCCCTTACGGATGTATGGAGACTTCCCACTCCATTGGAACATCAAGCTGCTGCATACATGTTTATATGGGAAACCAGACCCATTTATTTTATTTTATTTATTTTTTATGCTAGACTCTATTAAAATTTATGATATGTATTTTGGTGAGAATACTCCTACAATCTATAATTTTGCATTCACTTTACTATAGAGGAAACAGGGGTTAGGTGTATGAAGTAAATGGATTTTCTCACTTAATATTAATAAAATTCTATCACAGAAATTATTGATTTACTTCTCACCTAGGATGTAGTTGATATACACATACAAGCTGATCAATATGGATTATCCCTTTTGATTTTGGTATGTACAGTAAATCTTTACGGATTCATGCTTTTAAGTGTTTCCCAGAAGAACCAGTCTAGCTGCTGTATTAAGTGAGATTATATCCATCTTGTGTTTGATTGAATTTTATTGTGATGTGGCTTTTGTGGTTTGGCTTAACAGTTAACAATAGAACTAACCTGAAGAGATGAAATATTATGCAGAATATGTGGTAAACTCACATAAAACAGCACCACATACAACACCACAAACAGCACCACATTATAACATCCTTAAACCGTACTGCTGGCACTGACTTTATAGCTCTAAAGGAAACTCTGTAGCTGAAAACTGAGAAGAATGGAAAGGTATAGGAGTTTATATGCTTTAGATGCTTTCTGCAGTTTTATTGTCTGTAAAGCGATTATGTGGAGGATTCCTATTGTGTGTGTGACACACAAAGGTAGAGTTTTTTTTTTCATTTGTTGGAGAGCTGCTCCCAACCCAATATATATATTTTTTTCCCTGCTTTTAAATGGACAATGAATAGAAAGGTTGCTGCACTTGTGCTCATCTCTCTATTTATTTCTATAGGGCTTACAGAAATGGCATGACAAATTGAGAATAACCCTTTAATTGCCATCTTTAAAGAGCTTCTCCATCTGTATTTTATTTTTTCAATAATATTGTTAATATGGAACCATGAGACAAAACTTAGAACTTAAAACAGGATTTTTGAAAGGGTTTTTTTTTTTTTTTTCCCAAGTGCATTGTTTACCACTTCATTATTTATGTAAGGCCCCTTGCACACTACCAGGTACGGGCCTCCGGTTGTTTTTGCATGGCACACAGAATAGGACCTGTCCTGAGTTTTGTCGGCCTGGACTGTAGTGAATGGTGTGCATGGGCTAACAGAAATAAATGGGCGGCGATCGGTAAAAGATGTTAGCGCCTGTGGCATCTGCGCACTTTAGATGCCGTGGTCATGTTTAACCACGGCATCTAAAGTGTTAGCAGCTGTGATTGACATTGACACCGATCACAGCTGTTAGCTGAGGGTGCTGGCTGTATTACACAGTCAGCATCCAGCATGTATGGAGAGAGCTCAGCTCCTGAGCCCTCTCCATACATCCCCATGCGACCAAGAAAGTACTATTACATCCTGGGTCGTTAAGGGGTTAAAATAAGATTAAGACCCCATGCATGCAGCACCAGTGAATCCTGAGTTCTCACTGGTTGAAGTGTGGCTGCATATACTTGCAGCTCTCATTTCATCCAGTGTGCAGTAGAACACATACACCTGACAGTGTGCAAGGAGAGGTGAATGATTTCTTATACTGTTGTCCCTGTGAGTTCAGATAACCCCAGGGGAGCGGGTACCATGGACTTTTGTCAATCGGAGGGCATACCTTCAATTAGGCCCCTTGGGTGCTGCAGTCAGCAGTGGACATTAGTATTTAAGTGGCTTTTCAGAAAAAAGTAATGCAAAAATTTAAAAAACACTATTGCTATCACCACATCGGTAACAACCCATAAAATAAAATTGGTACATTTTGTTTTACATAATAAATGAAATAGACCTTAAAATTCAGATGCCAGAATTGATGATTTCTGTTTATTACCTCTCAAAAAAGAAAATAATAAAAACTGATTAAAAAGTCATATGTACCAAGGTCTTGTCAAGCTGCATAGAAATAAAAGTTATGAATGCAAAGAAATAAAATGTTATTGGATTAATCTTAAAATGTGTTAGATCGCTAAAGGGTTAAAGTGTACATAAGGCACCAGAGTTATGTGCCAGCTATATTTACTTAAGCGTAGGGCTCGGCGATTATGGCCTGAATTAAAACCAATTAGTTGAACATTTTACCTCAGTTATGATTAATGAACAATTTTTTTTTTTTTAGGACACGCCCCTTTTTATATGACACGCTAACTATATGCCACATCATGCCATTGAATTTTGGTTATTCACACATTAGCAATCCTGATTGGATAGTGTAGATGGGTACAGTTACTGACATCCTTTAGCAATGGCAGTGTGAGACAGGATAGCATAGATACAAAATAATTGAAATCTATATAGGAAAGTTTACAACGATTAATTGAGCTGACTTTCAATTTGTTGTTTTTCGATTAATTTCCTAGCCCTACTCGAGCCATAAATTCAAAATCTGTAATAAAAAAGTGACACTTTCGTTAGGGTTTTTGCAATTTTTATGTGAATATTGTTCATGTGACTTGTGAACTAAGTAAACTGAATGAACTTTTGAACCAATATGAATGCTAGGACTATGAATCATGAAACTCTAGTTCAATCACGCTCGGCAATGAAATGCAGTTCAGCAACTCCTAGCATATTTAGCACTGAGGCCGAAAGCCTGGACCTCTAGACTAAGAAGATAGGGAATTTCACTAGAACAGGAAAGTTGCATGAAGCTACTCACACATGTAGGCTGTGTCTAGGCAGTGTAAGTTCAGTGTTTTTTTTTACATTTTTTTTTTTTTTTTGCTGGGCTGTGTTGTATTTTTTTTTTTCTGCTGTTCTGTTCTTTTCTTTCATTAGGAGCTAAAAAAATCAAGGTGTAGTGTGCCAGTGAGACACTGCCTGGTGGATCAGCTCTTTCATATCACCCAAATTCCCTCTGCTTGCTTTGTAGTTTCCAGATGATATAGTCTTTGCCAGGAATGTGAGCAATGTGAATCTTTGCCAGGAAGATCAGTTCAGTTTGAAATAATCATTTGTGAACTACTCATCACTAATCCACACCAGCAAACTGCCAATACTGCTTTTATAGAGTTGGTTGCACTTGCTTATCATTAATTTTATCAAGGGCAATTGAATAGCAGCTACCACATTAGATGCTACTTACCCTCATAACCCTCATACCCTGTTGTAGTAATAAGGGTGTCCTTTATTTTTCACACACTGCTTCTGCATTTTGGTCTAGTTTTGTTAAATATTGAAACAGTGAAATTTCTCATGTGTTGTTACTTCTGAGGTTGTATTTACCTTAATTTTCAGACCTTCTTAGGACCATATCCTCTTTTTTTTTTTTTTTTTTTTAATGTCCTGATACGACCACAATTGAATTCAAAGAGGGTGTGCGTTGTATTTTTCATGATTGGGAGTCCAAATGCTATATAATTCCTGAGCTTCATCTTCCCTGCTTCCCTTTACCCAGCTAGGGAATTACTTGATAAATTGTATCTTGCCTACAGACATATCTAGTGTATGCTCACTTTTTTATAGGTATTTATACAGCTACCATTGAACGCAATAGTTTATATGCTGTGAGCCTCACTTAGTGGTAGTAAAAAGTGATTTATAATGTACTGTAACTTGACCAGTCATGAATAGTGCTATACCCTCTTAGCTGTTCATGTGATACAGAGTCAACAGGTGAACATTAAAGATTGCAGTTATCAGATTTACTCTGACTCTAACTTTGGTTAAAAAAAAAAGTAATAACCAGAAACATCACCTCTGTGTACTATTTTGTGTGTGTATACTTAAACACATATATATATTTTTATTTACCATACTGTCTCCCAATGTTTATCAAGAACCATTTGAGCGTAGAAGCAGCTGCTGGTCATTATTATGAGCTTTTTAACATTTTAGTAATGAGAATGTGAAGGTCATTTCCTAAATGTAATTGAATGTATTTTGCGAGTGTCACTGCCCAATTATGGAAATCCAATATCTGAGTCAAGTTGTCCTATAAAATTGTTGTGTCCAGACTCATGTCCTTGTTACCTCAGTGTTAGAATTAGCCCCACACCCCTCCCTACAGGAGTGAGACCCTTTTATTCCGCAGCTCATGATCTAGAACGCAAAGAAAACATTGCAATTTATACTGATTACATACATTGAACTCCTGTTTACATAGATTTGTCACTGTCTTGGTTTCAATAAAGTGTTTAATGAAGATTCATGTTCTAGTACTAATTGTTTATTGAAAACTTAGAAAGACAAGAGCTTAATTATCCATGGCTAGTTACCAGCGGGGGTTGAGCTGCACCACAGAAGCGGGTTACACCACTATGATATATGCACACTATTATTCAGCAAAATCAAGACAAATAGCATCCCTGGATAAGAGTGCCCCCGTGGCAGGAAGAATTCCATGTAATATATTATTATATATATATATATATATATATATATATATATATATATACAGTACAGACCAAAAGTTTGGACATACCTTCTCATTCCAAGAGTTTTCTGTATTTTCATGACTATAAAAATTGTAGATTCACACTGATGGCATCAAAACTATGAATTAACACATGTGGAATTATATACTTAACAAAAAAGTGTGAAACAACTGAAAATATGTCTTATATTCTAGGTTCTTCAAAGTAGCCACCTTTTGCTTTGATTACTGCTTTGCACACTCTTGGCATTCTCTTGATGAGCTTCAAGAGGTAGTCACCTGAAATGGTCTTCCAAGAGTCTTGAAGGCGTTCCCAGAGATGCTTAGCACTTGTTGGCCCTTTTGCCTTCACTCTGCGGTCCAGCTTACCCCAAACCATCGCGATTGGGTTCAGGTCTGGTGACTGTGGAGGCCAGGTCATCTGGCGTAGCACCCCATCACTCTCCTTCTTGGTCAAATAGCCCTTACACAGTCTGGAGGTGTGTTTGGGGTCATTGTCTTGTTGAAAAATAAATGATGGTCCAACTAAACGCAAACCGGATGGAATAGCATGCCGCTGCAAGATGCTGTGGTAACCATGCTGGTTCAGTATTCCTTCAATTTTGAACAAATCCCCAACAGTGTCACCAGCAAAGCACCCCCACACCATCACACCTCCTCCTCCATGCTTCACGGTGGGAACCAGGCATGTAGAGTCCATTTGTTCACCTTTTCTGCGTCGCACAAAGACACGGTTGGAACCAAAGATCTCAAATTTGGACTCATCAGACCAAAGCACAGATTTCCACAGGTCTAATGTCCATTCCTTGTGTTCTTTAGCCCAAACAAGTCTCTTGTGCTTGTTGCCTGTCCTTAGCAGTGGTTTCCTAGCAGCTATTTTACCATGAAGGCCTGCTGCACACAGTCTCCTCTTAACAGTTGTTGTAGAGATGTGTCTGCTGCTAGAACTCTGTGTGGCATTGACCTGGTCTCTAATCTGAGCTGCTGTTAACCTGCGATTTCTGAGGCTGGTGACTCGGATGAACTTATCCTCCGCAGCAGAGGTGACTCTTGGTCTTCCTTTCCTGGGGCGGTCCTCATGTGAGCCAGTTTCTTTGTAGCGCTTGATGGTTTTGGCCACTGCACTTGGGGACACTTTCAAAGTTTTCCCAATTTTTCGGACTGACTGACCTTCATTTCTTAAAGTAATGATGGCCACTCGTTTTTCTTTACTTAGCTGCTTTTTTCTTGCCATAATACAAATTCTAACACTCCATTCAGTAGGACTATCAGCTGTGTATCCACCTGACTTCTGAACAACACAACTGATGGTCCCAACCCCATTTATAAGGCAAGAAATCCCACTTATTACACCTGACAGGGCACACCTGTGAAGTGAAAGCCATTTCAGGTGACTACCTCTTGAAGCTCATCAAGAGAATGCCAAGAGTGTGCAAAGCAGTAATGAAAGCAAAAGGTGGCTACTTTGAAGAACCTAGAATATAAGACATATTTTCAGTTGTTTCACACTTTTTTTGTTAAGTATATAATTCCACATGTGTTAATTCATAGTTTTGATGCCTTCAGTGTGAATCTACAGTTTTTATAGTCATGAAAATACAGAAAACTCTTGGAATGAGAAGGTGTGTCCAAACTTTTGGTCTGTACTGTATATTATTATATATATTATTATATATGTATGTATATGTAGTTATTGCTCATCTCTGATGCGTTTCGCGATGTTACTGTTCCTTGATACTGATAAGGATTAGTGGAATTGCTTGTTTGGCTTTTATAACACTGTCAGTTTAGGCTACTCGTTGTTACTACTTAGCCTACGCAGCCTGGCGATTAACTCTGTGAATATACATGTGTAATCCTACAGATTTACACATACTGCAACCTGGCAGGACAGCTGGCATAATTTGGGTTACTAGAAATCACAAATATTTGGATACTGGAATATCTTGTTCCCACGTGTTGTTTGAGAGAAGTAATATTTCAGCAGCTGCACAAGACCTATGGACTTGTGCCTAGCATGTGATTAATTTTAATATTTCCAGTATTATATTGCTGAAAGCCAGATCTAACTTCAGCTAGAACAGAGAGCCACATTGAAATTGAAATTCTTCACCGATTTTCATGCAGAACCAATGCACCATTATAAATGGCTGTCAGCAGGTCCTAAGGGGACTGCAAAAATGTGGCTCATTTTCCTTCCCATTCTGTGTATAGAGCGCACAGCTTTTTTTCCTTGCATTCTTGTCTTTTTAATGGTAACAGAAATAAAAAAAAAAAAAAAAAAAAAAAAAAGTAAAACACTATAAAAGTATAGTAAACAGATTTGTTATCACTGTGACCCCACAGTCCTTAGATGAAAGGGCCTCCACTCTGGTTGAGAGGGTCTTGTAGCAAGGTCTCGTTTCAAGTGAATGTGGCCATGCTGTGTTTCCCATCACAGTTGGATGGCTGGGAGCAAGAAAACCTTGAAACGGATGCAGTGCTGAATCTGGATTCATTCTCAGGATCCATTAGGGTCCCATAGGTTGAACAGAGTCCTGATCATAAA
This sequence comes from Leptodactylus fallax, assembly GCA_947044405.1. NCBI lineage: Eukaryota > Metazoa > Chordata > Amphibia > Anura > Leptodactylidae > Leptodactylus > Leptodactylus fallax. Next base: position 900,609 of record CAMRHE010000050.1, read on the forward strand.
GTGATGGCATCACTTTATAAGATGGGAATATACATCATATGGTTGTAAGTAAAAATTATTTTGATACCTATAAAAGCATAAGAATTTATACAATAATTTATTTATTTTTCTGTAGTAGTAGGCTAAATTTCCTTATAGTATGATTTAAATATGTAGGGTCCAAAACTAAAAGATGATTTGGCTCCTTGAGTGGTTTAATAGCTATTTTATCTTGGGATTTAAAAGTTTGTTTTTTTCCCCCCAGAAACAGCCCCACAAGTGTTTGTGGATTGTATGTGGTACTGCAGCTCATCCCCAAACACTTCAATTGAACCAAGTTGTAATCCTAGACCTATTGGCAGATATGGTGCTTTTTCTGGTAAAAAGCAATGATACTTTTGTTATTTTGGGACAACCCTTCTATGGAAGTTTTAATGGATTACATGCACAGATCTAGCATTACTATGTTTGATTTCCCCAGTAAATACCATGCACTACAGTTCTTTTAAGTATGGAAGGGTCCTATGTCACTACTGGTTCATAAATACAATGATTTATAGCTACAGTGAAGACTGACGCAGGCAGAGAAGCGGAAGGAAGGAAGGTGTGTGTAGAATTTTGCTCTGGAAAGCTACCTTTTACTATATAGTTTTGGAATGGCAGAATGAAAATAACCCCAAAACTACTGTATAGAAAACTTCCCAAGTTGGTGAGTGAGGGTTATTACCAGGTAAATTTATGGGTTGGGGGGGGGGGGGGTGTGCTCAATAGCTAGTCTTCACGACAATAAAAGCATTTTCTCTTTTCAAATGAATTTCCTGTTTTACCCGTAAACGTTTATAGCGAGAACCCTTCAAAGTGACTTCAGCGAAGGGACACTGGTTATTTATCTCCATTTTTACGTTGTGCTAAAAGGAGCTCAAATCACATAATGTTTGCTGAAACTTTAGAAAAGTGCATGAAGAAAAATAGCTTGTCTCCAGAGGAAGTGAGACTACGACAGGGTGTCATTTACTTTGATGGGAATAATAAAGTTACAGGTATACAGAACACATTCTACTTAGATTTAAATGGACAGCACTTTTACAAAGGTAGAATCCGTGATGGCTGCTTTTCTGTGAAATGTTTCATCTGACTACTAAGTGGGGTGAACTGAGGTCAGCCGTGGGAGAATGGTGACGTAAGATGGATAACTGTTTGAAAGCTTCACCATTGTCTAATCAATGGCCTTCAACGGAATATAAGGTTTATGACTTGTAGAAACACCCTTGCTGGGAGCACATTTTAGAAAGTTGTCGTCTTTGACCATGTATTCACCTTTCCGCAGGTACCAGAAGCTATGGAAAAGCTATGTAAAACTGCGCCATCTACTGGCTAATAGCCCAAAAGTCAAACAAGCTGATAAGCAGAAATTGGTCCAGAGGGAGGTAAGTTTTATTTTTACCCACAGAGAACAATTAATGAGGCAAAGTTTAGTCTCCGTTCAGCATGATATCCAGTGCTGTCACTTAAAACCCTGAGGAATACTTTGCAACTTACTCAGTTCAGTTTTCTAGTGAAAAAAAATATTGAAAAGAATACTATTTTGCCTTTCAAATGACTCTTTGTTTTCAGTATTCTGCACAGACCTCTTTCTGTTCCCGAAAGTTTCTGTTCTTGATCAGAATAGTTTGGTGGTAATGTGATAAGAAAAAATAGATTTTTGTTATGTGCATATAGTTCTTATTTAGTCCTGGGTGTTCATTTTTAGTCTAAGATCTAAAATGTGCTGCCTGTGCTCTGTAAACTAAACATTAAGGGGGAAAATAAATCCCACTTGATAGTTCTTCCCACAAAGCCCTTAGACATTTGACTCCTCAAAAAAGTGTGTGTATAGATAGATAGATAGATAGATAGATAGATAGACATTCACTGTTGTGTGCTATTATGTGAATTGCTGTGGTCACCAGTGATCCATGTATATATTATCTCCTTTACGTGTGGCACACAAGGTCAGGGCATCCTGACAGATCACTTGTCTTCTGTGCTATGATTCTAAGCAGATATTCTACAATAGAAATGCATTGATGTGGCCTCTGATGGTCCCTACTTTGCTGTTAATGTTGTTTTCATGTGTAGGCTACTTTGAAGCAAAGGTGCTAAATTGTTGGATCACGTTATGCTCTGTTCACACTTTTGTCAAGATTTCCATTTTGTGTTCTGTCATAGATTTTCGATCTGTGATATGATGGACACCAGTGGCTCCTGATGGAACCAACAACTTATAATGGGATCTGTTGGTTTGCACAGTAGCGTTCTTCATCTTGACAGGAAGTATAGTGCTACATGCCTGTTCCCATCAAATATGACAATCTCCTGATAGAGGTTACTAATGTATGTGTGAACAGAGCCTAAGGTATCGCCTGTTTTTTCAGTCCCAGAATAATAAATTAGGGTAGTTGTGTTTTAATATGATGCATTATTATTCCTTTTTAACATGTAGTCTTTTGCCTTTCAGACCAGAATATTGTATTGTGTGTCCTGATTTGTGCACAATGCATGCTTTGCCAGCAGGACCATTGGGTCCCTAGTAATCCATTTGTCTGTCATTTCACACAGTGAACGTGCAGCCACTAATTTAGTAACGGAGTCATGCTCATAGATGTTTCTAAACCCTGTTCATATGTTCTCTGTAATAACCTAATAATCTAGTTCACCATGGTCAGACTGTTTTCAGTGTTAGCTTTATGGTCTGCTTAATCCATGTTTACATGACGCCTGATTATTACTTGCTGTTCTACTTTGCTGAAGTTTTCACTGTCACAACACTGAGCAGGCAACCATATATCTAAATAGGATTTCTTTTCTACAATGATGTATCTATGGCACCTTCCTAGTATCGTGTTTTTGAGACAGATTTATTTGATGTGATTTCTTCCACCTATAGACTGTTGTGATTCTTATTGTCAGAGTTTTCACAACCTAACAATTTTCCTTTCATCTAACTAGGAAGCTCTTCAGAAGATCAGACAGAAGAACACAATGAGGCGTGAAGTGACAGTAGAACTGAGTAGCCAGGGTTTTTGGAAAACTGGCATTCGCTCAGATGTCTGCCAGGTAATTAATATTAATAAGTCGAGGCTTCTTGGCTGGACTTCTCTTGATTTTTTTTTTTTTTTTTTTTTTTCCCCCTTTGCAGCACATGTATTCTGGTAAGCAGCATAGCCTTGTTTAGCGTGTCATACTCCTGTCTAGTACATTACCACGGAGCAGCAGTGTTTAACAATCAGTGGCGAAGGCCACATGGCGCTTCAGTAAGAAAGACCCATTTCACACCTTTGTAGTTGCACAGTAATTTTGGAGCTCACACCAATCAGCTTTAATGGAAGCGACTAATTATTTAGATTTTACTCTGCATGCAAAGGCAATTTCACACCGTTCTTATCAAACAACACTAGATTGCGCTGAAAGCAAGCTTAGTGCTTTTTATTGTAGTCAGAGGCACCAACTGGAAAAAGGAAAGCATGAGGTGTATGGAAATGTAATGGCTTAAGAGAAACTTGAGCTTGGACCTGCACAGAAATTTCTTTGATTTGTAGTTTTTTTGCCACTTGAGCTATGATGATTATTTTAAAATGCAATGACATTTAGAAGGGTTTCAATGGTCTGATATCCACCAATTGGACTGCGTACTTTGAGACCCATCATACCTCATCTTACCTGAAAAGCTACACAAAATGTCAGCTTTGCCAGTGAGCAACTTATAGTAGGAAGAAAAAAGTTCAGGTAACATTGTATTGGCAATTTGGGAATCATCCAATGCTCTGTAAACTTACTGTGGACTTCTTTTATAGTCAAATGTCTCCTTTCATGGTATATGATCACTGAAAAAATAACTCCCATCATCCATGATAGAAAAGAGAAAACCATCCAGTTCACTCATAAGTAATAGGTTTGCTATCTCCCTAATGTCATAACCCCAGCCAGAACAGGTTGCTGTAGCTGCCGCCTTCATCTGTTTCCCTGGAATGCTGAAATTCCAACCCCTCTCTCTCCCACCCCCTCTTTTTTTTGTTTATGAAAGTTCTTGTCTTGTTCACATGTTTTGCAATGAATCTGATTTACCCTTTTATCTTTGCAAATATTATTAAAAATTATAACATCATGTTTTCTTTCACGTCTCTCTCAGCTTGACTTTTACACGGGTTGGAAGCTGGTATTATTTTGACAAAAAATATATAATTTTAAAAAAAGAAAACCTCAAGGCCCTTTGCAGACAACTGTGGCGTGGTTCAGTGTGCTACCTGGGTTTTTCCCGGATAGCACACTGACCCATTCATTTCTGTCAGCCCACGCACACGACCATGAATTACACGGTCCCCTGTGCAGGCGGACAGTTCGGGCCGCAAAACTCTGGACATGTCCTATATCTGTCTGGTTTTGTGACCCTGCTTACGGGGCTCCTATTCATTGAATGAATGGGGCCGCAGAAGCATGGGCGGCACACGGATGACATCCTTGTTCCGCCCGTACACCAGCTGTGCCATTCAATATCGGCCAGCGGCTAGCAGATGGACATCTGCAAGGGTCCTAAGCTAAGGCCCCACGTTGCGGAAACGTAATGTTTTTTGTTACAGATTTTGCTGCGTTTTTTTTTTTTTTTTTTAGCAAAATTCAAGAGTGGATTTAACAGAAGGTAAACATCTAAATGCTTTATTTATATTTTTCACTCTTTTTTTTTTTTTCAAGCCACTCCTGACTTTGGCTCAAAAAATGCAGCAAAATCTGCAACAAAAATGCTGCGCTTCAGCAACATTGGGGCCTTAGCCTTAAATTGATTTTACAGAATATAATATTGTGAGAGGTCACTCATATGCCACAACAGAATAAAAAGGACCACAGTGCTAGCAGGAGCACAGCGGGTCCTTCAATGCCATAATCAGGTGAATGCCACTCAGCTGCAACACCTGAGAGGAGTGAAGGGCCACAGGTTTATGGCACAGGATCTCACCTCTGTGGTTTTTTTTTTCTTTAAATCCTTTCCATTCACATTAGTAGTGCAGCATTTCAGTAAGGTTAGGTTCACACTAGCTTCTGTTCCCCATTCCAATTTAAAAATACGGAGAGAAAAGTCCTACAAGCAGGACTTCTCTCTTAGCATTTTTCTACCCTTTTCGGGCGGAAACCGATGGATCCCATTATAGTCTATGGGATCCACGGGTTTCCGAGGGTAACCGCTTTTTTAAATGGATTAGTTTTCTGTTCGGGGAGTCCCCAAGAGGACCCCCAAACGGAAACCCGAATGCATGTGTGAACCTAGTGTCAAAGAGACTTCTGTGCTGCTATTATTACAATAAAAATATTGATCAGTCTACATACACTCAATGGGAGTGGTGACTCTTCCTTAGCACAGTGGTCTCAGTCAAGGTAGCCATGCATTTGAAAGTCTAGTCTTGTATACAGAAATGACTAAAGAGAGATGTAGTAAACACTTCACTGGAAAAGTTGAGCTGAGGGCCCATAAACCCAGTCAAGCTGTTTTTAAACCCTATTGTTCTTAGCTGTATGTAAGGAATTGTCATAATGTAGAAGCATCCAGACATGTAATATCCACTTTGCCATACTTCGTTTCATAACTTGGAATAAACTTACACGTTTTATAAATGAATGTCCAAAAACCTCTTTGCTCTTCAAGAAATATCACAATGGATTCTATTAGCGACAGGAGAGATGTTAATAATGAGTTAGCACATATCTTATCCTACATGAATGACTCTAAAAGGAGAAATATAACATTTACTTGTGTGATTGGGATCTGAGGCTAGAAGATTAGTGGCATTTTTCTAGACTGAAAATGTTGAAGAGTCATTGGCTGGAATGAGTAAAAGGATATAAAATATTCAGATTAACTTTCAATGTTACTCCATGGATTTGGGAATTAATGGTCCCTCTATTTAACGGGACATTAAAGAGGATATATTGAATCACTACTGACTTTCTTCCTTAATGGTATTCTTATTATTGCAGTTAATACAGGATTTTACACAAGCTTTTCAATATACTGCAATGTAGGAGTAGCCTTGTCTGTATTAATGTGTCTTCGTAAGTATAGAAATTGGATGGTAAATAGAGAATCTGCAGATTTCTGCAGTAGAAGACCTTCAGCTGTTGAAAGTCCCGAGAAACCTAGACTGGATATTTTGTAGACTTAGAAACATGATACAAGGTAGATGGTGGGGGGGGGGGGGGAGACATCTCCCTAATCTTACCTCTGATTAGTTCTCAATACCTACTAAAACTACCTAGTAATGGCTAGTAATTTTTGAATGGGAAGCTTCCTTATGATAGCCACACACATTAGATGAATGTTAGTAAAAGCTGCAAATTTTGGGGACTGCCTAACCATGTAATATCTATTGGTGTACCCAGACTCAAGCCCAATGGCAGCCATTAAAGAAGAGAATTCAACATACCCAATCCTTTTTGTTCTCCAATAAGATAAGCCACCCCCAGAGGTATTTGGCAGCCATTCGCAACTGCCTGAGGTGGTTGGGAGGTAATGGCTGACAGAATAGGGAGCTGAGCAACCACAGCTCAGCTTTTAATTCCTAAACTACTCTGCAGAAAGCAAAGCCCGAATTAGTTTGTTTTCTGTCTTACGGTTAGACAATTTTGATACATGAGGCCCACTGTTTTGTGTTGTAAAATCCTAGTTGAAATATTATACTGTCCATTGTTTAATTCCCTTTCCCTAGTGAGACTTTAACTGAAACCTTGTTGCTGCTCCTCAGTAGTGCTAACCATTGAGATACCTTGCCAGTCATTATCATTTAGTCTGGGTTGGCACCTGTACATCTTGAATGTTTTAACTCCGATAAAATAACAGTCTTTAGTTGAGCGCTGTCAGGACACCGCAATATGCTGACCAGAAAACCAATGTTTTATTCAGCTGCATGAAATTCAATAGGAAATGCTGATCTGCAGAAGCGTGGTTCTTCATCAGATGAATTCCTCAGATGTGCCCAAGTAACAATTCTAAAGGGCCAGATAATTTCACTCCAATCATCCTTTTCAGGTTTCATTTCCGTCAAGCCTAATAATGTATCAGTCAGTCCTTACTTTCATTTTTTCAAAGCAGATTTGTGGCCAGATCAATATTTTATTCAATTGTTAGTCTTGTTTTTGGCCAGGTCATGAAATTCTGGCTGCCATGACTTTCTACAACTGTGATATAATTACATCCATGCCATCCCTCTAGGTCTAACAGGAGTTTTAATCCTGCTTCTTTCTCTAGTTTGGGAATGGTTTCAATGTTAAAATATATCACTGCATGCTTGGCCTCACTATCGTAAACACTTGGCCTCTCAAGTAACAGCCCTTTGCATCATTATGCATTGTCTACTTAGTTGCAACTTCTCATTGTATTTTATGGTTAAAGGCACGCATCGCTTATTTAAAAAATCCAATTTTTTTGTAAGTGGGAATAAAACGGCAAACTGGTACGTATCTTGTTATATATACAAGTTTCAGAGGCTTGTACTCTTCAAAAGCAATCAGATGTTCTCTGCATAAAAAACTTAGAATATCTCAGTCATAGGCCAAAATAATTGACTGGCATTCAAGAAATGCTATTGTTATACTGACGTTTTTTTTCAAATCTCTAATGGTTTAATAAGTTTTTCTCCTCTTTCAGCATGCGATGATGCTGCCAGTGCTGACCCATCACATTCGCTATCATAAGTGCCTCATGCATTTAGATAGACTAATTGGATATGTGTTTAAGGAGCGCTGTTTGTTGCAGGTGAGTAGATGCAATATCTTGGATTCCTGTTCATTCTTGTACAAGTCATGTTGTATATTTAAAGATGACAAATTGGTTGAGCAAGTGTATTGTGCTGTTTATTAACTATACCATGAAATAGTGTGTTTTTTTATTTTTGCCTGGTTTTATATACAAGAAAACAAGTTGATGTGATTTAGATTCTATGTAGTCTATATATACCGGTTATCGATTAGTCCACAAAATCTCTCTTAATTGGTTAGGTATGGTGATGGGTGGGGGTAGAGGGGAAAGGAAGATCATCTGGAAAGGCAATGATACAGTAATGTACACAATACAGTGCATGTAATATTGTACTGTGCACAGTAATATTGGATCTTACTATTTTGTTTTTCTTTTCGCTTTTAACTTCAAATAAATGGGAATCCACTAAACCAGGTAGAACAGACGTATACACCGCATTCCAAATTATTATGCAAATTATATTTTTCTATGATTTTCCTAAATGGTGGATGCGAATGACAGTTAGTAGAACGTTGAAATCTTCAACTGTTAGAGTATAAATCAAATTTTATTGCACAAACCTCACAATAACGTTTTTTTCGCAAATAAAAAAAAAATCTAAATCCACTGTTCCAAATTATGATGCACAACAGTTGTAAAGAATTGAAAATGGTCATTGAATGTTGAATTTTCAGCATTAAGTCACATTTACTGAAACCTAAAAGCTTTTGCAATCAAAAACATCTTAACAGGCCACATCACATGTTAACGTAGGACCCCATCTTTGATATCACCTTCATAATTCTTACATCCATTGAACTTGTGAGTTTTTGGATAGTTTCTGCTTGAATTCCTTTGCAAGATGTCAGAATAGCCTCCCAGTGATTGCTGTTTTAATGTGAACTGCCTCTCGCCCTCATAGATATTTTGCTCAGGAATACTACAAAGTTCTCAGTAGTGTTGAGATCTGGAGAGGATGGTGGCCACACCATGAGTTTCTCTCCTTTTATGCCCATAGTAGCCAATGACTCAGAGGTATTCCTTGCTGCATGAGATGGTGCATTGTCATGCATGAATTTGATGATTTTGCTATGGAAGACATAGTTCTTCTTCATGTAAGCCGTGACAGGGGTGGGCTCCCCAGAATACAGCGAAGTCAGACGAGAAGGACAACCCAATATCAGTCCAGCTAAATACATATTTACTAAGACCACGGTAAAAGAACCACATCGAATTTCACACACTCGACTAGATAGCCGAGACCCCTGTGCTGCATAACCTGGTAGGCTCTATATGTCCAAACTACCTCACTATATTTTGCCTACCGACGGGCCCGTTTAGGACGGCCGCCCCAATTACCTATTAATACCACTGATAAAGTGGTACCGGTGATGCAGCACGGGGGCTAACAAACTTATAGAAACCTCTAAACCCAGACCTCCGTAGTCACTCCTAGTGAATATCAGTATCCAGTCCTGAGCAAGTGGGAACAGGCAATTTGATGGACTTGGTAATATTTCAGAAATGCACAGGATCCTCTGAGGTTAGGTTGCAACAGGAAATGGTGAAGAATCCAGAGTCCTTAATAATGCAAATAATAATTAACGGAAGACGCTGTATTTAACTAGCAACAGGTTGAACTGAATGTCCATAGAAGGTGCTAACACCCTAATCCTACACTTTGGCGCCTATTGTTGCAAGCACGTTGTAGACCACCGCTGCGCGGCGGACCTGAGCTCAGGCTTACTGATCCGGGTTGTGGATCTTTCCGGCTGAAATAGCTGCTGTTGATGCGGGGTCTCCTCCACTGCAAGCGGCACTGCCTCTGGACTGTCATACGTTTATTCACAGGTCCCAATGTGGCTTCTCACGAGGCCCGGCTTTCGTCGCTCCCCAGCGGCGTTCTCCTGCGCAATCTTCTCCCATCTAGGGTGAGGCGTGTAGAAGAGGCCGTCTCTGTGCACCCAGCGCTATTCTCGGTTCCAGCAGAAAGTTCCCCAGCACGGATGGCGACAGATCTTATCCCAGCATCTCTGTCTTTCACCGATCCTTGGAGACTAACAAACTAAAATGGCCACATCAGAGCACTTCCTCCTACTAACAAAATCTGTGGAGGAACAGTAGGGGGGAACAATTCCATCTTGTGACCAAAGGGCAATACTGCGGGCATTAGTCCATGCAATATAATGTAATCAGCATACAATGTGCAACTATATACAACTGTACAGCTCATCACAAATTCCAGAGTACTCATTCAGAATATATAGGTTGTCAAACATGGGCAAGTGTGGTGTATTTGCCTGCCTCTCACATTCATGTACCATGGAAGAAAGTGGTTAGACAGAATTTCTGTATACTTTGAACAGGTCAATTTCACACCTTCAGGGACCCTAAAGGGGCCTACCGGCTCTCTCCCAATGATTCTGACCCAAAACATGACTCCACCACCTCCTTGCTGATGTCGTAGGCTTGGCCATCCACCAACTATCTACTACTCCAATCCATCTGGACCATCCAGGGTTGCACGGCACTCATCAATAAACAAGACTTTCAAAATTATTCTTCATGTACTGTATGTCTGGGCCCACTGCAACTGTTTCTGCTAGGTTTATGCACAACTGCAATCCTATGGAGGATGCTATACCTTGAGGTTCATGGGACTCCTGAGGCACCAGCAGCTTCAAATACCTGTTTGCTGCTTTGTAATGGTATTTTAGCAGCTGCTCTCTTAATCCGATGGATTTGTCTGTCAGAAACCTTCCTCATTATGCCTTTATCTGCACAAACCAATCTGTGCTCTGAATCAGCCACAAATCTATTCACAATACAATAATCTTGCATAAGTTATCGTGAAATATCTTATGCTTTCATACCTTTTCCACTTGCATTGCACTTTTCGGCGGCAGAGAGATCCTTTTTCTATTCCATATTTCTTGAAATCTGTGGCCTGCTTAAGTAGGTTTCCTTTAATTGAGCTCACCTGGCAAACTAATTATCACAGGTGTTTGAGATTGATTTCAGTGATCCAAAGAGCCCTGAGACACAATACCATACATGAGTTTAATTGAAAAACAAAAAGTTAAATCTTATTGACCCGATTTGCATAATAATTTGGAACACTGTATAACCTCCAGTTTATTTCCATTTTGGTGCATGCAACCCTTTTTACCCTATCAAGCCAAATTACATGTCTGAGATACCGTAACTTTCTTATTCAAATGTCATGGCAACAACCTGATTTCACTTGTATTATGTAATAGTATAATTCTGTTTGTATGGTTGGTTGTTTGTGGGGGGGGGGGGGGGGGGGGTGTGTGTGTGTGTGTGTGTGTGTGTGTGTGTGTGTGTGTGTGTTTTTTTTTTTTTTTTGGTTTTTTTTTTTTTGGTTTTTTTTTAATCTTGAGATTTTCTATTTATCTTTAAGTCAGAAGCCAGTGAAGTGGTAGGTGGACACATGCACACGTGGACAAAATTGTTGGTACCCCTCGTTTAATTAAAGAAAAACACACAATGGTCACAAAAATAACTTGAATCTGACAAAAGTAATATATAAAAATTCTATGAAAAATGAACAAATGAAAGTCAGACATTGCTTTTCAACCATGCTTCAACAGAATTTTTGAAAAAAGAAAACTCATGAAACAGGCCTGGGCAGAAATCATGGTACCCCTGAAAATAATATGAGTAAAGGGAAATGTTAAATCAATGTTTGTCCACTAATTAGCATCACAGGTGCCTACAATTTTGTAATCAGTCAGTAGGCCTGTATATAGGGCTACAGATACTCACTGTGCTGTTTGGTGTACCACACTGAACATGGACCAGAGGAAGCGAAGGAAAGAGTTGTCTCAGGAGCTTAGAAAGAAAATTAGACAAGCATGTTAAAGGTAAAGGTTATAAGACCATCTCCAAGCAGCTTGATGTTCCTGTGACTACAGTTGCACATATTATTGAGAAATTTAAGATCTATGGGACTGTAGCCAACCTCCCTGGACATGGCCGCAGGAAGAAAATTGATGACAAATCAAAGAGAAGAATACAAATGGTAACAAAAGAGCCCAGAAAAACATCTAGAGAGATTAAAGGTGAACTTCAAGCTCAAGGAACATCAGTGTCAGATCGCACCATCCGTCGTTGTTTGAGCAAAGTGGACTTCATGGGAGATGACCAAGGAGGACACCATTGTTGAAAACAAATCATAAAAAAGCTAGACTGGAATTTGCCAAACTACATGTTGACAAGCCACAAAGCTTCTGGGAGAATGCCCTATGGACAGATGAGACAAAAATCGAAAATTTTTGGCAAAGCACATCAGCTCTATGTTCACAGATGGGAAAAATGAAGCATATCTTGAAAAGAACACTGTCCCTACTGTGAAAGATGAAGGAGGCTCTATTATGTACTGGGGCTGCTTTGCGGCATCTGGCACAGGGTATCTTCAATCTGTGCAGGATACAATGAAATCTCAAGACTATCAAGGGATTCTAGAGAGAAATGTGCTGCCCAGTGTCAGAAAGCTTGGTCTCAGTCGCAGGTCATGGGTCTTGCAACAGGATAATGACCCAAAACACACCGCTAAAAACGCCCAAGAATGGCTAAGAGGAAAACATTGGACTATTCTGAAGTGGCCTTCTATGAGCCCTGACCTAAATCCTATTGAGCATCTTTGGAAGGAGCTGAAACATGCCATCTGGAAAAGGCACCCTTCAAACCCAAGACAACTGGAGCAGTTTGCTCATGAGGAGTGGGCCAAAATTCCTGTTGAGAGGTGCAGAAGTCTCATTGACAGTTACAGGAATTGTTTGATTGCAGTGATTGCCTCAAAAGGTTGTGCAACAAAATATTAAGTTAAGGGTACCATCATTTCTGTCCAGGCCTGTTTCATGAGTTTTCTTTTTTTAAAAATTCTGTTGAAGCATGGTTGAAAAGCAATGTCTGACATTCATTTGTTCATTTTCATAGAATTTTTATATTATTATTACTTTTGTCAGATTCAAGTTATTTCTGTGACCATTGTGGGTTTTTCTTTCATTAAACAAGGTGTACCAACAATTTTGTCCATGTGTGTACACAAAATATTTGTAGCTAAAATTTTCTTAGCTAAAACAGATTTGTACTTGTTTTTGGCTAAACACATATAGACTGCTTACAAACCACATATAAAAAGTCCATTCATAGATGCTTAACCATATACAACACACCTTTTTCCATCTATTTAGCGATCTGTCTTAGGCTAGGTTCACATCTGCATTGAAAATCGCAGGAAAAAAAAAAGTGCTGCAAGTCCAACTTTTACGTCTGGTGGTTTCACTTTAAATGGACACCCGACAGATCCCATTATAGTCAGTGGGGTCCCTCGGGCACCGTTGGCGTCTGCTCTGACAGACCAGAACAGCCACTGCGGTGCAGATGTGAACATAGTGTTATTGGTCAGACATACAGTGCCTTGCAAAAGTATTCATACCGCTTGAACTTTTTCACATTTTGTCACCTTACAACCACAAACTTAAATGTATTATGTTGAGATTTTAAGTGATAGAACACAAAGTAGCAGATAATTGTGAAGTGGAACCTAAGAGCTAGCAATTTGGCCCATATTTTTAGATCTAAATTAAGAAGTGATATTGTCCTGTAGCTTCCAGAAGCATGTGGGTCCTTGCCTTCTTTTGCGATTAATGTTATGTATGCTTCCTGGGACTGTGTGGGCGTTTCCTGGCCTTGCAACAATGAGTTGCACATATTAGCTAAATGGGGCAAAAAAACCGATTGGAAGCGTTAATGGAAATCCGACTGGCCCCAGGCTTTTGCCTACTGGGAAGCTGCTAAGCATTCTAGACAGTTCATTGACCGTTACCGGTTCCACTGAAGGATCAGTATAGAGTGTAGTGAGTTTCAGGAGTGAGGGAGCACTCAAGAAGTCCTGAGTATGACTGTTTGGTGGAGGGATCTAGGGAAGGATTTCTAGAGTTTAAGTTGTATAGGCTGGAATAGAATTCTTGGAAAGTGGCTGCTATCTTAGGGGTATCTATGACCAGCGAGCTATCTTAGGCTCTGATCTTCTCTATGTGTCATTTAGCTTTTTTTTTTTTTTTTTTTTTTTTTTTATATAGCAGACATCAGTTTGCCCCGCTTGTCTCCGTGTGCATAAAGCTTAGTTCTAGAGTAAAGGACCTATTTTGCTGCAGAGCAATTCATGATCCGTTTCACTTTTTCTCTCAAAGCTAGTAGGTCATCATGTGCCTTTGAATAGTCCTGAAGCTTGTGAATACCTTCCAGTGTGGCTATTTGTGCTAGTAGAGAGTCTACCTCCTTCTGCTGTTGTCTCTTGATAGCTGATGCTTTGGAGATAAGGAAGCCCCTAATATATGCCTTGTGTGCCTCCCACACAGTGGACGGAGATACCTCTGGCGTGCATTTGGTTGCAAAGTACAAGTCTAGTGTTCGACTCGTCTCCGTTCTGATAGACTCCTTTTCAAGGAGGGACTCATTGAGTCTCCAGGTCCATTCCCCGGGGGTGAAGCTCGGAACTTTCAGTTGCATCGAGACTGGGGCGTGATCAGAGATACTGATGCAGTCTATATTAGAGTTCATAGAGTATGGGGCCAGAGTTGAAGAACACATTAAGTAGTCTAGTCTCCTATAGGACCTGTAGAGTATTGAATAAAAGGAATAGTCTTTGGTATGGGGAATATGTAAACGCCACACATCAATAAGTCGGAGCTTCTGAAGAGCTGAGTGTGCTCTCCTCAAACCCCTCTGCGCAATAGGGGACTTCCCCGAGGATGAATCTAGCAATAGGTCTAACGTTAGATTAAGATCGCCTCCCAGCAATATCTCTCCCACCGCAAACATGGCAAGGTCACGTAATGCCGCTATTAATCATTCAATTTGATTATGATTTGGTGCGTAGAGGTTCGCTATGGTCATCGGGCGATAGGCCTCTGATAAAGAGGAGACTACCCTCGGCATCAGTGTGTGTTTGTTGTCAGGTAAATGGAAAGGAGTTTCTTATCACCACAGCAACCCCTTTCGAGGAGGAGGAAGGATGGCAGCTATAGAACCATTGGCCAAAGGGTCATTTGGGCATATATGTTGTTTTACCACCTTTTGAAGTGCGTCTCCTGAAGGAAAAGTATATCAGTTTTGAGTTTGCGTATCAGACGCACTATGGAGTGAGGTTTGTTTAGGGAGTTAAGCCCTTTCACATTAAATGTAGTTAACATTACTGACGCCATATGCCGGGTTTATTTCTGCTATAGATTTCCTGACGGAGAAAACGTTAAAGGGAAGATAGATAAATCTAAAAGAGGATATTATAGGTGGTGCCAGTGGGGACTTTGCTGTCACCTGTATATATGGGTGTTTGTGCAAGGCTGGGAAAAAGAATCGTCTGAGTGACAAGAAGGTGGGGGTTCGGAGGGTATCATAATCGGTGTCGAGCCTGCATGACACCACTCTAAAGGGGGGAGAATTAACTTGTAGTAATATTCGGGCTTAGCCCAATTAAACCTTATAAATTTGCAATAATTGCATTAACCTAGGAAGAGAATCTAGATATAAATCTCACATTGTCAAAAAGACTAGCATCCATTGGGGACTAAGAGACATTCAGGCCATCTGGAGATCAGTCAAAGGGGTCCTATGTCAGTCTCAATGTTCACAAAGGAGGCCAAGGCCCTCTTCAAGTTTTCAGAAAGAGAAGAAGTGACATATATTATATAGAAGTCTTTAGACCAAACTGTGAGAGCAGAGGGGGTCTGCTCCGACAAAGATAAGCATTAATATTTAACATGTCTCACCACTGTGGGCCATAATTAGTCATGACCGGGGAGATCAAGACGAGTCCAGTCTGGATTTTGCAAACAGCTTCTTTCCTTTTGGAGATTTGTCTTTCAGCGCAGTCGAATGAGGCAGCTCAGGTAGATCCCTTATACAGTGATGGCCAAAAGTATTGGCACCCCTGCAATTCTGTCAGATAATACTCAATTTCTTCCAGAAAATGATTGCAATCACAAATGCTTTGGTAATAATATCTTCATTTAATTTGTCTTCAATGGAAAACCACAAAAAGAATTGTCAAAAAGCCAAATTGGATATAATTCCACAGCAAACATGAAAAAGGGGGTGGACAAAAGTATTGGCACCCTTTGAAAAAAATCGTGATGCTTCTCTAATTTGTGTAATTAACAGCACCTGTTACTTACCTGTGGCACATAACAGGTGGTGGCAATAACTAAATCACACTTGCAGCCAGTTGAAATGGATTAAAGTTGACTCAACCTCTGTCCTGTGTCCTTGTGTGTACCACATTGAGCATGGAGAAAAGAAAGAAGACCAAAGAACTGTCTGAGGACTTGAGAAGCAAAATTGTGAGGAAGCATGAGCAATCTCAAGGCTACAAGTCCATCTCCAAAGACCTGAATGTTCCTGTGTCTACCGTGCGCAGTGTCATCAAGAAGTTTAAAGCCCTTGGCACTGTGGCTAACCTCCCTAGATGTGGACGGAAAATAAAAATTGACGAGAGATTTCAACGAAAGATTGTGCGGATGGTGGCTAAAGAACCTCGACTAACATCCAAACAAGTTCTAGCCGCCCTGCAGTCCGAGGGTACAACAGTGTCAACCCGTACTATCCGTAGGCGTCTGAATGAAAAGGGACTCTATGATAGGATACCCAAGAAGACCCCACTTCTGACCCAGAGACATAAAAAAGCCAGGCTGGAGTTTGCCAAAATTTACCTGAGAAAGCCAAAAACTTTTTGGGAGAATGTTCTCTGGTCAGATGAGACAAAAGTAGAGCTTTTTAGGAAAAGGCATCAACATAGAGTTTACAGGAAAAAAAAGAGGCCTTCAAAGAAAAGAACACGGTCCCTACAGTCAAACATGGCGGAGGTTCCCTGATGTTTTGGGGTTGCTTTGCTGCCTCTGGCACTGGACTGCTTGACCATGTGCATGGCATTATGAAGTCTGAAGACTACCAACAAATTTTGCAGCATAATGTAGGGCCCAGTGTGAGAAAGCTGGGTCTCCCTCAGAGGTCATGGGTCTTCCAGCAGGACAATGACCCAAAACACACTTCAAAAAGCACTAGAAAATGGTTTGAGAGAAAGCACTGGAGACTTCTAAAGTGGCCAGCAATGAGTCCAGACCTGAATCCCATAGAACACCTGTGGAGAGATCTCAAAATGGCAGTTTGGAGAAGGCACCCTTCAAATCTCAGGGACCTGGAGAAATTTGCCAAAGAAGAATGGTCTAAAATTCCAGCAGAACATTGTAAGAAACTCATTGATGGTTACCGGAAGCGGTTGTTCACAGTTATTTTGTCTAAAGGTTGTGCTACCAAGTATTAGGCTGAGGGTGCCAATACTTTTTGTCCGGCCCATTTTTGGAGTTTTGTGTAAAATGATCAATGATTTGACTTTTTTTTTTTTTCATTCTCTTTTGTGTTTTTTCATTGCAAGCAAAATAAATGAAGATATTATTACCAAAGCATTTGTGATTGCAATCATTTTCTGGAAGAAATTGAGTATTATCTGACAGAATTGCAGGGGTGCCAATACTTTTGGCCAGCACTGTAGGTAGACTTGTGGAAGGCATCCAGGAGGGAATGTCTAACGGTTCCAAGTCCAGGTGAGACCATACCACTGGGAGGTCTGCGGGAGTGTGGACTACCAATCTTAGTACCTAGCAGAATTGCCAGCCCAAAACGATACAGCCATGCATACTGTATGTTCCTAGTGCGTAGTTCATCTAGCAAGGGCTTCATCAGCCGTCTCTTATACAAGAGAGAGGGAGCCACGTCTTGGTAAAGGGATAATTCCATATTCTCAAATAGGATCTTCTGCTTGTTCCTGGCTGCCGCCAAGATTGCCGCTGTATTGACATAAGATAACAGGCCACAAATAATGTTGCGTGGAGGGTCTCCTTGCTTAGGACGAGGGCGCAGGGCTCTGTGTATCCTCTCTACGGTTACTTGAGCAGATCTTTCAGGGCCTTGCAAGTCCGAGAAAAGCTGAGCAGCCATGCTGGGGAGAGATTCAGGCAGATAGGATACTGGCAAGCTCTTCAGCCTGAGGTTCTTTCGTCTGCTTCTGTTCTCCTAGTCCTCTATCAGGGTGAGGGATCGGTCTACTAGGTCTTTATGTAAGCTGAGGCGATCGGAGACTACTTCTGAGTGTTCTTATGGAGGAGTAGGTCTCTTCTAATGTTCATGGACTGAAGTTATGATTTAATATCTGCAAGCTCAGAGAGGACGGGACTCACCGCTTTGGCAAGAGCTTTCTGAAGGAAGGATTTAGAGATCTGCGAGGTGCTGCTGTCTCTCCTCTCATAGTCTGCCATGCTGTCTCCATCGGAGTCCTCCCCTGTCTCCTGTTCCTGTCTCCTCTCTTCTTCATGTCTTGTGTCCGGCGCCATTTTGAGAGCTGCTAGCGGTGAGTGTGTAGTCTTCTTTCTTAGAAAACGCTGCAGATCACCCTGTAATTTGGGCCCCCTGGGTGTACCAGGCGGGTCACAGCTCTTATCCCTCCCAGGTTTCACCATAGCCACCCGAAATTATGTGTCTTAGCGGCGACACACAGGCTCTGTGCAACGGAGCTCTGGAAACCAGCGGCCATCACAGTGCGCGGATAGGCTCCGCCCCCTTAGTTTCCATTTTAACTAAAACTCATATTTTTGCCACAAAATACCCAGGCATCTAAGCTGTGTATTGATATACAGTCATGGCCAAAAGTTTTGAGAATGATACAAATATTAATTTTTACAAAGTCTACTGCTTCAGTTTTTCTAATGGCAATTTGCATATACTCCAGAATGTTATAAAGAGTGATCAGCTTAACAGCAATTACTTGCAAAGTCAATATTTGCCTAGAAAATGAACTTTATCCCCCAAAACACATTTCAACATCATTGCAGCCCTGCCTTAAAAGGACCACCTAACATCGGTTCAGTGATTGCTCCATTAACACAGGTGTGGGTGTTGATGAGGACAGGGCTGGAGATCAATCTGTCATGATTAAGTAAGAATGACACCACTGGACACTTTAAAAGGAGGCTGGTGCTTGCCATCATTGTTTCTCTTCTGTTAACCATGGTTATCTCTAAAGAAACACGTGCAGTCATCTTTGCACTGCACAAAAATGGCCTAACTGGGAAGAGTATTGCAGCTAGAAAGATTGCACCTCAGTCAACAATCTATCGCATCATCAAGAACTTCAAGGAGAGAGGTTCCATTGGTGCCAAAAAGGCTCCAGGGCGCCCAAGAAAGACCAGCAAGCGGCAGGACCGTCTCTTTAAAAGTGTTTCAGCTGCGGGATCGGGCTACCAGCAGTGCAGAGCTTGCTGAGGAATGGCTGCAGGCAGGTGTGAGTGCATCTGCACGCACTGTGAGGCGGAGACTCTTGGAGCAAGGCCTGGTCTCAAGGAGGGCAGCAAAGAAGCCACTTCTCTCCAGAAAAAACATCAGGGACAGACTGATATTCTGCAAAAGGTACAGGGAGTGGACTGCTGAGGACTGGGGTAAAGTCATTTTCTCTGATGAATCCCCTTTTCGATTGTTTGGAACATCTGGAAAACAGCTTATTCGGAGAAGAAGAGGTGAGCGCTACCACCAGTCTTGTCTCATGCCAACTGTAAAGCATCCTGAAACCATTCATGTGTGGGGTTGCTTCTCAGCCAAGGGAATCGGCTCTCTCACAGTCTTGCCTAAAAACACAGCCATGAATAAAGAATGGTACCAGAATGTCATCCAAGAGCAACTTCTCCCAACTGTCCAAGAGCAGTTTGGCGCTCAACAATGCCTTTTCCAGCATGATGGAGCACCTTGCCATAAAGCAAAGGTGATAACTAAATGGCTCAGGGAACAAAACATAGAGATTTTGGGTCCATGGCCTGGAAACTCCCCAGATCTTAATCCCATTGAGAACTTGTGGTCAATCATCAAAAGACGGGTGGACAAACAAAAACCAACAAATTCAGACAAAATTAAAGCATTGATTCTGCAAGAATGGACTGCTATCAGTCAGGATTTGGTCCAGAAGTTGATTGAGAGCATGCCAGGGAGAATTGCAGAGGTCCTGAAGAAGAAGGGTCAACACTGCAAATATTGACTTGCTGCATTAACTCATTCTAACTGTCAATATAAGCTTCTGTTACTCATGATATGAATGCAATTATATTTCTGTATGTGATAAAAACATCTGACAAACACACATAAAAACCAGAGGGCAGCAGATCATGTGAAAATATAATATTTGTGTCATTCTCAAAACTTTTGGCCATGACTGTAGATAAATTAAGTTGCAAGAAAATTATATAAACTCATTATTACAGCAAAAAAATGCTGTCTTGATCTTGTAAAGCTTGTCACTCTAGCTAAAGAGAACTTTTCACCACCACCAACTCCAGCTCTTTACATAGATTAATAGCTGATGCTCCACTGATTCTGCCGCAGTTGAAACTTTTTCTCTAGCCCCCACCATTCCCGAGCAATCAATATTGCTATTTTTGATGCCTGATATGCTATTTAGATTCTGTACTGTCAGGAGGGCGGTGTCAGGCAAAAGCAGGCAAGAGGTGTGATTCTGAGCTCTGATACTGGCTGCCTCTGATTGGAGCTCTGAATCACGCCTGACACTGCCCTTCTGTCATTACAGAGCTTAAATAGCGTATCAGGCATCAAAACTAACTGCACCTGTTGCTCGGGAACAGAGACCAGAGGAAAAAAATTCCAACTGCGCTGGAATCCGTGAAACAGCAGCTATTAATGATGTCAAGAACTTGAATGGGTAAAGTTGGTGAAAGGTCCTCTTTTAAGGGGAGTCTACCTCCTGCCACTGCCATGTTACAAAACACATTACAGTAATAAATTACATACCCTTGCTATGTGTGTCACTTTTATAGATTTGAAGAAAAACAACTTTGGAGTGTTATGCAAATGAGGTAGTTGGTGCACTGGAGGCAGGTCTGAAGAACTGCTCTTGCTGCCCAGACCCCTACCATCTCCTGACTGTATCACTCTGTGTGGTGCAAGTTAATCCACATACTGCTGTGCCATCAACCATCCTATTTACACGTCAAAAGCTGTGCTCCCAGAGCTGATTGTCTTCGCACAGTTCACCAACTGCCTCATTTGCATATCATTTCACAGTTGTTATTCTCTGTAATGCAGTGGTATTTGTTGCATATGCTTAGGGAAAGTGATAGACTCCCTTAATGGGACAAACCCTTTAAAGGACACTTATACCCTAACCATAGGATAGGGGAATGTGTCAGATTGCTAGGATCCCCCATACAACCTCCTTGTGAATGGAGTGTCAGTGCACTTGTGTGACCGGCACTCCTTTTCACTGCTTTGGGGCTGCAGGGCTACAATTTCCAACTGTGCCCTAGCAGTAAATACCCAATTTCAAGTTATGAGAGTGACTGGTTGCTTTTCAAAACCCCAAACCTGCTGGATTTCAGTGCAGCTACATTCACTAACATTAGTTGGAACATTTGCATCGGGACATTGCCTTGACCTAATTCTGATTTTAGTTACGGTATAATTGTAAGGTGTTGTGGACATACACCTTAATTAGTTGGCTGCTCTCCTCTTAGTCTGCATAGATAGGCAGGGGAGGAACTCAACCAGCATGTGGTTTTTCCGAGGTATGGACTCTATATGGTGTATCATGTCTTGGTTGACTCCAAGCCATTTTTGCCCAGGCTGTATTGCATATTTTATTGTGGTTGCATAGGACTTGCACTGTATGATGTACTGAGTGTCACTTTGGCTAGTTCAGGTCATTGAGTGTTTGTTGCTCTGGGAGGTTTCTTAGAGCCAGATTGTGCACTAGCTCTTAATAGGAGTGTGAAGGATCCGGGTTTACCAGGGACCGCACCTGGCCTTACCTGCGATCACTTCGATTACCTCACACCCACTTTGCGTGAGTGAGGCGGGTCAACAGAGGGTAGTACGCAAACGAGCCTTCTAAATTTTATATATTTATTAACCCCTAAATGGGTCGATACTAGACACTCAACACATACATAGAATACATGCAGCGGTTAACAAGCAGATACAAGTGAAAATAACATAACACGGTACATAACAAATAAAAAATGGGGATAAAAGAAAGAAAAGGATATATATTACCAACACCAGCTTGTGCAGGTTATCTCTGGCTTCCAAGTGGGATTCAGCCAGGGCACTTTCTTATGGGACGACCGGCAGCACAGCACCTTAACCAGGTCAAATGGCACAAGAACCCTGGAGCAGGCAGTTAGTCCATTTCTCTGAGCCCATGTGGTAGGCTCAGAGCAGTCTTGGCAAAGCATGTGTTGCTCACATGCAGTGGCACCTCGGTTAGGTCCACAACAAGGCCTCAAGCCAGTATGGCAGCCAGCATGGCAGCCACATGTTAGTCACATGTGGCCCACAGCTTGCTTCTAGGAAGCGTGCATCTCCAAAGTCAGACAACAGACCCCCGTTCAGCCTGGGCGGAGCCTTTTTGTCTCCCCTGGTCTCCTCCCTGAGTGAGGTCACCAGGGGGAGGAACCCCGCCCCCCTCTCTACATCTCTCAGAATAACTTTTCAGTATAAGTCTATGCCTGATGTTTATAGAGTCTGGCTGGTAGTATAATGGGGTTCCTGGCGAGATCCCCAATACATAGACTCCACGTTTGACACTCCAGTTCGCTTTGGGTAAGGAGATCAGTGCCTGCACCTTTCCTGGCCTTTGAGCGGTGTTATGTGTATATTCCGAGCGTGCGCCTTGACTGGACGCATCTGGGGCATTTATCGGGGCGACTATAAGATGTTCCCCAGGCCAGATATTGTCATAAAACCATAACTACCCAGAACTAATAAAGGTGCCAGGGTGCCTGGCAGTTACATGTGGAGCATTTGCATACCATATCCTGTCTAAATGAACCCCTGCTGGGTTAGTGGGGGTTGTAGTCTTATGCAGATGAAGGCTTTTGACCAAATGGCTGCTTGCCTGAGGGACAGGACAATAGACCTGAACTAGAGAGTAGTTTAACCACTTTCCAGGTACTCTGCTGAGCCTGATTCTAGGCACCAACCCCTGCTGTGCAGTAATATAGAGGGATATTGATATTCCAAGACTATCCCTGCACCTCATATCATCACAAGGAGGAATGGACTTGTTCCTGAGAGTTGCATCATGAGAGAAGCTATGTGTTACTCTCCCACAGTGCAACCCACAGACCTCGGTTGCTCAGGCTGCCCATAGTTTAAGGGATCATCTCTGTGCTGCGAGGATGTGGTGGATCCTGTGCAACTTGCTAGAGAGGAGCTGTAGCTTGTTGCTCAGAAGTCTTTGTGCATCGTCTGCTTAGCTTGAGGTAAGGAGGGCAGCCAGGGCACCATTCGGACTCTATGTAGCAGGACATGGGTTCTAGGAGGCAGGTGTTGCATCCCCTATGAGAGTGGGCGCACAGTGTCAGTGGCACTGGGCTTGGAGAACTTCTCTCTCTGTCTGCCATCAAGTCTTGGTGTTCCACTGCTGTATTTCCCTGTCTGCTTTGGTGCAAACCTCTTTTACCCAGTAGAAAACCCTGTGGGGAAAAAACAGTGTGTGTCTCCTTTCCTTCGACAGCAAAGAACTTTGGTAGGCCTATGAGAGTGGCGGTGTGGCTGGGAGGCTGCTCTTGAAGGGCTGACCAGATGAGCTGTTTGCAGGCGTCAGCGGCCAGGAGAGCACCAAATTACACACCCTTCCTCCTGTGCAGGGAAAATGACTGTGGCGGTCATCAGTAACATTTTGCTGAAACTTGCATGCATCTTGTAGCAAATGTCATGGCTTGTGCCATGTGCTACCCTCTATTTTCCAGACCTCCTTATCACTTTGTATGTGTCCAACGGTAATACTGTCAAATTTTACACAATTCATGAGTAGTCATATTGTTTGCTGTTTCTCTTAATGGTGGGTCCTACATCATAATCTCTCTTTCTCACCGATTGCACAAAACCTTCTTATTGTTGTCACTACTATACAGGAACATGGCCAATACAGATTAATCCATTTCCTGGCCAAAACTGTGTTTCAGAACATTAATCCTCCATACAGAGAAAGCAGAGAGTAAATCCTTCACTGTCAGCAGACCTGCAAGGCACAAATAAACCCCTTTGCTCTTCAGAAAAAGATTGAATCCCTTTTCTTGCAGACAAGTTCACATTGTACCATCGAACCTGTCCCTGTTCAGATGTAAACAGCATATTAATCCTTCACATATCTAAGGAAAGGTATTAACCCTTGCCTTCAAGTTAGCGTGACTGTTTAGCAGCTGTTTAAACTATTCTGCTTTTTTTTTTTCTTTGCCGTTGCTCATGTGTGTAAAAGAGTGATTCCTAAATGCATTCTGCCAAACTGTCAAGGGTTTGTTTTCCATTTGACTGGCACTAGACAAGCATGTCAGTTTCCTGGAGTGGGACATGACTTTAATACTTAGATGGTGTTTCTACAACACAGAGTGAAGGGAAATTAAAAATGGCATAGTTTCTTGGTGCTCAGTGACTTGTAATGTATTAGCACTTCACCCCCACTCCCAAGGTAATTTTTTAAAGACGTGTAGTCTTACTTAGCAACATGATCAACCATATTAGGAGATGTGTATAGGTTGTGTACAAATCTGCTGCCTGCATTGTACACAACCTTGAGATCTCATGATGATGTTGATCTAGATGGCTTCTTTTTTCTTTTTTTCCTCCGTGCAACACCTGCACATTTTGTGTGCTCAAAATAGTCTTCACACCATATAACCGTGGTGGCGAACCTATGGCACGCGTGCCAGAGATGGCACTCAGAGCCCTGTCTGTGGGCACCCATCTGTGCAACAGATTATGCTGTGTGGGGGCCACTGTGCATCAGATTGTACTGTGTGGGATCCACTGTAGAACAGATGGTACTGTATGGGGATCACTGTGGAGCAGATTGTACTGTGTGGGGGGCCCCTCATTATTTATATCCCACAGTATCTGTTTTATAGCAGACAAGTGATTTTATTACAAGCTTTGCGATAAATTAGTGGGTTTTGAGTTGCACTCGGTCTCTAAAAAGGTTCGCCATCACTGCCCTATAATATTGTGGGGCCTTAAATGCAGTCCTTGACTCCATCAAAGGGATACACATTTTAGTGATGACCAGGTAAAGGGGTAGGTTGAAACACACACAACCTTTTTACACAATTATATTTGTTCCTGGCAGTTTCTCCAGTTTTTCCATATATTTAGCTAGAACAGGTTTGATTCAAAATCAGAGACTGCTTACAAACCACAGTCTTATAAAGTCCATTTGTATATACTTATCATACACAGAACACAATTTTTAGTTATGGAAAAGGTACCACAGTGCCCTCAAGTGTACCTCAGCTTAATATATCTTGCCAGATCTCATGTTGGGGTGTGGTAAAACACCAAAGAATGCTAGGAGGTACAGTTGCCAAGACAGCTGTAAATCACCCAAAAAGTATTGTGTACAGGTTCTATTCTGATTCATAGTACTTTTGCACAATACTCTTCAGACATTGAACTGTTGCCTTTGCTGCTCATTGTACACTAATAATTCCATGCCTAATGTCAGATCAGGTGGTAGAGCTTAATAGAGGGGAAAATGGGGCAGTTCTTTTAATCTTTATGGTTGAGCAGATCACTTGGCATACAGGAGCATTAATGCCTAATCATTATTCTACAGCTAGGTGATATGAATTTGCTTTCCCTCTAAGGGGACACACATCTGATGTGCGTACTCTGTTGAACATTGCAACCACCTATAAAATCAAGCTCATTTATGTATTCAACCTTATAAGGGCTACCATCTTGCATCCAGCAGGGTAAGCAAACACAGTGTGGTGTTATCCACTTAGTAGTATAATGTTGTACCGTGTTAGCCATTGAAAGTACTGGAAGAGTGAAGAAATCAGGCGATACCTTTTAGAGGCTAACTCAGTTAGCCTCTAAAAGGTATCGCCTGATTTCTTCACTCTTCCAGTGTTATCCACTTAGGCATGCTATTATACTATATATATATTTTTTTTATTCATATCCCTTTCCCAAAAACACACCCCAATCAGCCCCTATGGCAGCTGGATCTAAACGGTGTTCGAAGCCGGAAAAGTGACAGTTCCATACACTGTTAAGCTATGCCGCACTATTGCATCTGAGCTCTTATTGACTTGAAGTGAATAAGAGCCAAATGGCAGTCCTCTGGCATGGCCACTCAATAGGGTGTGGAGGCAGCTGATATTTGTGTTAATCATGAACTGCACAAGAAACCATTTGTTTTTCTTGGACTCTTTTCAGATACCGGTTCTCTTTCCGTGGCCCACAGAAAAGAACAGAAACACGCTCTATTTCAGTCTGTTTTGTAGACTACTGACATCCAAAAACAGACTATGCCATCTGTGTGATGTCAGTTTTTCATGGACAATTATGGGGCTCCCCTGTACAACTGTATAATGATGTTTTAATTTTTTTTTATTTTACTGCTTTATAAAAGTGTCCAGAGATTCCCCCACCTCATTAATGGAGATCAACCAAAATGTATCTTCTGTTGTCTGTTACATTTGTTTGATGTTGCTTCTGTCCTCTGATATCTCCAGTGAGTATCTAAACAAGATGGCTACCACACTAAATCACTAAAAAGTCTTTTTGGAATTAGGCAAGTTAAAGTAGTTAACCCATTCTAATGAGAAAGGTATAGTTTACAGAGGCAGGTTCCTTCCATTCAGGACCCACATTGATTAGCTAGAGCAAAGAGCAGTAGTTTTCCCTTTAGAAGATCCAGCATATCCATGTATTTTACAAACAACTGTCTGATTGTCACTGGGCACCATTTCATGTTTCGGTTTCCTGGTGATGGTGGTGCTGCTGCTGTAGGGGATTTCTCCCACAGATTACAGTTTGATCACTGACTGTCACAGGAATAGGACACATTATGATCATCCTATTGTTGAGGAACCATTCAAAGCAGACAGCTCCTTTTTAACTCTCATTACCAATTGTATACCTATATATGCTTATTTTGTATGCATAGCCCTGCATTCTGGATTACAATCCTTCCCTCGCCCTGCCCATGCAGTATATAACATTGAATACATTAACTACGTGATTCTCCGGCCCTCGTGTATTTCCTTAAGGCCTGCAATTATCTCCAGAAACTGCCAAGACATTGTAAAATGCCAAACGCGGTTAATCTTTAATAATTTTAAAACCAATGCATTAAGGCAGAAAAGTAATTTTTCATTTCCAACTTGAGAGATGAAATACATTTATCTTGTCAAGTCTACAAAATGCTAGACACGTGAGGGAGCATGCACCAGATTCCATCTGCTGTCTCACACAAGGCTAAGTACTAATCAAATTAACCTGTTCCTTGCCTCAAGTGTCCTGAGCACTTGTATGAATAGTGAATATACATTTGCAGCAAATCCGTTGATAAAGGTATGACTGCCTCGGTTAAAATCTAAATTACTTGAGAGGAAAATATGCGCTGAAGAAATGTTCCAGTGCATTGTGTATAAAGAACTCAGTATACTTTCCAAATGTCACTACAAGGTAAAATGATTGCTGTAATCAATGCTAATTGTGTATGGTGTCCCCCAGGCCACTACATGATGAACAGGCACTGTGGCATGATGGGAATGGTGAATTTGTATGGAATGGGTTGGCCCATATTAGCAGGGCTCTACTTCCTCTACTATCAATTTTGTTGTACCCTGAAAAGGCTATCTGGATTTCTTTCTGTACGGCTCGAATTTCTCTTTTACTGATTAATAGAAAAAAATATAATTTAGGGGCCTTTCACGTCATGTTTTTCAAGTCAGTTTAACGGATCCGTTATTTTAATCAAAAAACTGATGAAAACTGATGTCAATTCATGCATCCAAAAAACGGATCCATTAACGGATGTGCATCTGTTTGCATCAGTTTTTTGCTATAAAAAAAAAATCACTTTTTTATGTTTACCTCTGCCACATCACACATGTGCTTCACCCTATACCATCAGGGGTAGCACATGTGGGGGGCAATTGATCCCTAATAACTGCCCCCGCACGTGTGCTATCCCTGATGGTATTAGATGAAGCACATGTGGGGGGTAGCAGAAGAGCTGTCCCCCAAGCACTACAAGTCACAGAACAATTTTTTGTATTTGTGCTGTAACTTGGAGTGCATGGGGATAGGTTTTCTGCTGCAACCCCCCACATGTGCTACCCCTGATGGTATTAGGTGCATCTTCACGTCTGCTACACCCACACATGCGATACCCCTAATGGTATTAGGTAAAGCACATGGGGTGGCAGAAGACCTATCCCCATGCACGCCAACTTACAGCACAAATATCAAAAAAATTGTGCTGTGTCTCCTGTAGTGCATGGGGGACAGCTCCACAGCTACCCCCTACATGTGCTTCACCTAATACCATTAGGGGTAGCACATGTGGGAAAAGGAAGTCATAATGGATTGTTTGCCCCACCCCACATGCGCTACCCCTAAAGGCTGCTACCCCCCCCCCCCCCAGCATGAATGATACTGCCGTTTGTGATCCCCATTAGCTGGCTCCTGAATGTCTCCAGCGCCACCCCAGTCCTAGCTTCTTTTCCCCTGCCATGAGTGCCGCCCCTCCCCCACCTCTCACCACTCGCGTGTCCCGGCTCCCGAATGAGGTGATGGCACTTGTGGCGGGGGAGGAGAAGATAAGACTGGGGTTACGCTGGAAACATTCAGGAGTCGAGACACGTGAGAGGTGGAGGAGGGGTGGCAATCACAATGGCAGGATCATTCATGCTGTGACCAGGGAAGGGAGGGGCAGTCATTTCAGGTAGGACGGGGTTGGGGAGGAGGGGATTTGGGCTTACCTTTTATGTAGAGTTCCGCTGGCTTCTCCTTCCTACAAGACCCTGCTGCTTGATTTCAGCACGAAAAAAAGGGGCAGTTGTGGCTAATGGGGGAGGGTTCGCTCTTCAGGGGATGAACTGACAAGCAATAACGGAATGCTTAAGCGGCAGCAAATCGGTTACATAGAAAACTATAGTAAATTGGAAACGAACCGTCGTGTATCTGTTGTTAAAGGACAGAAAAGCATGGTCGTACACGCTTTTCTGTCCGTTTGAAATAACGGACCATGTCACACAGAGACCATAAGGCTGTGCTCACACGGTGGAATTTGCTGCGCATTTGGGAGCGGATTTCGCCCCCAATCCGGTTCAGATTCCTCCCGGGAATTGGTTTCAATGGGAGGCAGAGATCACAGCAGGACGTGGAAAAAAGAAGCGTCCCGCTCGATCTTGCCGCGGACACCACGACTGATTCAGCCGCGGAGTCTGCAGCTCAAGACTCCCTGCTGATTAGGCCCATTCATCCGGGCCTAATCAGCAGCGGGATGCCGCGACGGAATGCCGATGCACTGCATCAGCATCCCGTCGTGGCTAGACCGCGGCAAAGATGCCGGCGGAGAAAAATGAAGAGGAATTCCTCTTCATTTTCCGCCATGTGAACATACCCTAATGGATTTTTATTTTTTTATTTTTTTTTGGAGCCAATGGGTCAGCTGACTGATACTTTTTATAGCTGTTTACCTTATAAAAAATTATAACATGATGTAAAAGGCCCCTTAATTAAAGGTTATGCTACAAAAAATGTTTATCCTAAATGGGTTCAACTGCTGAGATCCCCACTGACCCTGAGAATGGGTGTGTTTTAACCCTGTTGTGAATGTAGCAGTGGGTGAACATAACGCACCCCTGCCCCATTACTTTCAATGTAGAGATCGAGATAGTTAAGTGCTGTACTGCGGCTGTCTCTGGTGCTCCCTTTGAAATTATGGTTGCATCTCTGTCCATCTCTCCATCCATCTCTTTGAAGTTCTATCCTAGCGATCGGATAGGGGATAACTCCCTGATCAGTAAGGGTTGCTTCATCATAATGGGAGATTAGGTCTCCTGTTCTTGAGATTGGTGGGGGTTCCCAGCAGTAGGACCATCAACAATCAGGAAGTTATCCCCATCCTAGTAAAAGGGGATAACCTCAAGCTTTGCTATAGCCCCTCTTTAAAGAAAAAAAAAAAAAAAAATAAAAAAGCTTGTGATGCTAGAAAATAATAAAAGCAGTAATAATTTGAGGCCTGTTGCTCCCATTCCAGTACTTCCATGCAACCAACCGCAATTTCAATCCTGGCCTTTAGCGATTATGTTTTAACAAAGACTCTGGAGCAGTGCCGCAATTCGCTTGACTCAGCTGTGACCTGTGAGTGGTGATGTCAGGTCACCTCTGTGGGTATTGTAGAGATGTTTACTACATGATTTGTAAAAATGTTTTGAGAATTGTACAACCCTAGGTTAAACAGAAACGACAAACCAGGTTCTTACCATTTGCTTGTTCCTGGGCAGTGTCCCAGCTTGTCTTGATTCAGGTCAGGAGAGGTCTGTTAAATCGAGTGGAAGGGTCAAATAGCAACCTAAAGTGTGGATTCTAGGAAAGTTCTGGACAATTTCTGCCTCTATTACACCCATCTGAGGCCTATTCCAACCTAAAAAAAAAAAAAAAAAAAGTTATAAAGTTCCTACCTATACACGGGTGGTCCCCATCTCACAAGTCATAATAATTTACACAAATCTCATCCTGACACACGTTTCAATAAAACTGCCTACAGCTCACCATGGGACAATGGAATATAAATAAATGCAAACCATAACCTAGTAGGTATAGAGAAGGTATCCAATAGCCAAACCTCGGTCAAAATACATATATTATCTGCATCCATGTTTAATGTAACCTATTTTAAATATACAAACCATATACAAACTGCGAAAAGAATGGACACGTATAATTAAAGGTCAGATAACAACCAAGAATGGTCAAGGTGTAGCCGCAACCGCAGTAAAGGTACTGTTCATGATAGGGAGAATTTTTAGTAGCAGTCAGCGACAAATCTCTAATGTGGGGAATTGCTCACAATGTCAACATCTATGGCACAAGCCTGGTGAAAATGCCTGAGACCTCAGTTCCAGTCAGAGGGGGCATTCCTTACCGCCCAGCAATGACGCTGTGCTGTGAGGAACGTCTATGGACGAGTACTGTCAGGGGGCGGCGTTCCTCACAGCCCAGCTACACTGTCAGGAACGCCCTTCTGACAGTGGGCAGAGATCGGTGCCGTTAGTTTATCTCCAGGCCCGGGGCCCATAACTGGAATTCAGCGCACTGTCTGCTTTCTAGCGGTATATAAAACCCCATGTGCATGAGGACATGAAAGGTCCTCTTTAAGTCTTGTTTCTTCTACTGCAGTTATTTAAGCCACAGGCTTGAGTGGCTCCAAAAGGGATGGGAAATATAAAAGAAGCACTTATACTTCTGCTAAATACACTCCTGCAAAAATACAGTACTGCCTCAATGTTCCTGTCTTTTGCTTCTGTTCCTGTCTTCTATGCTCTTGTCTCCTGCCTCCTGTCCTTCACAGTACGCAGCAATTAATATGGGCACTATAGTAAGTACTTCCACTTCACTGCACAGTCACCGCCATAATGGTGGTTTTACTGCGTAGGACAAAACAAGGGAGAGAGCAGGGCATCGTGAGATTAATTAAGCAACGTTAATTTGCTATTTCCAGCAGGAAAATGGACAGGACATGACATTGATTGGTGCCAGAGGGTGCTACCTCCTGCCTCATCAATCAGTGTCCATATCTTTGAAAAAATATGCAGTATACAACATTGAAATCAGTTCCAAAGTCACATGATACATTCCCTGTTAGCCTCCTCAGGACACAACTGGCATGCTATATGACAGGGGTGTCAAATTCCTTTTTTGCTGAGGGACACATCAGCCTTATGGTTGTCTTTTAACGGTGAGTTAGTTCTTAAGGAACTAATATCCAAAATGAATTAGATGTCTTTTCACTATTAGGCACTGTGTTCCAGTCCCTGCTCATAGGGTACATGTGTTGGCCCTTTTAGAACCTGTCAAATCCTGTAATCTGTTCCAAGCCAATCCCCTGCACCTGTGGACTATTTAAGCCACTTATACCCTCTTGAAGGAGCCTGGGCAAAAAGGTTCCTAGATTGTCTAGTTCCTGTGAAGGTGGTTTCCTGCTTGTGTGTTCTCTGATCACCCATGTTGTGACCCTGACCGCTTCCCTCGACCTGTTTATTTTAGTCAATTAACTTTGTCTGCCGTCACCTCTGTTTTCCCACTAACCATGGTGCTCTCTGCCTGTTCTTTTTGGTGCTGTGTATCACCATCTCTCAACCCACCAGGGTCACCTCAAATAAACAGACTACTCCTAGAGGTAGTACTCCCTGCAGCAAAGACCAGATCCCATTATTTGGGATTAAAAGATGAAAACCAGGGGACCACTTAAAGAGCTCCCTCAGCAGTACCCCTACGTCAGATCTATTGAGCGGCATTACAAGTAATCACATCAATTGCTCAATCTTATTACAATTACAAAATTTTCAAGGATTAAGTTTTTCTTGTAATGCCACAATTTTTACTTTAAGTCTGACGGTGAAAATCTGTTCAAATTCCCTCAACTTCTAAAGTCCAAGAAAATTGTAACCTTAAACTTCTGACTACAGTTGCTTTTTTTATATATATTTTCTGAAAATTGTATTGTTAAACTCTGTCCTTGTGGTAGCATTTTGGGGCTCGGCCTATTTGTGAATATAGACCTAGCAGCACAATTTTATCAGATAAATCATTTCTACGCATTGACTTGGTAGATTAATAGATGTTTAGTCTGGCTTCAAGTTTTCTATTTTTGTCAAAAAAAAAGTCAAACTCCTGAATAAGTTTTAGATAAAGGAATTTCACAGTTCCTACTTTTTGAACAATAGGTTTAAATAATTTAAATTTTATAGTCTTTTCCAGTATTCCTGTGACCTCCCCAGAATCCTCTAGCCACCTGCAGTATTCTACACTATGCCAAGTCTTTTACGTAATATTGTATTATTAATGGAATCCAGCTGGTGAAAATGTATTAAATACTCCATGAAAGACATGAGCCAGCAACACTTGATTCAGGTTGTATAGTACTTCAGAAAATGACACAGATCATGTTTATCCTTGAATAAATGTTGGATGCTGGAACATCAGATGAATAGGATTCTCAGAATAGCAGCTCGCTAAATAATGAAGAAATGATGAGTGGACATTCAGATGCCTGCAAGAACATTATTAACCTCTTCCCCTTGTGTGACATACTGTTATTTAGTATAGCAGATAACGCTCAGTGCCGTAATAGTATAGCATTTTTATGTTGTAGGTACAGGAGCCATGTCTGCGGCATGACTTCCGGGTCCCGGCTGTGTTACAGTCTGACTAGCCACCAGAATCAGAAAATACTCCAACTCTGGCAGCTTAAACCCTTCAGAGCACCATCCCTTTCCACCCCTCAGATCTCCCGTGATGAGATTTCCGGGGTGCGAGAGGTTGCCATGGCAGCTATAAGGCCAATCAACGGCCTCCTGGCTGTCTTTCCCTATTGAAAATAGGGATACTACGTGTGCCATGTACTGCAATATAAGATCATCTCAGGTTCAAGTCCCCTTGTGGGACAGGAAAAAAATGAAAATGATAAAAATCTTAAGGATAAATGGAAAAGGAAAAAATAAGATAAAAAAAAAAAAAAGAAAAAGCTGTATAATTTAACCCCTTAAGGACACAGCCAAATAGTACCTTAGGGACCACTTCTCATATTTCAAATTTGACATGTCACTTTGTGGTAATAACTTTAAGACGCTTTAAGTTATCAAAGTGATTCTAAGACTGTTTTTTCGTGACACATTGCACTTCATGTCGGTGGTAAATTTTGGTCGATATGTTTTGTCTTTAATTATGAAAAAATAGGAAATTTGGTGAAAATGTGGAAAAAACAATTGCAGTTGTCAAACTTTCAAATTGCATGCCTTTCATATAGATAGTCATACTACTCAAATTACTTCATTTATGTAAATTGCCATATCTCTGCTTTATGTTGCAATCAAACTTTCATCACCATTTTGTTTTTCATCACCATTTTGTTTTCAGATATTATAAGGCTTACAATTCAAGCAATAATTTTCCACATTTCCAAAATACATTTTTGAAGGGACCAGTTCAGTTCTGAAGGAGTCTTGAAAGGCCTCTATAAAAGAAACACCCATAAATCGCCTCATTCTCAAAACTGCCCTCCTGAAAAAATTCGAAACTGCATTTAGAAAGTTTATTTTTAACCCTGTCGTCATTTCACAGAAATTAAAACAAAATGGAGGTCAAATTTACAATTTTCAATTTCTATTATTAATATATTCATTTAGCCCTAGAATTTACACATTCACAAAGGGTTAAAGGAGAAAATGTATTTCACAATCTGTTATGAAATTTTTCCAGAGCATGAAATTATCCCACATGTGGATGTAAACTGATGTATGGCCACACAGTAGGGTAAAGAACAGAAGGAATGCTATTGTGATTTTGGAGGGCAGATCTTGCTTGAATAGTTTTCATCTCACATATCTGTCATATATCTTATTCTCAAAATCCTATCACTGAGATGACCAAAAATAGAAAAATATAAAACGCCACTTTTAATTGGCATTTTAAAACCTGATATATAGCTAATTAGTAATAAATTATAAAATATCCTAATATCTATTTGATATGGCAAATAATGCACAGTCTAAAGGCCTATCATATACAGCAAAATCATGCCCTTTATTGTCATATCAGAAAAAAAAGCTTCTCCAACAATACTTTAGAATTGCCTAAAACGCTTATTTACTTTTCCTTCATTTATAAAGTATTGGTTAGAATGAGGTGGCTGGTGGATTATAATTCTAACCCCCTATCTCCAAACCACTTCACAAATATCTGAAGCCTATGAGTGAAATATCAGATAAAAATTACTCTCCGTCCTCATATGGCTGTTCTATTTTTCTCTTTCTATAATCCCTTTCCCAACGCGTTTCCCCTGGCTGGTAAGCAAATTGCCAGGTTCATCAGGGGAATATTCAAACAATTAGACATCTAATCCAAAATAAAGAAATAATGCAGTGAAAACTGTAGTTCTCGGTGTCCTGGTGGTGGACGCCGATACTTAGTTCAGTGAGCTAATGTAGCGCTCCCCCATGTCCTTATGTCAGTAAATCCTTAGTATATACAAGCATCTAAAACCCCGATTCATTTTATTAGCAACATAACGATAAAGGCCATTTTACAACGCTATCTTTCTGATCACACAGATTCTATAGCCCCAAATGATTCTATTAACAACCTACAGATCGATAATATTTCACAACTCTGTTATTATACTGTTGGCTGTAACAACCCATTCCATATTACAGTGACTTGCAAAACTATTCGGCCCCCTTGAACTTTTCAACCTTTTGCCACATTTCAGGCTTCAAACATAAGGATATAAAATTTAAATTTTTTGGTGAGGAATCAACAAGTGGGACACAATTGTGAAGTGGAAAGAAATTTATTGGTTATTTTAAACTTTTGTAAAAAAATAAAAAACTGAAAAGTGGGGCGTGCAATATTATTCGGCCCCTTTTACTTTCAGTGCAGCAAACTCACTCCAGAAGTTCAGTGAGGATCTCTGAATGATCCAATGTTGTC
This sequence comes from Leptodactylus fallax, assembly GCA_947044405.1. Classification (NCBI taxonomy): domain Eukaryota; kingdom Metazoa; phylum Chordata; class Amphibia; order Anura; family Leptodactylidae; genus Leptodactylus; species Leptodactylus fallax. The sequence continues at coordinate 935,941 of CAMRHE010000050.1, forward strand.
CTAAATGACTGATGATGATAAATATAATCCACCTGTGTGTAATCAAGTCTCCGTATAAATGCACCTGCTCTGTGATAGTCTCAGGGCTCTGTTTAAAGCGCAGAAAGCATCGTGAAGACCAAGGAACACACCAGGCAGGTCCGTGATACTGTTGTGGAGAAGTTTATAGCCGGATTTGGATAAAAAAAGATTTCCCAAACTTTAAACATCCCAAGGAGCACTGTGCAAGCGATCATATTGAAATGGAAGGAGTATCAGACCAAAGCAAATCTACCAAGACCCGGCCATCCCTCTAAACTTTCATCTCCAACAAGGAGAAGACTGATCAGAGATGCAGCCAAGAGGCCCATGATCACTCTGGATGAACTGCCGAGATCTACAGCTGAGGTGGGAGAGTCTGTCCATAGGACAACAATCAGTCGTACACTGCACAAATCTGCCCTTTATGGAAGAGTGGCAAGAAGAAAGCCATTTCTCAAAGATATCCATAAAAAGTCTCATTTAAAGTTTGCCACAAGCCACCTGGGAGACACACCAAACATGTGGAAGAAGGTGCTCTGGTCAGATGAAACCAAAATCGAACTTTTTGGCCACAATGCAAAACGATATGTTTGGCGTAAAAGCTACACAGCTCATCACCCTGAACACACCATCCGAGCTGTCAAACATGATGGTGGCAGCATCATGGTTTGGGCCTGCTTTTCTTCAGCAGGGACCGGGAAGATGGTTAAAATTGATAGGAAAATGGATGGAGCCAAATACAGGACCGTTCTGGAAGAAAACCTGTTTGGAGTCTGCAAAAGACCTGAGACTGGGACGGAGATTTATCTTCCAACAAGACAATGATCCCAAACATAAAGCAAAATCTACAATGGAATGGTTCACAAAAAAACGTATCCAGGTGTTAGAATGGCCAAGTCAATGTCCAGACCTGAATTCAATCGAGAATCTGTGGAAAGAGCTGAAAACTGCTGTTCACAAACGCTCTCCATCCAACCTCACTGAGCTCGAGCTGTTTTCCAAGGAAGAATGGGCAAGAATTTCAGTCTCTCGATGTGCAAAACTGATAGAGACATAACCCAAGTGACTTGCAGCTGTAATCGTAGCAAAAGGTGGCGCTACAAAGTATTAACTTAAGGGGGCCAAATAATTTGGCACGCCCCACTTTTCAGTTTTTTATTTTTTACAAAAGTTTAAAATATCCAATAAATTTAGTTCCACTTCACAATTGTGTCCCACTTGTTGATTCTTCACCAAAAAAATAAAAATTTTATATCCTTATGTTTGAAGCCTGAAATGTGGCAAAAGGTTGAAAATTTCAAGGGGGCCGAATACTTTCGCAAGGCACTGTGTGTGTGTGTGTGTGTGTGTATGTTATATATGTATGTATATATATATATATATATATATATATATATATATATATATATATATATATATATATAGTCATATGAAAAAGTTTGGGCACCCCTATTAATCTTAATCATTTTTAGTTCTAAATATTTGGGTGTTTGCAACAGCCATTTCAATTTGATATATCTAATAACTGATGGACACAGTAATATTTCAGGATTGAAATGAGGTTTATTGTACTAACAGAAAATGTGCAATATGAATTAAACCAAAATTTGACCGGTGCAAAAGTATGGGCACCTCAACAGAAAAGTGACATTAATATTTAGTAGATCCTCCTTTTGCAAAAATAACAGCCTCTAGTCGCTTCCTGTAGCTTTTAATCAGTTCCTGGATCCTGGATTAAGGTATTTTTGACCATTCCTCTTTACAAAACAATTCCAGTTCAGTTAAGTTTGATGGTCGCCGAGCATGGACAGCCCGCTTCAAATTATCCCACAGATGTTAAATGATATTCCTGTCTGGGGACTGGGATGGCCATCCCAGAACATTGTAATTGTTCCTCTGCATGAATGCCTGAGTAGATTTGGAGCTGTGTTTTGGATCATTGTCTTGCTGAAATATCCATCCCCGGCGTAACTTCAAATTTGTCACTGATTCTTGTACATTATTCTCAAGAATCTGCTGATACTGAGTTGAATCCATGCGACCCTCAACTTTAACAAGATTCCCGATGCCGGCATTGGCCACACAGCCCCAAAGCATGATGGAACCTCCACCAAATTTTACAGTGGGTAGCAATTGTTTTTCTTGGAATGCTGTGGTTTTTTGACGCCATGCATAACGCCTTTTTGTATGACCAAACAACTCAATCTTTGTTTCATCAGTCCACAGGACCTTCTTCCAAAATGAAGCTGGCTTGTCCAAATGTGCTTTTGCATACCTCAGGCGACTCTGTTTGTGGCGTGCTTTCAGAAACGGCTTCTTTCGCATCACTCTCCCATACAGCTTCTCCTTGTGCAAAGTGTGCTGTATTGTTGACCGATGCACAGTGACACCATCTGCAGCAAGATGATGCTGCAGCTCTTTGGAGGTGGTCTGTGGATTGTCCTTGACTGTTCTCACCATTCTTCTCTGCCTTTCTGATATTTTTCTTGGCCTGCCACTTCTGGGCTTAACAAGAACTGTCCCTGTGGTCTTCCATTTCCTTACTATGTTCCTCACAGTGGAAACTGACAGGTTAAATCTCTGAGACAACTTTTTGTATCCTTCCCCTGAACAACTATGTTGAACAATCTTTGTTTTCAGATCATTTGAGAGTTGTTTTGAGGAGCCCATGATGCCACTCTTCAGAGGAGATTCAAATAGGAGAACAACTTGCAATTGGCCACCTTAAATACCTTTTCTCATGATTGGATACACCTGGCTATGAAGTTCAAAGCTCAGTGAGGTTACAAAACCAATTTTGTGCTTCAGTAAGTCAGTAAAAAGTAGTTAGGAGTATTCAAATCAATAAAATGATAAGGGTACCCAAATTTTTGCACCGGTCAAATTTTGGTTTAATGCATATTGCACATTTTCTGTTAGTACAATAAACCTCATTTCAATCCTGAAATATTACTGTGTCCATCAGTTATTAGATATATCAAATTGAAATGGCTGTTGCAAACACCCAAATATTTAGAACTAAAAATGATTAAGATTAATAGGGGTGCCCAAACTTTTTCATATGACTGTATATGTGTGTGTGTGTATGTATATATATATATACAGTACAGACCAAAAGTTTGGACACACCTTCTCATTCCAAGAGTTTTCTGTATTTTCATTACTATAAAAATTGTAGATTCACACTGAAGGCATCAAAACTATGAATTAACACATGTGGAATTATATACTTAACAAAAAAGTGTGAAACAACTGAAAATGTCTTATATTCTAGGTTCTTCAAAGTAGCCACCTTTTGCTTTGATTACTGCTTTGCACACTCTTGGCATTCTCTTAATGAGCTTCAAGAGGTAGTCACCTGAAATGGTTTTCACTTCACAAGTGTGCCCTGTCAGGTTTAATAAGTGGGATTTCTTGCCTTATAAATGGGGTTGGGACCATCAGTTGTGTTGTTCAGAAGTCAGGTGGATACACAGCTGATAGTCCTACTGAAAGGAGTGTTAGAATTTGTATTGTGGCAAGAAAAAAGCAGCTAAGTAAAGAAAAACGAGTGGCCATCATTACTTTAAGAAATGAAGGTCAGTCAGTCCGAAAAATTGGGAAAACTTTGAAAGTGTCCCCAAGTGCAGTGGCCAAAACCATCAAGCGCTACAAAGAAACTGGCTCACATGAGGACCGCCCCAGGAAAGGAAGACCAAGAGTCACCTCTGCTGTGGAGGATAAGTTCATCCGAGTCACCAGCGTCAGAAATCGCAGGTTAACAGGAGCTCAGATTAGAGACCAGGTCAATGCCACACAGAGTTCTAGCAGCAGACACAGCTCTACAACAACTGTTAAGAGGAGACTGTGTGCAGCAGGCCTTCATGGTAAAATAGCTTCTAGGAAACCACTGCTAACGACAGGCAATTAGCAGAAGAGACTTGTTTGGGCTAAAGAACACAAGGAATGGACATTAGACCTGTGGAAATCTGTGCTTTGGTCTGATGAGTCCAAATTTGAGATCTTTGGTTCCAACCACCGTGTCTTTGTGCGACGCAGAAAAGGTGAACGAATGGACTCTACATGCCTGGTTCCCACCGTGAAGCATGGAGGAGGAGGTGTGATGGTGTGGGGGTGCTTTGCTGGTGACACTGTTGGGGATTTATTAAAAATTGAAGGAATACTGAACCAGCATGGTTACCACAGCATCTTGCAGTGGCATGCTATTCCATCCGGTTTAGTTGGACCATCATTTATTTTTCAACAGGACAATGACCCCAAACACACCTCCAGACTGTGTAAGGGTTATTTGACCAAGAAGGAGAGTGATGGGGTGCTACGCCAGATGACCTGGCCTCCACAGTCACCAGACCTGAACCCAATCGAGATGGTTTGGGGTGAGCTGGACCACAGAATGAAGGTAAAAGGGCCAACAAGTGCTAAGCATCTCTGGGAACTCCTTCAAGACTGTTGGAAGACCATTTCAGGTGACTACCTCTTGAAGCTCATCAAGAGAATGCCAAGAGTGTGCAAAGCAGTAATCAAAGCAAAAGGTGGCTACTTTGAAGAACCTAGAATATAAGACATATTTTCAGTTGTTTCACACTTTTTTGTTAAGTATATAATTCCACATGTGTTAATTCATAGTTTTGATGCCTTCAGTGTGAATCTACAATTTTATAGTCATGAAAACACAGAAAACTCTTGGAATGAGAAGGTGTGTCCAAACTTTTGGTCTGTACTGTATATATAATTTGTATATATGTATGTTGTAGTGGCAATCTGATAGTATCAATAGACCAACCACCAGGACTTAGATATACACACGTGGAGAAAATTGTTGGTACTCCTCGTTTAATGAAAGAAAAACCCACAATGGTCCCAGAAATAACTTGGATCTGACAAAAGTAATAATATATAAAAATTCTATGAAAATGAACAAATGAAAGTCAAACATTGCTTTTCAACCATACTTCAACAGAATTTTTTAAAAAAAAAGAAAACTCATGAAATAGGCCAGGACAGAAATGATTGTACCCTTAACTTAATATTTTGTTGCACAACCTTTTGAGGCAATCAAACGATTCCTGTAACTGTCAATGAGATTTCTGCACCTCTCATCAGGTATTTTAGCCCACTCCTCATGAGCAAACTGCTGCAGTTGTCTCAGGTTTGAAGGGTGCCTTTTCCAGACGGCATGTTTCAGCTCCTTCCAAAGATGCTCAATAGGATTTCGGTCAGGGCTCATAGAAGGCCACTTCAGAATAGTCCAATGTTTTCCTCTTAGCCATTCTTGGGTGTTTTTAGCTGTGTGTTTTGGGTCATTATCCTGTTGCAAGACCCATGACCTGCGACTGAGACCAAGCTTTTTGACACTGGGCAGCACGTTTCTCTCTAGAATCCCTTGATAGTCTTGAGATTTCATTGTACCCTGCACAGATTCAAGAAACCCTGTTCCAGATGCAGCAAAGCAGCCCCAGAACATAACAGAACCTCCTCCATGTTTCACAGTAGGGACAGTGTTCTTTTCAAGATATGCTTCATTTTTCCGTCTGTGAACATAGAGCTAATGTGCCTTGCCAAAGATTTCGATTTTTGTCTCATTTGTCCATAGGACATTCTCCCAGAAGCTTTGTGGCTTGTCAACATGTAGTTTGGCAAATTACTTTTGTCAGATTCAAGTTATTTCTGTGACCATTGTGGGTTTTTCTTTCATTAAACGAGGGGTACCAACAATTTTGTTCACGTGTGTATATAATGCTGACATAAGATTGCATTGAATCAAATCAACCATATATACCAATAAACCGTTTATTTGCTATAATACTGCAACTTCTCATTATAACACCACTATTAAAGCCCCACATTTTAAATGATATAGATCTACCACCCTGACCATCAGAGTTATATTTATATAGAGGGATACCACAAAATAGGGAGTCGGTAATATAAACGGATACAGATATTATTATACACAGCCGTTTTATATCCAGTATGATTATTTAGTCAACTGAAAACATAGCTAAGGATATAGTTAATCCAGTTGTCATGATGTCTACACATGAAAATGTAACATCCTTCTAGCACTCATACTCCCTATTCTAAAATATGATCTGAAAGTATGTTGCCCTGAATCGGAATTATTCATTACAAAGAGATGAAATTTAAACAGCCACCTATCTACGAAAAAAAAATCGAAATTCACTATTACTTCTCAACTAGGAGAGTAAAAGATGTTATCCAAAGACATCCAATGCTGAGGTCACTTGCTATAAAGATGCTACTATAATGAGATTATATATCAAATAGTTACTATATGATACACTCCCGTGGTCCCTAATCATTTGCAACTATATGAATGGAACAAAAGAAATAATCTCATTGAGGCCCTGGGGTCTCACTGTTTTAAGCCTATACGTCCATTGAGCCTCCCTTTGGAGGATTTTTCGATCAAGATCGCCTCTACGAATCGTAGACTTAACAGTTTCAATCCCTCATAGGCTTCAGATATTTGTGAATTGGTTTGAATAGTTTTCAGGCTCCCAAGGTGTCAAAAAGGGAGAAACCCCCAAAATGTGACCCCATTTTATAAATTAGACCCCTCATGGAATTTATCAAGGGGTATAATGAGCACTTTGACACTTTTTTTCACACTTTTTTTTTTTTTTTTTTTTTTTTTTTATCACTGAGACGTGAAAATGAAAAATATCTTTTTTTTTTAAACAATAAAATGTCAAGTATTGATGTCCAAACTTCCCTATGTCCTTAAAGGGTTAAAGAGGTCCTGTCAGCTCTCCTCCTGTCTTAGTAAATGAAACAACTAGTTGTTCTGTTCCCGGTAAGTACTCCTAGAAATGTATCAATAAATTGATATTTGGGGATCTGCCCCTACTGTTCAGTACTGACAGTATCAGACTGTGTAGGGGGACATCATTATGAAGAGGGGAATAGGAACACCCAATTGTCAGTTTATTCATAAATTTCTACGAAGAATATTAGAGAAACAAAACTGTGTGTGCATTTCTAAGAAAAGATGCTCAAGGATTTTTGTTTTATGGGGAAGTATTTAATAAAATACATGTTGGGGTTGTCTCTCAGCTGCACCTGTGTCACATATGGTTTCATATGGCTACGGTGGAAATAAATTCTACGTATGGGTGTCCTGCACATTGCACTGAAATTCGGGCTACAATTGGGCACTGCTTCCATGTTGACATGCAGCAGCATTTACGTGCTGGAGGGAGAAAGTCTCTTTTAAATGCAGGTATTTGAGAAGCCTGAAAAGAAATGTGCTTTCTTTTCAGGCTAAGGACCCACATTGTGAAAACACAGCAGAGAAAAATGCTACCTTTTATAGTAACAAGCAAAGTGAATAAAATTCTGGCTAATCCCACCCACTGCGGAAAAACGCGTTTTTGAACAATGCAGCATGTCAATTTTACCTGCAGAAATGTTTGCATTTTTCCTATAGATTTAATAAGGGAATAAAAAGCGCAAAGAAAAATGCAGCAAAAAACGCAATGAAAACGCTGCAGGAAAAAATGTGATGCACTTCTGCTGCATTTTTTTCTGTGCCCTTTTTTTTTTTTTTTTTTTTTTTTTTTTTAAGCTGTGTTCCACAACGTGGGACCTTAGCCTAAAAGAAAAACTGTTTTTGTTGCCTGTAGGAATCAAGTACAGCTCTAATGTCTCTTAAAGTAACAGCTACACTGTGATTGATTGGATACGACAGTCATCAGAGAGTATTTTTTCTTTTAGACCGTTTAATGAATCTGTAGTCTCAGCTTCTTATTGTATATGAAGATAATTTTGAAATACAGAATTTGATGGGACATGCCTTAATGTATTACTATATGAATCCATAACCTATCCAGCTATGTGTGAAATGCAGGCAAACAAGGCTGCACCCAGTATGCTGCCTAGAGTGAGTGCAGTTGCTTGAGACTGTGTATGTGTATGTATGTATGTATATATAATATATATGCTTCTCTTTTGCCCCGGCTGGTACGATATCAGAATCTTTGTAAATGCAAAGAACTTGATTTGTCATGACAAGCTCACTCCTGCTCTCTGAAAGCTGTTGTGCAACAATCTCAGTATGGAATGTCAATGTATTGCTAATATTACTGTATGCAAATATTTCAAAATAACATAAGTAAAATTTTACAGCTTTTATTAAAAAAAAAAAGTAAAGCTGGAACTCATTTAATGACACACAGCAAATGAAAGAAAATTATATCAAAAGATTAGTGGTATCTGAGAAGAAACATGCCTTATATGGGAGAAATAAGAGTTCCATGACAGTCATTTTTTTATATTCCATATTTACATTTATTCTCAATTGCACTAGATTCTTTACATCTGTTAACAAATAATCCTAACAACGGGTGTTACACAGATGTAATCTGTGTGATATCCGTATTTGCCGAACAATTCCCTAGCTACGGATGGGTGTTTTTTGTTTTGTTTGGTTTTTTTTTTCGTGTGTGTTTTGTGTGGTGTGTTTTTTTGTGTTTTTGTTTTTTTTTGCAGATCCGCAAATTTGGTTGACACACTGCACTACTGACAGTTTTTGTGAATATATGGCACAGATGCTGAAGATACATTGATGACTCTCAAACCACAAAAACTGCGCTGGACCATATTTTGCGGTCCGCAAATTACACATAGTCGTGTGCATGATGCCTTTTAAAAAATTTCTGTTTTGGGAAAAAAAAATAAACTTTTCCTTTTCTTAACTAATTTCAGTTGTGTCCTTTTAAAGAGCGTCCTCATTTATGTGTGGTATTATATACCACTAGGAAGCCAACAGTGCGCTGAATTCAGAGCACTGTCTGCTTTCTCAGTATGTTCCCTACTGATGGAGATATCATTGCCGTTAATTTCAGCACCGATATCTCCCCACTGTCAGAAGGGCGGGCCTACAGCTCAGTGTCATCACTGGGCTGTGAGGAACGCCTCCCCAACAGTGCTCTTCCATAGACTTGTACTGTCAGAGGGGGTGTTCCTTACCGCCCAGCAATGATGCTGAGCTGTAAGGCCCACCCTTCTGGCTGTGAGGAGATATCGGTGCCGTTAAGAACTCCAGCACCAGGGCACATACCGGGAAAGCCGACAGTGCTTTGAATTCAACACACTGTCGGCTTTCTAGCAATGTATAATACCGCACATTGATGAGGACATGAAAGGTCCTCTTTAAACTCCACCATAAAATAGTTTCCTGGTATGCTGTTTAGAAACGATATGTACAGTGGGGAAAAAAAGTATTTAGTCAGCCACCAATTGTGCAAATTCTCCCACTTAAAAAGATGAGAGAGGCCTGTAATTCACATCATAGGTAGACCTCAATTATGAGAGACAAAATGAGAAGACAAATCCAGAAAATCACATTGTCTGATTTTTAAAGAATTTATTTGCAAATTATGGTGGAAAATAAGCATTTGGTCAATAACAAAAGTTCATCTCAATACTTTATTATATATCCTTTGTTGGCAATGACGGAGGTCAAACGTTTTCTGTAAGTCTTCACAAGGTTGGCACACACTGTTGCTGGTATGTTGGCCCATTCCTCCATGCAGATCTCCTCTAGAGCAGTGATGTTTTGGGGCTGTCACTGGGCAACACGGACTTTCAACTCCCTCCAAAGGTTTTCTATGGGGTTGAGACCTGGACACTGGCTAGGCCACTCCAAGTCCTTGAAATGCTTTTTACGAAGCCACTACTTCGTTGCCCTGGTGGTGTGCTTGGGATCATTGTCATGCTGAAAGATCCAGCCACGTTTCATCTTCAATGCAATTGCTGATGGAAGGAGGTTTGCACTCAAAATCTAACCATACATGGCCCCATTCATTCTTTCATGTACACGGATCAGTCGTCCTGGTCCCTTTGCAGAGAAACAGCCCCAAAGCATGATGTTGCCACCCCCATGCTTCACAGTAGGTATGGTGTTCTTTGGATGCAACTCAGCATTCACTCTCCTCCAAACACGACGAGTTGTGTTTCTACCAAACAGTTCTACTTTGGTTTCATCTGACCATATGACATTCTCCCAATACTCTTCTGGAACATCCAAATGCTCTCTAGCAAACTTCAGACGGGCCTGGATATGTACTGGCTTAAGGTGGGGGACACGTCTGGCACTGCAGGATCTGAGTCCCTGGCGGCGTAGTGTGTTACTGATGGTAGCCTTTGTTACGTTAGTCCCAGCTTTCTGCAGGTCATTCACTAGGTCCCCCCGTGTGGTTCTGGGATTTTTGCTCACTGTTCTTGTGATCATTTTGACCCCACGGGGTGAGATCTTCCGTGGAGCCCCTGATCGAGGGAGATTATCAGTGGTCTTGTATGTCTTCCATTTTCTAATTATTGCTCCCACAGCCTCCTGTAGATGTACAAGAAATACATAGATTGATCAGTAAGACATTAACCCTGTCATATCACATCAATAAGACACTATATGATTTCGTGGAAAAACATGTTCCGTTACAATAGCAGACATCAGTTATTAGTGATGTAGACTATTACTCTGCTGTTTTCAGTCTTACTAGCCGATAACTAAATTGCACAGAATGTCCACTACTGTATTTGTGCTATTTGGTAAAACAGTCCAGCGGATTATTATGGGTGATGCTACAGCAGAGTATTGAGATGTGAGTTATTAAAGAAAATTGCCTATAATTAATGGGTGATTATGATCTTGAAAAAGGAAGAAAAAAAAATATTTTGGCAACTGTTACTGAAGTGTCTTTTATAAAGGTTTTTGGGAGTGCATTACAGTCTGGGTATAGCAGAAAGCTGGAGGTTGCTGCATCCAAATAAATGTGATTGCCAGCTGCTGAAGGTGGCATAAATCCATGCGGCTAGAAGAAAATGTATTTATGCCATATTGAATATTTATTTGAGGTACAACTGCCGCCTGGTGTTTTAATAGTTTATTATAGACCCGAGATGCGATACCTCTCCTTACATAAAATAGAGAATCAAAGTAAAGCTGGTGTCTGTTTTACCTTGTATATTAAGCTCTTTAAATTAAGTCTCTGCAGCGATGCTGATTTTATTTTTACAAACTCATCCAATCTGCCAAACCAGCATAATTTGCTAACTACTGCTGCAGTGAAATCATTAGCGCTCCACGACTAGCTGCTCCATACTTTGTTGACAGTTAATGCTCTCGATTCCACATGCTCATGAATTCAGTATATATTTGAATGTGTTTTTTAGCTCTATCTCCAACTTTCTCCTTATATGTATATATCTGTATAATGCCTTCATGTGATACTAAACATGAATGTGGAAATAAAGGCAATTTCACACATTCTTGCTTCTGCAAGGCATATATATATATATATATATATATATATATATATATATATGTACACTGTTTTCTGAATTCCAGCTGACAACATTCTTATAATTCAGTAAATTCTTTTCCAATCATATATACAGTTACTTGATTAAAAAAAAAAAAAGATCTGTTAGGATATCTGTATAAGTATTGAAAATGACCCAAAGGTTAAAGTGTTATCAAGGACTAGAAAACATGCCTGCTTTCTCTCAGAGCGAGCTCCATTTACTATTCTCAGGCAGTGACATCACTTTCATTGGTCACATGGCCTATTTTCAGGTGGAATTTTTCCTAATTGAAAAATTCAGCTTCAGGAATTTTTCTGCTTGACCAAATTCTGTCGTGGAATCTGCTTTAGATTTTGCTGATTTTCCTAGCTCAAAAAGCATCTGTGTCTCCCATTGAAATTCCAGGTAGAATTTGGAGCTGATTTTGAGGTTGAATCTGCCCCAGTTTCTGCTCCACATTCAGCTGGGCGAACATGCCCTTATACTAGACAGTCCTCAACTGCATCCGATTTATCGGTGTAATGCTGCTTGATAAATCTGACATATCTTTAGACTGTCTAGTCTAAGTTCATACGATCTATCAGGTGGCTTAGTTTGAGCAATCGAGCTCCATTACTCCAAGCTGCTACACTCTCTACTGCTCCAATACACCCTCCCAGAGGCATGAATTTGTTACTTACATTTAAGTGATAATGACCTATCTAATAATGTTCCTGGTTTAATATGCTTCACCCTGATGACAAACTCCCTTTAAGCGTTGTCCCCTTTTCCTTCTGTGTATCAAGTCAGAAAAATTTTATTTAAAACGATTTGCACCGAGATGCGGCAAAATATACGACAGAATTCTGTTGGAAATACAGTAGAACATGTGGCCTGACTCTTAAGACAGCTGGACAATGGACGACACCCGGCTCTTCCTGGCGTCCCTGATTGTGTTTGGTAATGGAGTAATAGTTGAAATTATACTTCTCTACAACCTAGTCATGCTATCCCCTTGTTAATCACACATCCTGTTTGTGTATATATCTTATATATATATATATATATATATATATATATATATATATATGTATAGATGTGAAGAATATCGCCTCGCCCAGCCGCCTGGCACGCCTGCGATCAAACTTCTTTCTTAACCTCCCACTCACACACCGTGAGTAGACCAGGTCATAGGATAGAACGAAACGAGCGATATAAATTTTATAAGTTTAATAACCCAAGTGGGTCGTTATGAATTAATAGCATATACAGAAATATACAATATTAATATGATCAAGCATAAACATACAAGCAAAAGAGCAATGATACGGCACAAAACAAAAATGGAAATAAAAGATAGAGAAAATACCGGCATAGGCTCGTAGTCCGTTTCTCTAGGCCACAGCATGGTTTTGGGCCTAGGGCGCAAGCTTAAGCAAGTTGCATAAAACAATTCTACATGTTGTCCAGAACAAAGTCAAAAGCTTCAGGCCTCAATGCTAGGCCCTCAATGCATTCCTCAGTAGGGCAGGCTCTCTCATCTTCTCCCAGATCAGAGCTCCTTACTGCCTCTTTGTTGAATGACCCCAGAATCCAGGTCTGCCCACAGCATATGGCTAGTGCCCCACCCACCCCTTCCACACAGGCAGCCCCCCTTCTCCCTCCTTTGCAGAACCCTCGGCGAGATGGGTACCTTCCTAGGCGCTGGGAGGGATGGGTGAAGTTAAGGTCACTGGCTTGCTATCCCCCCATCCCCATCTGGCCAGGGATAATAAAAGTGCCTGGCTATAGCAAGCCATCTCCCATGAACACACATAAAACCAGTGAAGCGTATTGTCTAGCAATGTAAAACCCAAGTTAAACACAACATTCCAACAGGTAGGGGGAGGACGGACATGAGCAAGTAAAAATACATTTCTAAGAAAGATGTACAACTGAGGGTCAGTTCATCACAATAGCTATAGATATATATACAGTGCAGACCAAAAGTTTGGACACACCTTCTCATTCCAAGAGTTTTCTGTATTTTCATGACTATAAAAATTGTAGATTTACACTGAAGGCATCAAAACTATGAATTAACACATGTGGAATTATATACTTAACAAAAAAGTGTGAAACAACTGAAAATATGTCTTATATTCTAGGTTCTTCAAAGTAGCCACCTTTTGCTTTGATTACTGCTTTGCACACTCTTGGCATTCTCTTGATGAGCTTCAAGAGGTAGTCGCCTGAAATGGTCTTCCAACAGTCTTGAAGGAGTTCCCAGAGATGCTTAGCACTTGTTGGCCCTTTTGCCTTCACTCTGCGGTCCAGCTCACCCCAAACCATCTCGATTGGGTTCAGGTCTGGTGACTGTGGAGGCCAGGTCATCTGGCGTAGCACCCCATCACTCTCCTTCTTGGTCAAATAGCCCTTACACAGTCTGGAGGTGTGTTTGGGATCATTGTCCTGTTGAAAAATAAATGTTGGTCCAACTAAACGCAAACCGGATGGAATAGCATGCCGCTGCAACCAAAGATCTCAAATTTGGACTCATCAGACCAAAGCACAGATTTCCACAGGTCTAATGTCCATTCCTTGTGTTCTTTAGCCCAAACAAGTCTCTTCTGCTTGTTGCCTGTCGTTAGCAGTGGTTTCCTAGCAGCTATTTTACCATGAAGGCCTGCTGCACACAGTCTCCTCTTAACAGTTGTTGTAGAGATGTGTCTGCTGCTAGAACTCTGTGTGGCATTGACCTGGTCTCTAATCTGAGCTCCTGTTAACCTGCGATTTCTGAGGCTGGTGACTCGGATGAACTTATCCTCCACAGCAGAGGTGACTCTTGGTCTTCCTTTCCTGGGGCGGTCCTCATGTGAGCCAGTTGCTTTGTAGCGCTTGATGGTTTTGGCCACTGCACTTGGGGACACTTTCAAAGTTTTCCCGATTTTTCAGACTTTCTTAAAGTAATGATGGCCACTCGTTTTTCTTTACTTAGCTGCTTTTTTCTTGCCATAATACAAATTCTAACACTCCATTCAGTAGGACTATCAGCTGTGTATCCACCTGACTTCTGAACAACACAACTGATGGTCCCAACCCCATTTATAAAGCAAGAAACCCCACTTATTAAACCTGACAGGGCACACCTGTGAAGTGAAAACCATTTCAGGTGACTACCTCTTGAAGCTCATCAAGAGAATGTCAAGAGTGTGCAAAGCAGTAATCAAAGCAAAAGGTGGCTACTTTGAAGAACCTAGAATATAAGACATATTTTCAGTTTCACACTTTTTTGTTAAGTATATAATTCCACATGTTGTTAATTCATAGTTTTGATGCCTTCAGTGTGAATCTACAATTTTTATAGTCATGAAAATACAGAAAACTCTTGGAATGAGAAGGTGTGTCCAAACTTTTGGTCTGTACTTTATATATACATACACACAGTGTGTATGTATATGTAATATATATTATGCGCATCTGTATACATATTTGCATGTGTATCTGTATATATGTGCGCGCGCGTACATATATGAGAATGTCATCTGTAAAGCACAATCTGATCCGTCCCATAATACAACTTCCCAGGCTGTGTTTTCACAGTGCATCTTTGCTTAGAAACACATTTTTTTTTAATCCAAATTTAGGCCAAAAACGCATGTTGCTGATGGTCAAGCTGATGCTGATGGTTCATATCTATTGCACATGTTGCTCGTTTCCTTCACTTTCCCTATGCTATTACCATGCAGCCAGCCCATCAGTGTTCAAAAAACCCTCCGACCCCTCACAGAAGAATGCCTGTCCAATGGAGGCAGGGGAGAGGCGTAAATATTTATTTTAAAAAATAAATGAAAAATATTTTTGGCTACCTGTCATTGCTTCTGCCTTTTTATCACTGCTGTGATCCTCTAGATGTGTAAATCAGGAGATGGCTTCTTAGGTGATCAGGACCAGCCCCTCATCCTCCTGGATGCTCTAGCATTCAATAAAGTTTAGACAAATGCTACTTTCATGTGTAGGTGGGAGTGGCTAAGAACTGAAGTCATGTGCACAGTTAACGACACATGTTTAGGACAAATAAGGAATTGATTATAACAGAGACTGTGCTCGCACAATGCTGCAAAAGGGTAAGAAATTTTGTGGTCTCAAATTAGAAAATTTAATTCCACATTTTTGCATTGATGAAACCTAAATAGTTAATTGTATATCACATTTTTCTGGTTGTTCTCTATATTTTTCCACTTTCTTGTTACAGCTTAGTGGGAAGTAATTCATTTTTATGTATTAAGCACCATTTGATAGCATGTACCTCTATTATGTTTAGTCCTTATTTTTATGTTCTCATCTTTTACAGTTGGCAATGACTCATCCAAGTCACCATTTAAATTTTGGGATGAACCCTGATCACGCCCGTAACTCCCTTTCTAACTGTGGAATCAGACAGCCAAAATATGGAGATCGAAAAGTTCATTATATGCATATGAGGAAAAAAGGTATGTGCAACTATAGATTATTTTCATTTGTAGAATATGTCTTGTTGTTTACTATGGCACTTGTGTGCGTTTTCTGTTCACAGTATAGTTTTACATGCAGATTAAGATAACCATTAAAAATCTACAAGGTAAAAGTAAAGCATCTTGTCGCAAGTCCTCCACTACTAAAGTATTTTGTAGAATTGAATACTTTTTTTTTTTTTTTTTTTATCCCATCCTGCAGTTATTCTGCTTTACATCCTAAAATATGTGTATTTTTTTACTGCCGTGTTTAAGATTTCCTATTACCAGAATAAAACAACACCGTAAACAAAGGTGTAGGAACAATTATTACAAATTACAACTCCTCACATGCCTGTTTTTGTAAATACTTGTATTCTTCATTTACCCGTTCCCAACATCTTCTGTAATAATACGGCAGAAGTTGTGTCTTTAAAGATGGCAGCCGCTATGAAGCAGTGCGGCCACCATAGCCTGTAATGTTCTTGGAGCCCCCGAAGCTAGTCCCTGCCCCACACCCTTACCTTTTCTGGTCCAGGATGACTCATGGACGGCGAGAGCTGTCCTGTTCATATGCCATCCGGGAGCTTTCTGAAGGTTCCCAGGCCTGTCATAGCAATAAAGCTATTGAGGCTGGTCCATGTATTGCAGTCTATGGAACATGCAATCAAAAGATTGCAGGTTCAAGCTTCCTAGGAAGGGGGCTAATAAAATAATTAAAAACATTTTAAAAAGTGTTTAAAAATATGAAAAAAAAACCTAAAAATTCAAATTAACCCTCTTTCTTCTCTAGATTTGAAATAAAAATAGAAAACAAACATTAACAAGTTATACTTCCCTGCTTCAGAAAATGCCCAGTCTATAAAAAATATTTTTCCTATATAGCAAGCACGGTAAAAAAAAAAATAAAAAATAGATATATAGATAGATATATATCTATATATGGTATCCCTGAAATCGTACCAACCCATAGAATACAAGTGACTTGTCAGTTTGGCTGTACAGTGAACGCCGTAAAAACTAAGCCTGTAAGAAAGTTGCACAAATGCAGTTTTTCTCCAATTCCACCCCATCATGAATTTTTTTTTCCCCAGCTTCCCAGTAAATTGTACAGAATATTAAATGGTATCATTTACAAAGTACAATTTGTCCCTCCAAAAATTAAGCACTCTTACAGCTCAAATTGAAAAGTAAAAAAAGTATGTCTCTTGGAAGGCAGGGAGTCAGAAACGAAAATCGAGAGATGGCTGCTGTGGGAAGGGGTTAAATAACTATTCCGGAGCTATTTGTTTTAGAACAGTGTTGTGCTATTAATCAGTGGTCCCTCTTAGAAATGTATTATTAAATGTTGTGACACCCACCCCCCTCATTTATTTAGTCGTCACCTGATTGCATTGTATTTCTATGAAAAGTTTGTTTCGTATTTTTCATATATGACTATTTTAATACTGCAAATATACAATGCCCTGTGTTTTGTTTTTATAGCTAATAACTATATGCTACATTGTGACACTCCTGGTTAAATGAAAAAAAAAAAAGCTGGTATTCCAGTACTTTCATAGAGTTGAATTGCAGACCCCACCCCCAAGATTTCACTTACTTATGCCTTGCCAGTGCAGAAGTCCCTTTGGGATTTTCATGTAGGCTGTTTCTGGTTAGCAGTTATCATGACTCAAGTTATTTTGGATTTTCTGCCACACTTGCCCACATTTAGGTCTCATGTTTTTCACGGCTAGCACACTATTCCATTCATTTCTATAGCCCCATGCATGGGACCATGGACCAGGAGCAAAACTCACGACAGATACTGTTCCTGTCTGTTTTGCAGCTTATGATCACTGACCTCAGTTAATGGGGCCGTGGAGGCACGGGCAGCACACGGATGTCATCCATGTGCCATCTGTGCCATTTAATCACTGGACTGTCTATACTACCTTTTAGTTGGCTTATTTTGAGCCAAAGTATTGCAACACACTTTTGGTGAATCTTTGGCACATTTAAGCCACACACTCTTTTCAGAAAAGCCACATCCACATGTCTATTAGAGATATTAGAAAAATTTTAGCTCAGACTAGATGCGCCACATTTATGCTAGTGTCTAGTTATAACCACAATATTAAATCGGGGCCCACTGTGTTTTCGCTTTGAGGGAAATATTTAGCATATGTTTTATAGCTCAAATTATTACTATTACCATCAGTATTATTAACATCATTATGTGGGCGCTGAAATATTTATCTGATTTATTTATTTTTTTTTCCTTTCTTTCCTCTCACTATGTAACTACAGAGGGTATTGACTCCATTGATCCTGTAATTGTTTGTTGGAAATCTGGCCTTGCTGTAATTATGGCCTTTGTTGCCCTTGCCCAAATGAATCTGTGGCCAAGTAATTTATACCGTTTAAAAAGCATTGTATAAAATTATGGGATTAAACAGATTTAATTGCTATTCGTGTTAACTGCAGTAAAGGAGCAGAGTTGGAACATAAATTTCAGGCCATCTAGTCTTTACAAGCATATGATGAGAAAATGCTCTTATATTTTTATGAGTGCCGGCTTCTGAACACTATCGATTTAAGTCATTCCCAGCGTGCTTCTCTGTGAACTTTTCCGCTCACAGTTTTATAACTGCTTGATATGTCATTTATGACAATTTTTATTTTGCATGGCTACAGGAATAAATACGCTGATAAACATTATGTCCCGTTTGGGTCAAGATGATCCAGCCCCTTCACGGTAAGAGTAGTTTCCACTTTATTACACATTTGCAAAAATTCATAAGTAATATTTTATGTGCCTTTGCATTTTGTCCTTTGCATACATCCCACTTCTTTTGAAGTCAAAACAAGTCTGCTTTTCAGTAAAGTCAAAATCTAAAAGTCTGCCTTCAGCCCAAGTTCATAAATGGCAGTCCGATTTTATATTTTTTTGTAAAGACTTGTCAGATTTATTTATAACTGTAGGCAAGGATATGTGATAACCACTTCCTGAACTATGATTGATTATGGTTGATGATCATCTAGCTCACCAAGTAACAGATTATAACAAATAAAGATCAAGAGGGGTGTACTGATGATTTTACTATGTCAAGCGAAAACACTTTCTTTCATAATATCATTAGATGCAAAAAATAATTCTACAGTTTAAAGTGTAACTCCTGTTTGGTAAATAAATGTAATAAAATATGTACAATAGTAAAGTCCTCAGGCCACATTTTTTTTTCCTTCCATTGGAAGCATTTGTCAGGAATATGCCCAGAAGATTTCCTCCAACTAAAGGATGTGACATATACCACTGTATAGGCATGCAGTGAGTGACATTATTCAAATGACCAGACTATACTTTCTACCTATCCCACTATTTAGTAGTCACAAAAACTGTTCAAGGGATTTTCCAGAGTTTTAAAAAATTCTAAGAATAGGATTGCTCTTTAAAATAAATAAACTGTTGAAAATCCCCCATTGCCCTAGCGCTGCTTCTCTGGTGATCCCCACTGGTGTTTGCTGATTTACCTTGCAGTACAGACCTGCCATACGTGGATGTGACTGTTGCATCCAAACGCTGAACTCACAATATCACTGAGGCCATTGCTTGATTACAGATGTGCCGAATGTCGGGCACATGACCCATGCAGCAAAAGTGGAAGTTGAGTGATGTGTTTTGTGTTTAAACTGCGTTTCTTTTATGTTGAATTACCCCATTAACTGATTTGCTTTATATAATGTCTTCCTATGGTCCTATCCAACTGCTTTTAGAAAAAAGTGAAATGGCACTCTATTAATTCTGGTCTTATATGCTGTTCACTTAAATATTTTTAAATATTAAAAATGTACACTCTATTGTTGTCCCAATATCCTGAATTCATCCATAAAACACTTGCTAGGAGCTGAAGTAATTCTCCTCTTCTGCACATCTGCAGTTTGACAGTCAATGTGATATTCTTTATGCTGGACATTGGATTTAGGAAATGCTCATTAGGTAGATATAGAAATATAAATCTATAGAAGTATACACAATTTTAAACTCAAAGTAAAGTCAGTAAGTTTTCAGTTGAATGTCCTTTACTATTCGTTATCTCTTATTTATCATGCAAAACTAACAGAATTTTGGATTTTAGAATAAACCACAATGAGCGATTGGAGTTCCTGGGAGATGCCGTGGTTGAATTTTTAACAAGGTAAGTAAGTTTACTACTGTTTTCTCTTCAAAAAACTATCATGTTCTTGTTTTAATTTCATATACAAATGTCAGCGTATTATGGACTGGTAGGTATGCATCAGATAATTGTTCTGATATGGCACAGTTTGATTCACATGATGATTTACTGACATTTTGAACTTTACCACCTTATAGGAACTCACTATACATGGGTCGATGTGAAGTGGCTTGAGTTGGTGCAATCACAGCGATGCTAAATTTATATATATTTTTTGTTGTATTTTAATGCCTTTACTAAAATCCAAAAACTCTGAAAAGTTAAAAAAAAAAAAAAAAAAAAAATCTTTGGCTGCCATATTCTGATACCCATACATTTTTTTTCTTTTTAATTTACATTTAAACAGCTGTGGAAGGTATCTTTTTCAGGAGGGCATGCTGTAATTTTACCATTTGGTGATTGTCTGACGTTTAAATTGCTTGTTGTTCAATTTTTATGGCAGGTACAATTGCGGTTCGGTGTTTGATGTATGGGATAAATATTTATATATGTTTACAGTTTGCGAATTTGCAGACACAGAGATACCTTATGTGTTTGTATATATTTAGGGGGATTGAAATTTAATTTTTTTTAAAACTTGGTAACAGATCGCTGCCCCTGATTTCACTCTGGGTTACAGTGATTCAGGTCAACGTTACGGCACCTGCACGGTGTTCTTCAGATGCCTCTTTTGACTAACAGACATAGAGGACTCTGATTGCAGGGTCTTCACTATGTAAAACAGTAAAGACTTGATGACAATGTTGTCCACTTAGCTCTTGAGTGGGTGCCATGTGTAAAGTATTCACATCCACCGTACATAAATCAAGAATTATGTCACGCCCTGCAAACGTGGAGAAGGCAGTGGGCAGTGTATTCTTGAAGGATAGTATGGTTTGCCTATTGCATACCCTTGTGACCAACAATGTATAGGCCTTACGATATACATACCGAGACACCCACTCATTCCATGTTCCACATTATTATATCTTTGCTGATTTTTTTTTTTTTTTTTTTTTTTTTTTTTAAACTTGTGTATAACATAAAATGTTGCACTATGATTTTTATTATTATACTTTATCAATAGATGGCTGTATTTTTAGCCCTATTTGCTAGCAGGTGCATAGAACAAGCTTTTAAGGTGGATGCATTAACTGCTCTAACAGTACATTGCTGTCATTTCAAGGTGCTGTATTTGGTACTGTATATTTAATTTACCACCTGCTTAAATATTTGGCTTTTTATGGCTCAGTAGTAAAGCTTTGCAGGTTTAAATCATTTTGTAGAGCTCTGACTTTTTAGAGTGTGGTATGTCATCCAAAGCAGAGGTCTCTTAAAAGCTTCAATATAATGGTGCTTTTTTTTTTTCTATGAAATTGCTGCCTATATTGCTCTGTCCCCACAGCCTTTAAGGGCTGTACTACAGTTTCTCCATTTCTCTTTTACATTTAGCTGATTCATAGAGCAAGCATTTCTTTAGAAAATATGCAAGAACTTTACTAATGTAGTTATCAACATAGCAGTGCCATCTGGGTAATTATCACACAACATTAATAAAGAAAAACCAAGGGCCGGCACCGGCAATCCAGAATTTACATTACCACCACAACACGTTTTTTCCAAAACAACAAACAAAACAAAAAAAAAAAAAAACAAAAAACCCCCCAAAAATTATTAAAAATTATTCTCCCTCCCTTTTTTCCCTTCCTCCCAAAAATATTCCCCCCCCCCTTTTTTTTTTAAAAAAAAAAAATTTTTTTTTTTCCAGAAAATAATTGCAATCACAAATGCTTTGGTAATAATATCTTCATTTATTTTGCTTGCAATGAAAAAACACAAAAGAGAATGAAAAAAAAGTCAAATCATTGATCATTTTACACAAAACTCCAAAAATGGGACGGACAAAAGTATTGGCACCCTCAGCCTAATACTTGGTAGCACAACCTTTAGACAAAATAACTGCGAACAACCGCTTCCGGTAACCATCAATGAGTTTCTTACAGTGCTCAGCTGGAATTTTAGACCATTCTTCTTTGGCAAATTTCTCCAGGTCCCTGAGATTTGAAGGGTGCCTTCTCCAAACTGCCATTTTGAGATCTCTCCACAGGTGTTCTATGGTATTCAGGTCTGGACTCATTGCTGGTCACTTTAGAAGTCTCCAGTGCTTTCTCTCAAACCATTTTCTAGTGCTTTTTGAAGTGTGTTTTGAGTCATTGTCCTGCTGGAAGACCCATGACCTCTGAGGGAGACCCAGCTTTCTCACACTGGGCCCTACATTATGCTACAAAATTTGTTGGTAGTCTTCAGACTACATAATGCCATGCACACGGTCAAGCAGTCCAGTGCCAGAGGCAGCAAAGCAACCCTAAAACATCAGGGAACCTCTGCCATGTTTGACTGTAGGGACCGTGTTCTTTTCTTTGAAGGCCTCTATTTTTTCCTGTAAACTCTATGTTGATGCCTTTTCCCAAAAAGCTCTACTTTTGTCTCATCTGACCAGAGAACATTCTTCTTCTTTCTCAGGTAAGTTTTGGCAAACTCCAGCCTGGCTTTTTTATGTCTCTGGGTCAGAAGTGAGGTCTTCCTGGGTATCCTACCATAGAGTCCCTTTTCATTCAGACGCCGACGGATAGTACGGGTTGACACTGTTGTACCCTCGAACTGCAGGGCAGCTAGAACTTGTTTGGATGTTAGTCGAGGTTCTTTAGCCACCATCCGCACAATCTTTCGTTGAAATCTCTCGTCAATTTTTCTTTTCCGTCCACATCTAGGGAGGTTAGCCACAGTGCCATGGGCTTTAAACTTCTTGATGACACTGCGCACGGTAGACACAGAAACATTCAGGTCTTTGGAGATGGACTTATAGCCTTGAGATTGCTCATGCTTCCTCACAATTTTGCTTCTCAAGTCCTCAGACAGTTCTTTGGTCTTCTTTCTTTTCTCCATGCTCAATGTGGTACACACAAGGACACAGGACAGAGGTTGAGTCAACTTTAATCCATTTCAACTGGCTGCAAGTGTGATTTAGTTATTGCCACCACCTGTTATGTGCCACAGGTAAGTAACAGGTGCTGTTAATTACACAAATTAGAGAAGTATCACATGATTTTTCAAAGGGTGCCAATACTTTTGTCCACCCCCTTTTTTATGTTTGGTGTGGAATTATATCCAATTTGGCTTTTTGACAATTCTTTTTGTGGTTTTCCATTGAAGACAAATTAAATGAAGATATTATTACCAAAGCATTTGTGATTGCAATCATTTTCTGGAAGAAATTGAGCATTATCTGACAGAATTGCAGGGGTGCCAATACTTTTGGCCAGCACTGTATATGCAGATTCTGTAACTTATTCATACATACAGATGCAATTTCTGAATGCCCTTCTCTTGCGTTGCAAGGGCAATCAAATAAATGCATTTCCCAGTGTTACTAGCATCTGCAGTTTTTTCTTTTGTATTTTTGTGCTCTTGCAGAATTTAGGGTATGTTTAATCGCTTTCCCTTTCCTAGCCGACAGCCTAACCTTGGAATTTGCACGAAGAAATACGGCAGACTATAGAATAGTTTGTGCTTTTCACTTGCTTCTGACATATAACCAAGAAACAAATACTGCAGGAATTTCTAAAGTGCAGTTTTAGAACTGATTTATGAAACGTTACTAAAGACCCACAACGCAGCCTATGAGGAGAGAAGAAAAAAAGCTGTAATGCCTATATTTCTATCTAATAAGAAACCAGCGCAGAGTATCACAATGATAAATTAAAGCAAAGAAACGTATTTGAGCAGGAAGCAGTCTAAGTTGGGAAGAAAATATAACGGTATATATAGTGTGTGGGATACATACACATACATAATAGAAATTTTATTTTCCTCTGTTTGCCCTTAGGGGAATTTAATTATGCTATTTTTTCCAAAATCCATGATGAAGAAATTAAATGAGAATACCCATCCTCTTGACTGAACATGTATATTACAGTAAATTGATATGATGATGCATTCAGGGGTATGGTAGAACAGCTGAAGAAGTCCATCCATATTTCTCCATAAGTCAGCATATATGGTCC